>JAKKZJ010000009.1:23057886-23072960 GCA_033441845.1 Pangasius mekongensis | reverse complement strand
GAATCCATTTATTTCTGTAAAGCTGCTTTGTGACAATGTCCATTGTTAAAAGCGCTATACAAATAAAACTGAATTGAGAAGGAGAGTTTGGCCCTCTCTCCTCCACTCTGTGATTGTACTGTCACAAGCAACATTGTCACTTTTATTCTCTTTACCCTTTTTAAATGTAACGCGGATTTAAAAGGGGAAAATGAATGACCGGGATTAAACTGGCTTTTTTATTATCACTTGCATTAGTTACTATTCTGCCTGCCTTCATACAGCTTGTGGTGTCACTGCTCTGCATGACTGGCCTCACTGCGTACTGCACTATGTCTAACCTCTGCTGCTCATTCTACTCACAGTGCAGTGACTTTCCACTTCTGCTCTCAAACGCACACCCTGGCAGCTTCCTCCCCAAATAGATCTGGATAGAATGATTTCATACCTGGTTACCTGCACCTGTGGGTTTGGAGTGGAGAGCAGGTGGAGGACTGCGCCCGAGCAGTTCAAGAGAACACAACAGCCCCTTGTACACGGGCCGTGTATGCTCTCAGATGAAATCCAGTGCACTTCCTCCTTCCTAAAGTACTAGCCTTCTGACATAAGTGATCATAATTTCTTTGGGAGTGTCCAGGGTGTGATTTGAAAAAACAGTCCTGAACAAACCTCTGTTTGTGTCCTGTTTTTCTTACTGTGGTTTCTGTAGTTTACATACATTCTGTAGTTTTTGTTTTATTGTATGTTGTGCTTTTCGTGCATCTATGAAGTAGGAAAGTGACTTGACTGCTTAATTTGCTGCTTGCTTAACCTGAACTCTTTTGTGAGACTGAAGGAAAACACTGTCAGTTCACTGATGATGTTTTTTTTTTTCTCTTCTCACAGAGCTATCGAGTAATGAAATACAGTAAGGGACCTTACACAGAGCATCTGAACATTGACACATTCACACATACACAACCTTTGTTCTGTGTATTACAACAGGACTGATGATAGCATGCATTACACTGTTGGCTCAAGGTACAGCACAGAGAACAGTGTGTAAATATTGACTGCTGTTGTTCTGCAAAACTGAGCCCAAGTTTATAGGCTGTGTGTATATATGTGTGTGTGTGTGTGTGTGTGTGTGTGGCGTGCATAAAGAGATGCTGAAATATAACACAAAAAAGAAAAACAGCAGGTGGGAGTGCAAGTGGTGGTGTGACTCACAGGTGTGCATGCATGAAGCGTTGTTAGAAGTGTTTAGATTTGTGTGGGAGTGTTTTAATATCACTGATATGGAGGATGTGATAATGTGTGTGTGTGTGAGTGTGTGTGCCTCTGTGTTATCTACTGCCTTAGAGACTATGGCTGATTACGATTGCCTTAGAGACTTTAAGAGACGATCTTAAGGAGAACAGGAAGATAGCACTCTCTCTTTCTCTTTTGTGTGTGTGTGTGTGTGTGCGCGCGCTTCTCAGGTTTGTGGTGTTCTCTTCAGCCGAAAACAGGAAACAGCTGTAGTGCTGACTTCTCTCAGTTCTCAGAAACATTGCAGTCTTCGCTCGCATGTGTGACTGTTCTTGTTTACAAGCAATGGGCTTTAAATTCACCACGTGTATTCACTCGCTTCTTAGCTCCACCATATTTGCTCCTAAATTGCAATTGAATACTACTCATATGACAAATAAAGCTCAATCAAGTTTAATTAGTGTAGAACTTTTTTTTTTTGGAAGAACAATGACCTTTTTTTGAGCAATTAGTAAATTGTACATGTGTTACAAACCTGTGAGAGGTGTGTTTACTCAGGGTTTGGCTCACTGTAAATCTCTTTATCCCTGTAAAGCTACGATCAGCTCCCTCACACATCAAACCAAGCCGTTTGTGGGGCTCTTAAGACATCAGTGTTGAAGCTCGTGGTGCAAAGAAAGAAGCCATGTGAAAGACTTTTGCTGTTGCCTTTATGGGTGCTTTTCTCTCTTTCTCTCATCGTTGGGATTTTTTTTCTGCCTTACCACAAGCCACTGGCCTTCAGAGCTGTTGCAAAAGAGAGCAAAAGAGCAAAAGAGAGAGAGAGAGAGAGAGAGAGAGAGAGAGAGAGAGAGAGAGAGAACACTGGTGGGTTTTTTTTACCCTTAGCTCTGTGGAAGTTCCTAACCCTAGTTCCTTATAAGAAGCACAGGAAAAGTACCACAATGGATATCTGTGGCAGACTTCATGTTTTCTGTAATCTATGTAAATATCACACAGCCCTAAAACTAAACAGCTACTCTAAAAAAGGAAGAATAATTCAGTGAGAAAGACTGCACACAGTCCAGATTCAATATATCTGATTTCATATTGCAATTCCATCCATGTGTGATGTTCTGCTGTGCCTCATACGCTGTGGGCCACGCGCTGTACGCTCTTCGAGACCGTGCAGTTATTCAAAAATAATCCACAACGGGGAGATGTGATGCTGCCCAACACGAAGCAGAGTTACTGTTACCACCCTGAAGCAGATTATTTTCGTGGAAACACACAGTCTGCAGTGTCTTATTCCACTTATACCACAGCGATTTGCCAGCGATTACAATGTTTAATTTATTACTGAGCAACACAATGGTTTATAGTTAAGATTTAATGTTGTGGAATGTCCACAAGACAAGTTAGTTCCTGTTATGACTTACGTAGTAGTTGCGATAAACAGCCCTTCCCTCACACGTATCTCATTCTCTCTCTCTCTCTCTCTCTCTCTCTCTCTCACACACACACAAAAAAAAACACAGCATGTCATTTTACTAAGAAACCGGAACACGTAAACGCCTCTGTCCTGAAGACTTCCCCATGTTGGGAAACGTAACTGTTACGCACTGTAACTGTTACAAAGCACTGACACTGGAGACTCCTTCCATGAATGTTATATAAATGTCTTCTAACGAAAAAAAACTTCACCACATCAACAATTTCACGTTTTTCTTTGCTAAAAAAAGAGAGAGCATCCGCTACACAAATCCCTGTGTATGAGCTGTTACTATGGAAACAGTAACATATTAGAACAACCACATGAATATAAACCTGTTGTTCATGTTACAGCCGGAACTACGGTCCGAGCCGTGCTGTTATACTCAAATAATACACACCTTCTGACCAATCAGGTTAGAGTTTGAGAATTCAACTGCACTATGGTTTAAGTCTTTTTGTTACGCAGCTTTTTGTCACACAGACAGGATTAGGACGCAATGACCTGCTGGCTGCGAGATCTACCGTCTATACACGACTGAATCTAGCACTCACATCTCATTTAAAGCTCTAAAGTTAACCTTTTAATACTAATTGCAAAAGTCCACTTTCCCACGACCGCGATGATGTAACATGGTTTAGAGAGCTGTGACAGGCTTTACAGGCTTTTCTCTCTGTAATCGTAAACAGTGCTGCAGGTAAGAAACAGCTGAGGAAAGCTGAAAGAGGTGTGTCATCTGCACTATGCCCTAGAGCAAAGGAGCTGCACAGATTTGATGAAGGTGAGGTTCTCGCTTACCGAGCAGAAGCACATTCTCACCTCTCACCACTGCATTCTTGCAGTAAAATATGCACATGCACGAGAGACCCACTCGGGGTTTACTAACACGTCAGAGAAACCTGTCCTGCCTTTTTTTTTTTGCACACAGGTACAAGAACTTGAAGTAAACTATATGCACATGTTTGAGATCTCTTGATCCAGTCCAAGCACACATAACAGCGTTAGACAAACATACACCCACAGGTTTTCCAGTAAACACTGAGAAGCACAAGAAGCGGCTGTTTTTCATTCATCACTGACCAAGATGATCCAAGATCATGGCGTATAACGCAGTCTGCATTTCTAAGTTTTAGAAGTCGGAATTGTGTATTTTGCATGAATAAGCTTTGTACAACACAACAGAACACAACCCAACCCAACATCTGTGTACTAAACATTAGCCTGTGCTTCACTTTCTGCTTTGCATATTTGATAGCAGAAATAACTGAATCACGTTGCTGAGGAGTTTCATCATTGGCCTAAATCCTCTTATTTATTTACTGTTATTTAGGCCTGAAGCTGTGCATTGGCTATGCTCACAGCGCATGTTTAGCACATGGTAGGAGATTAATTGGCAAGATTCATTTGCCCTAAAAGTTGCTAATATTTGGCAGTGTGTTTACATTTACACTCTTATCCAGAGTGACTTACATTTATCTCATTTATACAGTACAACTGAGCAGTTGAGGGTTAAGGGCAGTGGCAGGGCTGGGATTTGAACTCACAACCTTCTGATCAGTCATCCAACATCTTAACCACTGAGCTTTCCACCTGCATGCTTGGGATGAACACACATATATTCAGAAACAGACGGCTAATCAATGCCTCATCTCTTGATTTCTTACAACTTGCCCTGTTTTGCTTCTTTTACTCCCTCCACTCGAGTGAAAAGTTTTCATACTAGGGTGGCTGCTAAGCAACTTCAGAAACCAGAAGGAATGAAAATAGCGCACTGTTAAGCCACATACTTTTTACAGGAGTCAGCGTTTTGCAACGCCACAACATACACGCTGTGAGAAGACCACCTCTTTTTTCTGCAACCCTGTCTAATCCGTCTGCTTGGCACAGAGGGACGGAGAGAGAACTTAAAAATAAAATCATTCCTGTTAATGTTTTGGTTGTTTAAAACAGCTGCTGTTGTTTTTACTGTAGCGCAGAAGCTTTGTTTTCCAGTTACTATCCTAGTCAGGCCTTTTCGCTTCTCTACACACAACCAGACAATATAAAGAGGTGATGCTATTGAAGGACTGTAATGAGGTATTATGTTCAGGGCCAGGTGGCTGAACTACATGTTCTCTGTATGTGTGCGTCTACGCCCATTCCCCTTTTGGCAAGACAGAACAGCTGCAGAGCTGCTCGGGTCAGGCCAATCTTCCCCTGGTGGTTTTCCCATCTACCGTCTGCTATTTCCTGAGCACGGCCCGAGAAGAATGGACTGGTTTCCTCCATTTAACCCAACACACTGCCGTTTTGAGTTTGTGATGCTTTCTGAGAAGGAACGAGCACAATACAGGGAGGAGTGAAGAATAAGACCAGGCTTTCTGACAATCATTGCCAAGATAGGAAATCTTTTATTACAGAGGGGGAAAAAAACCCTTTTCTTCCAAAATATAGAAATCTATACAACTTCCTCACAATCAATTTACATGAACTGTACAAATTTACAGCAGTTCATTAAAACATACCCAAGGAAAAGAAAAGAAAGAAATAAAACACAATAAAAGATGTACTGTCTGAAGATCACAATGTCGACCACTTTTCATATCATCTTGGGTAGCTCAGATTTTTTTTTCTGGGTATTTTTTTTTTATAAGTAAAAAAAAAAAAAAAAAAAAAAAAAAAAAAGAAAAGAAGGGAAAAAAAACAACAAAGGACAAATCTATTGGCACAGAGCATGGAAACAATTATGTACCAAAACAACTTTGGTCCTCGCCAACACTCCTGACACAAATGGCTTCATTTATGAAAGAGCAATCTGTGTTAAAATATGAAATACAAAAGGAACACATCTAAACACCTCAAAATATAAATTATTGGCACTTTCCATTGTGTAAGGTTATGTCGGTATTCTACTATACGTTGTTACAATTACAACACATTCTAAAAATATGCAAAACACCCAACATGTGAAAGTGACAATAATTCTACTTGTTGAAAAGATTGACAAAATGACACAAATGAAAGAAATTCCCTTCCATGCTCCACATCTTAACACGCACATATTCATAAGGGTTTCATTGAATGTCTGAGGCCTGAGTTTGGCAATACATTCCTTGTAGAGATTTTCACATCTCAGTGTCACATAACTTCAACGTTTAACATAGTGCATTTTATGTGCTCTTTCCTCTAAATATCCCACGTCAATGAAGCCGGTTTGCGCCGAGGCTATCTGAACTCAAATAAGGCTCAGCGTGGGTTCTTCGTGGTTAGACGGCGGAGTGATAGTTGTTCTAAATCGTAGGTTCAAAAAACGTTCGAATTCAGTTAAGTGAGGTGAAACGCTCTTAACATTAAATTAAAAAAAAAATAAATAAAAAAAACCAACTCTGGATAATCAGGGGGAGTGCTGGCTATCGGAGTTTAGGGAGACACACACACACAAAAAAAAAAAGGACAGGACAGTAGATTCTCTGGTCCATGTCCAGAGAGCGTGGTCCGTCTGCCTGTCGTAGGCTCATCGGTTCGTGCTTTTACTAACCTGCGATGTGAAATTGCATCAGCTGGTTTGAAAAGAATTAGCGCCTATAAGCCAGCGTGCTACTGTTTGACAAGGGTAGGATGAACTAATGAGAGAGAGAGACAGAGAGAAGAAAAATAACAAGAAAGAGAGAGAGAGAAGGCTTCATTGCCTCACACATACACACACGCATCTTCCTTACACTGATCTTGCCCCACTCACACTAGTGTGCATCTGATCTATTGTAAACAGATTCAACATGAATCCATCAGCAGCACCGTGAGCCAAAGCCGGTTAGCTCCGTTCTCTCTCTCTCTCTCATAATAAGGCTCAGTGGGTCTGGAGTGCACTCGGTGTGCATGTGTGCTGGCTGGCCTCTCCTCACGGCTGTTCAGTGAGTATGTGGTGATGGGGGAGATCAGGGGGAAGGGATTTTAGCTGCCCTGGTCTGGTGTGTGACCCCCCCCCCCCACACACACACACACACACATCCACCCAGCCTGAGGAGGGAGAGATGATATGTGATAAGAGTGCGCTCCAGCTCTTTGTGTGACAGCAGGCCCAATAGTCCTCTCTTCTGTCTGTCTGCCATCAGCGGGCGACATGGCCAGGCTTGGCAGAGACGCCTATGGGCTGAGCCCTGTGTGGTACGAGGAAATGGGGGAGAAACACCTGCTCCTGCTTCTAAGAGGCACAGGAATAGACTAGCCTAGCCGGTTTGGGGTGGTTTAAGCATAAAACCAAATACATGATGGTTATCTTATCCACATTGTCTCTCTCTCTCTCACACACACACACACACACACACACACACACACACACCTTCCCAACAACCAGTGCAGGACTGTCAACACTCTCCCTGCTTATAATAATCACACAAGCAAAGAGCTACTCTCGCACAACTTGGTCTTGGTTTAAAACCACTGGAAAGTTAAAACTGCACAAACCACCCCGGGCCAGATCCCCAAACAGACTGTAGTATTAAAATCATCTTAAAATGGTACACCAAGGTTTGTTTTCTGGGGATAAAGCGAATTCACTACACTACATAAAAAAAAAAGAACTGCAATGAGTGACTATATTCAAAATGTTGGAATTTTTCAAATGAACTTTCCACACCATTTCATTGTCAAAAAGTGCATTCAACGTCTTTTCTAAGCCGTCTATGAGACCACTATGGGCCAACTACACTACACGTCCTTCTTTTGGCACCACAAAATGAAATCCATCTCCAAATGACATTAATTCATGACGGTGTGGAGGCCCTACCCTAGTAAAGAAACTACACGACAACATTTCTGCCACAGAGTTGACAATGACAGAATGACAGCAGAGTGAAGGACACAGGCATTTCCAAAGAACTCGAAAACAGTAGGGCTTTTTGTTAAAACTTTGGGTTGGTCAGAAGCCCAGGAAGAGAGGTCAAAAGTTGGCAACAGCAGTAACCCAGGGGCTGAGATGGAGATAAAAACAAACAGTGCCTCATGGAGCGCTCAAAAAAAAAAAACAAGCACAAGAAAGAACAGACAAGAGGCAGCCCCTCAGCGCCAGTGCAGCTACTGGTACCTGGGCTTCAGAGCAACCATTTTTGGTTTAATATTATTTCGGGGTTTGGTGGTGGTGGAGCGGTAAACTAACAAAGAGAGCAAAAGTGCAAAGTCACCATTGAGCAAAAGCCCCTAGTCCGGCCAGGCAGACCAGTCTATTCCAGGATGAGGGGCGATATCTCACGTCTTCATAGCTGCCCTAGAGTCTGAGCCTCTGATTGATTCAACACATAAAGAACAGACAACCAAAAACGAGCGCAATTAAACCTACGAGGTTTCCATCGCCTGAACATTAGGTTATATCCTCTGCTTTTTTTTTCTCCTCTTTCATGATTTTTTCCTCTTTTTTTGCATTATTTAAAAAGAAAAAAATAAAATAAAATAACAGGACGAGCCATGGCTCCTTTAACTGGACACGGTCATCATGTAGGGCTTAGCCGGGCTGGTTCGACCTAGCACCAGCAGTTCTTCCTTGCAGCTGATGTGACTATCCAGCATGGATGACACGGATGAGGCGGAGCTGCTGGTTCCAGTGGAAGCGTTGATGCTGGTGCTTGCATTAGCGCTGGGGATAGGCTGTGATTCATAAAGAACGCAGATGGAGCCGTCCTCGCCGATGCGGTATGACACCTCAAATGGGTCGACCCAAAGAGTGAGCTCGCTGGGCAGCAGCAGGTAGAGCTGCTGCGTACTGAGGCCGATGCGCTGGCCTGCCCGGCCCACCAGTGGGTCCATCTTGTGGTTAATGCGGATGCAGCGGTAGCCTGAACCCTTACACGGCCGATCAGGAAACCAGTGGTGCTTATATTGCTCTGTTGGGAGAAAAAAGGGCAACGGTTATTCGTTTAAAAAAAAAAAAAAAAAAACACATGTCTACATATATCTGTACATATCTGTATTACATTACACTAAAAATCATTGCACTCAATTATAAAATACTGCACAATAATTAGAAATACAGAAATTGAAGATATTTGCTGTGATTACTCATGATTTTAAAAACAAAGTGTCTGAGCTGCTCCATTGCGATCAAAGAAAAACGTGTAAAAAGTATCAAATGTACACGACACAAGGTTAACAATCCGCTGGAGTCTCAAAGATCGAAAACAATAATCAAAAACTGCACAATGGCAAAAATCTGACAAAACCACATTTTGTGTAAATTAGGGTGTAAATTTCTTTAAGAAAAAGTGTACATTTAAAGGATTCTTGGCAGGTTTAGAATTTTGATTTTGTATGCATTAAATAAAACTAGCACCAAACTCAGTTTAACATTTCTTCATTTTTAAAGTTTTAATGCAGCACTTCTGTTTTACTGGGAGTCTGTTATCTATATTATATATCGTAACACATATTGTGCATTGTGATATCTTTTTTGTTATATCACACAGCCTTATTGTAAACGCATTTATAGCTTGTTTGTGTCTACACTGTTTTACAGTGAAATTAATGGCCAAAGTCTGTGGAGATTTGTATTTATGGTCAGAAAAACATTGCTGGATAACTGATAAACGGCCATAAACCGTCTCACAAGGGCTACGTGACATGACCATTTGATTGCACAATCCCCTCTTGGCCTGTGCGTCACAAAGTCCTCAGTTGACGGTGCTGAACAACAAGAGCAAAAGGTTCAAGCCCTGGCAGAGCAGCTGTAGGGGAGGAGCTCTGCTCTTAAAGAGAAGCTGTCCCAGCTCAGCCAGCTGCTTCGCCAAAACAGCAATCAGAGACAGGGCCTGCTCCGTGCATCGCACATAAACACGTGCAGCAAGGCATCACGATAAACATTTGGAGACGAGTGTGCAAATCGTGTTTGCTCGGTCCTCTCGATCCAGCTGTGTCACTACGTGGCATGTTATGTTTGTTCACAACACGGTGAAGCATGTGATTGCTTTATAGGGCTAAACTTCAAATCCTACAATATCTAAGTTTATTATCAGGGTAGACTGGGATTCCTGTTCCTCCTCGCTATCTGAGGCGGTATCAGGTTTCAGGAAGAGAACAGAAGATTACAGCATGCTCAGCTTTAGAGACGCCCGAAATAGGCCAAGCCCCACTGGCTACCTGCGGACCTGCAACAGAAACCGTCTGCTGTGTGCTGACAGGAAAACGGCATCCATTTTCTAAAGAACTCCTGAAGTCAAAACAGGAGAGCCTTATAAACTTATTCTATAAGGGCACGTAAAGCAAGTAAAAAGAGTCCCAATACACTTTTTTTTAATTAATTTTTTTTTTTAAATAGCCATGGCATGGCATAACTAATTTAGTTGTGCATTATAAAAAGTCCCAGTATACTTTTTCAGATTTAATAAATATTTGGTTCTAGATGAATAGCCGGACACGGATGCCCGGCACAAATCAGTAATATATTAAAAGGTTGGAGTCATTAACTTGCTGTATTTGTTAGGTACATCTGTGTATTTCTCTGTGTAGTACTCAGAGACAGAGTAAAGAAAGAGCTCTTATTTATTTAAAAAAAATATTAAAATAAAATAAAATTTAAAAAAAAAAAAAACTAAAAAAAAAAAAAAAAAACTGTCCTCAAGTGAAGCTGGTGACTCCGAGTCCATCTCCTCTTCCAGCTGCGGCCATTTTGTCTCGGAACGACAAGAACAGCTGTTTACAAACACCACTGCAGCTGCCTGGGGCTTCATTATGTGGAGAAAATTATAACCCAGAACATTATAGCCCCACACACACACACACACACACACACACACACACACACACACACACACACACACACACACAACTACTACTAAACCAGACACGACAGCATCTGTAGATTCACTGGATTAGCTCCATTTGATCCAGACTGCCTTAGAAGAGCACAAGGAAATGGTGTGGATAAATTCCTAACTCACATTTCTAACAAAACAACCTGTGTGTGAGAGTAATGGAGGTTTTTACCAACACGACATTACAGCCTTTCAGTCCTAAACAGCGCAACATAACAACAACAAACATAAGAGGTGTTTTATTCTCTATGGCACCTTTATACACACACACACACACACACACACACACACACACACATATATATAAAACTGTATGAATACACACAGTAGTGTTTGCTTTCAGAGGCATTACGTAATTCTCTGACTTTTCCTCCAGTTCTTCAGAGAGGCTTCTTCACAACTCATCTACAGAAAAATCCCACAGAACATCTCCCAGCCTCTCAGTAACCTTTACCTTAAAATCATCACCCCTTTGAGCTCTCTCTCTCCCTCCGTGTGTGTGTGTGTGTGTGTGTGTGTGTGTGTGTGTGTGTGTGTGTGTGTGTGTGTGTGTGTGTGTGTGTGTGTGTGTACGTTTCCGTCTATGTGGCTCTGTGAGAACACAAAGGCACGGTCTGTCTCTTCCCAACAAAACACAGTGAGCCGCGCGAGCGCATTTCTTTGAACGCGTTTTGTCGGTGGATGAGACGCAGTACAAGCTGAAGAAGAAGAAAGGCAGAAAGGGAAAGCTGAAACTCCTGTAACTGCTGTGTTTTCTCACCTGCCATCATGTCCTGGAGGATCTGGCTGAATGTCTGAAGTTGTCGGTCGTTCACGAACCCCTTCACGCGCAGGAACCGGGACAGGAACCCGACGGCGGCGCTGATCTCGTGCTTCATGGTTCCGCGTGCGCAGAGGGGATGCATCGAGGAATCGGACACCACGCAGCGTCGCGCGCTTCACCTCCACGTTCCAACGCCAACTCCGCTGCTTTCTCCGTTTTCCGCTGAGGCTGAGTGTTTCTCCTGTTATGGCCTGCGCTGGGCATGAATCTGTCCAGGAATGGTGGTGGTGGTGTTGTTTGTTGTTGTTGTTGTTGTTGTTGTTGTTTTCCCCCAGACCAAGGTAGCCTGCTGGTCCCGTGGTGACGTCACAAGGCGCAGCGCAACGACGCTCACAGTGCCGAGGAAAGGGGACAGCTGGGTTTATATACCGCGCCAAAGCTCCGCCCGCAGCTCAGTTGCAGCAGCAACAGCAACAGCGCTGGACCAATCAGAGGCCGGCGACGCCGTGACGCATGCGCGGAGGAGGAGAGTGTTTGCGTCACACCCACAGACAAACACAGCCTGTAATGGAAGGGGCTCTATACCCAGTTTTATCCTTATTCTGTTTTTTATATTATTACCTTCCCCTGGCACGTTTTATTTACTTTATTCCTTTTCTTCTTGACTGTTTTATAAGTGGTTTATACACTCCTGGGCAAAAAAAAAACAGGCCAAGCCCAGAATGGCAAAGCTTTTAATGGTCTTAATAACAGATCATTGGTGAGAAAAGGAGCAGGAATGAAGCAGATGCACTCCTGAGAGCTCCTGTGCCTCCATTCACTGGTTTCCTTTCGCTGCAGTGAACTGTTTGTTTGGGGAAAAGCTAGAAACAGGGACATTCACTTCTTTACACAAAAATATCTTCTGGGATTTTTTATTTTCCTAAAAGCTTAATATTTTGCCATTTTGGACTTGGTCCATTTTGTTTGCCCAGGAGCGTACATACTTAACTGTATAATGTTTAAGATTTGAAGGAAAGTGGATAATGTTCATGTTTCTTGAAAAACAAAGTGATGGAAGAGGCTGAATGAGGAGTTTAAGAAGAAGATTTAAATTGTCGCATATACACAACAGTACGCTGAATTTCTTATCTTCTCCTACCCCAGCTCGTCAGGAAGTCAGGGTCCGAGCGCAGGGTCAGAGGGGGTGAGGAGCAGAGAGGGTTAAGGGCCTCGCTCAAGGGCCCAACAGTGGCAGCTTGGTGGTGCTGGGACTTAAACTGACCCTGACCTTCTGATCAGTAACCCAGACCATACTCTACCTGTCCATAACTCTGGATAAAGTGTTTGTTGAATGCGGTTCTTATAAAAGATACCTTATATGTTTAACTTATATTTTTTATATGTTTAACTTAAAGATGCCTGCCATATCCACAGTGTTAATAACCCCACATAAACACATTTACCGTGTAGTTATCAATATATACACTGCATACTGCAGCCAAAAACCTTAAGCACACATACTTTCTACTGTCTTTTTGTTCATCTACACTCCTGGCTGAAAGAAAATGGGCCAAGCCCAAAACGGCAAAATATGAAGCTTTTAATGATCGTAACAACAAATCACTGGTCAAGAAATTATCAAGAATGAAAAAAATAGATAAAGGAAGTCAGTATGCGAGAGCTTTTCCCTTTTGATTTCTTTATATGAGCTGCATCAGGTGCGGCAGAAAACCAAATAATCCCTAATCTTTAAAAAAAAAAAATCCCAGAAGATATTTTTGGAAGATTTTGTACACCCAGACATGTGTTAGTTTGAATTTTACCTCAAACATTTGTGCATCTGTTTCATTCTTGCTCATTTCCTGACCAGTGATTTGTTGTTACAAGCCTAATATTTACCATTTTGGACTTTTTTTTTTTTTTTTTTGCCCCGGAGTGTATATACAGTACATATTGTCCTTTTATGCCTCTTTCTCATTATAGTAGTTATTATAAAGAGTTTTTATATTATTATTATTATTATTATAATACAATAATAGTAATATAAAATATAATATATTTTAATATTGAAAAACGCTATAAATACACATGGTAGAGATGGCATGAGACCACTTTTTCTTTTACGATGCCAATACTCATATTGAAACTTTGAGTATCAGCTGATATTGAGACCCGGCTGATATTTTGTTTCTTTAAACTAAGCTTTAAAATTATTTTATACAGAAGCACAGAAGAAAAAAATACAAGACTTACACACAAAAACTACTTACACTGTAAATATAATAAAGGATAAAGTATAAATATAATAAAATCTCTCTATATGTAAACATTTCCAGTTCTAAAAAAGTTTCCAAATCCAATTTTTTCCATTTGTTAAAGGATCAGATCAAATTAGTTATTTTTTTCCTCCAATATCTGACATTATTTTGCTGGTATCGACCGAGTACCGATCCTAGGTATCAGATCTGTGCCATCTCGAGCATAGGGTGTATTCAGCTATGTTGGAACATTGGGATAGTTTAACTTAGCAGCTTTTGTTTTCTGGCCTGATAAGTAAAAATCTAAACTTTTGTTACTGAACCCTTGCGGTGGAAGTGCTTGACAGAAACAAACATGACCTAACTGATAATATATGACACCATATAAAGGGATGTGGTCATGATCAAACAGGAAGTCGACCCCTAAAAGCTTGGGGTAGAAAAAGTAAATGTGCTTCCAACTTTGTGGCCACAGTTTGGTGAAGAACCATATATGGGTGTGATGGTCAGGGGTCCACAAACTTTTGGCCATATAGTGTACATGCTATAGATGTTCTACTGAAACAAAAAGAGGCAAATCATGTACAGATGTTTATAATTTAATCATTTTTAAGATGTCCCAAATCACCAAATGGTTCAGGTTAATTTTGTTTTATTCATTTTAAGAAGACAATGTGTAGAGAGAGCTAGCACACCACTCCAAGATATTTTAGTGCTTTTCACTCGAACACACTTCTGCAGCATGGCGTTTGGAATTACCCACTGTGTAAGGGGAAATCCTGAGTGCAGGGCCACATTAAATGTCATTTCTCAGTTTTCGCAGCTAGTTTCATGACAAAGTGCAGATCTGTTGAAAGTTCCTTATATCTTGAGCCTCTGTGCTTTTCACTATTCATCCCTAACTGAAAGTGATCATCCTGGAAAAACTTTTTGTCACTAGCTGAAAACCAACAATGGTTCTGCTGATAGTGAGATAAGCTTTTAGGAAAAATGTTACCATACTAAGGCTTAAGCTTTACACCAATACTACTACTACTACTACTACTACTATGTACTGGCTTTATTCCAATTATCCCACAGTTTTCTTTACACAAGCAACTTTATTCTGCCCTATTTTTCAAGATAAATCTGAATGGCCATATCTGTTTGGTGGAAATAGATAACAGAAAACAATCATCTATTTGGAAAGTTGTGACCTTGCTACTCTCCTTCAGGCCAGACTGTAAGTGTGTTTTCCCTGTGTTTCATCATCAGAGCTATCAGCACTCGAGGGACACTTTACTCAAGGCCCAATCAGCTTGAATAGCGCTCTTGATAGATAATCAGCCATTCTGTGCTTGTTCTTGCTTTAAATGGTCACTCAGCTTGTGGTCTTTGACCACTCAGATTGGACTGGCCTTGTACTTGTTCCAAGATTGTTATATAATACCTTTAAAAAAAAAAAAAAAAAAAAATTCCAGCTGATGAATGAGGTATATCTCTTTGGAGCTACGTGTTAGTTAACAGGTAAGAACAGAATCATGCTTAAGTAAGCACTTTTCCAGCAAAAAAAGAATGAATTGGTTATGTTCTAAGTATATATATATATATATATATATATATATATATATATA
>JAKKZJ010000009.1:23034567-23049249 GCA_033441845.1 Pangasius mekongensis | reverse complement strand
GTGCACAGGGGCATCGTCATGCTGGAACAGGTTTGGGCCTCTTAGTTCCAGTGAAGGGAAATTGTAATGCTACAGCACACAAACACATTCTATACAATTGTGTGACTTTGTGGCAACAGTTTGGGGAAGGAAGACATATGGTCAGGGGTGCTGGTCAGGGGTGCATATACATTTGGCCATATAGTGTATAATGTATCAAAACCTTACTCAGTTAAAAGTGGACGTATCCAGCCAAAAATTCAAGTGAAAGTATAAAGGTTGTTAAATGTAAATGTACTCAAGGGTTTAAAAGTAAAAGGTAAATGAGTTTAAATGATGAACGTAAGTTAATGTCATGTTTTCATGTGAAAAATAACTTATCTAACACTGTTTATTTTAGAGTCTTCAGTCTCAGCCTTCAGTCTCTGCTGGTCATATGCATGATGAACGCTACATAATTTGATAATGAAGTACTCAGAAGTGAAATATGATGTAACTAATAAATATTAACCGTTAGCTAGAACTTGACTCACTAATGATGTTACCTGCTGGAACTGATGCTAGTCTAACCTGGTATTAGCAAAGAAATCAGGTTAACTAAGTTAAATATAGCTAGTTAATGTTAGCTAACTACTGAAACTTATCTCACCATGCAGCGAGGCAAAGGAGATACACCAAAATAACACTTTTTGTATACTTTGCAATATCACATTAAATTTGTATACTTTGTATATTTGTATACTTTGCAATATCACATTAAAGATGGGAAAAGATCTGACATGATTTAACTTGGTGCCGTTCTTTTACTTCACAAAAACTTGCCATTTTAACAGGGGTGTGTAGACTTTTTATATCCACTGTACAAAGAACATTTTCTGAAGGTTTGTGGGTCTATGTGTGTGTGGTTAGCAAAATTCTCAGTAATCTTAGGCAGTGTATTCCAATACACTATACTATATAGTCACTATACTGTATATATAAACAACTAAATATTTATAAAATACTGTAAAATACAGCTATCTGATGTATTTTAAATGTCAGTTAACTGTAAAATACTGTGTAGTTTATAAACAACAGGTTCACTGTATTTTTATTAACAGTACTATAGTGTTTTACTGACAAAAAAATGAAAAAAATTGTTACCCAAAATGAAGAGATTGCTCTTCTGCTGATGTATTGCTGCGAGTTGAACAGCAGCTGCTCAGTTCTCAGGTTTCTATCACAGGCTGCATGTGGCCACGCTTGTAAGTGTGTGTGTGTGTGTCTTACTAATGCAAGTAATGGAAGGATTGGGGCTGTCTGGGACTTGTGGGTGTGTCTGTGTGTGACAGCAATGCACCCAGACGCTGAGCAGGCTGATGGTGGATTTACCTGTGGGAGACGTCTGGTCAGTCACATTTGGCAAAAATCAGGAGCCAATGGAAGGATGCCAGAGTACGCATACACCCACTTGCACACCATTCTTATCTGGAGCAACACCTACAAAATATGTCCCCTGACTGGAACGTTCTTTCTATTTCTTTCAAACACACTCTTTATTGAACTAGTCTAGTAAACTCCACAGTCTTCACCCAGTTATTTTAATGTAATTTTTTTGCACAGAATAAAACACAGTATCAACAATAAAGCAAGATCACTGGCTTTTGCAAATTAAATTGGAAAGAGGGTCTGTAAAAGCAACCCCAGAAAACATAAACAATCAAATGCCGACTCTGTTCATGTTATCAATCCATATCTAAATTTCAAGGTTGTTCTAATTCATGAGCACAGCAGCATTGTAATATTTGTGTGCAGGAAAAATGCAGGCCTTTGTTAAGTGGTCAGTAATAATTGCACCTTTCTTAACTGCTCTTTGAACATTAACTGCTGTTTTCTGTCTGCTTGAGCTTTGAGCTTTAATTCAGCCATCAGTTGAGTTAAAGATGTGATTATGCTCTGCTCTGTGTAATTATACAGAATATGTATAGGACGTCATGCTTATCAACAAGCTTGAAATAGACAAATATACTGGCGTCAGTCATATAAAATCACGGTACATACTATGTGTTTGTGTGAGCACTGTGTTGAAAACCTCTTACAAAATCGGCGGATTGCAGTTTAAACCCACAGACTTTAAGAGATTGTTTTGCAGGAAATTGTGACAGGGAAGTAAAACAGTGTTATGAACAGTGACTGTTGTGGACCCAAAAGCAGAACTCAGACTCAGGGAGAAAAAGTTAAATGGGTTTATTGAAAGATAAATGAAGGTAGAGATGGTGGGAGAACTGGTGATGGAGGAAGCATGGCTTGGTGTTTCTATTGAGGCCAGGGTGCAAACTTAGGTCTGCAGCATGAGAGTCAGATGCTCTGACAGTGATCCATGGGGAGAAGTGAAGCAAGGCTGGGAGTTTTGGAGTACAAGCATGGCTTGGTGTAGCTGCCAAGGCTGGGACTCAAACTTGGGTTGGGGGCATGAGAGTCAGACACTCATTCCATGAGCCACAGGGGTGGAGGCCAAGGTTGGGCGTAGTGGAGTGCAAGCAGGCAGGATGAGAAGTGGACGTGGAGCACAGGAGAGACAGGGTTACATAAAAGGCAAAGCATGAGGAAGCAAAAGGCAGAGCAAAAACATGAGGAGGCCTTAGCATCCGTACCACACAGGTAGATGATCTGGCGATGAGTGACTGGAGAACTGTGGTTTTTAAGTGCTGCAGGATGAAGAGATGATGAGGAGCAGATGCGTTCACTGATTCAAACAGGCAGATGAGCATAGTGGAGCATCATGCTGAAGGACACACGAACACAAACAAATAGGAAGAGAGGGAGGGACAACAGAGAAAGGAAATAGGGAAAAAAGAGAAAAAAGAGAAAGGAAACAGGAAAAAAATGGAGCCCTAGCCAAGATCATGACAGTACCCCCGTCTCATTGGGCTGACGTGGACCAGTTTTAGCCGGGAAACATGGAAAGAAGGGTGCATTTTCATGGATCTAGGCAGGTTGAGTTTCATGACAGGGGTTGATGATGCTTTTGAAAACAAAAGGACCCAGGTAGTGAGGGGGGAGTTTCTTTGAATTAATCTTTAATGGAATATCTTTAGAAGAAAGCCAAATTTTCTGACCAGGTTGGTAATTAGGTGCTGGGGTCTGATGGCGGTCAGCAAGGCGGCAGTTGTGGTCATCTGAACAGAGCAGGGCAGAGCAGGCATCTCTCCAAATCTTGTGGCAATGGGACAAATCTTGGACAGAGGGAAGAGTGATGTCATTCTCCTGGACAGGAAACAGGAGAGGCAGATAACCCAGAGAACATTCAATATACTGGTATACTGGGATATACTGGTAGCTGCGCTGGACAGGGAGATGTGAGCGTATTCTATCCAGGCAAGCTAAGTGCTCCAGGATGAGAGGTAACTGGCAGTGACACATCGAAGCGCTGAGTCTGAGAGTGGAAACCAGAGGACAAACTCACAGAGGCACTGAGAGCATGACAGAAAGATTTTCAAACCTGTGAGATAAACTAGGTACCACAGTCAGAGACGATATCCAGGGGGATTCCATGCAGGTGGAACACATGATTGACAAGACTCACAGGCTGTGGGAAGTTTAAAGAGAGCCACAAAATACACTGCCTTGGAGAAGCAGTCCGCAATAGTGAGGATGGTGGTGTTACTTTGGGATATAGACTAACAAAGTTGTCCGCTAGTCCGCTAACAAAGTTGAGTGTGCTGTGTGATCTGGGGCAACTGGGAACAGGCAAGGAAATGACCAAGCTGACCACTCACTCCCTTTCAATCTCTGGTGACATTCTGCTGGGGTAAGCCAGGCCTGACCCAACTGCATGGGCTCTGCCCTGGAAAGAGTGAGGATGGAACAGGCTCAGGGACTGGGTGGCTGTCCAATGGCTGTATTAGCAAGGGTCAAAGAAGAAAGTTGGGAAGTAGAGGATTGCAGGTGGCTGGAGTTTAATAATAAGTGAGTCAAGGTAATTGGTTTCATGGTTTCATCTTTAACTGCTAGTTCATCCTTAACCTAATCACTGAGTCCACTCAAAACATCCCCTTGAGAGCCTCATCATTCCAGTCGGACTCTGCAGCTATGATTCTGAATTTGACTCAGCAACACTGGAGGTTTGATGAAGTAAACGCTTGGTGGCCTCCTTTCCCTGAACAGGATGGTCAAACGCTTTCCTAAGCTCTTCAGTGAAAGAGGAATATCAAGCAGATATAGCAGTTTGGCTGTTTAAGATAGCCATGCATTACCCCTTAAAAGCCCCATCAGGTAAGAAATCTTAGATTCATCAGTGGAATATGTTAGTGGTTGCTGGCCAAAAATTAGAGAACACTGGAGTAAAAAGGGTCTACATTTTCCCCCTCCCTCACCCTCAGCACTGGTGCCCCCAGGGCTGTGTTCTGAACCCCTGCTGTACTCATTGTACACTTATGACTGTGTGGCCATTTCTAACTCTACCACCATTGTCAAGTTTGTTGACGACACTGTTGTGGTGGGCCTGATATCTGATAATGACAAGAAGGCCTAGAGGAGATTAAAAGCTTGAAAAACTGGTGCCAGGAGAACAACCTCCTCCTGAATGTCAGCAAGACAAAGGAGTTGATAGTGGACTTCAGCACGAAGCAGGAGAGGAGCTACCACCCCCTTAAGATCAATGGAACCCCAGTGGAGAGAGTGGACAGTTTCCGATACCTTGGTGTTCACATCACGCAGGGCTTGTCATGGTCTTCTCACATTCAAACCCCGGTGAAGAATGCCCATCAGTGTCTTTACCACCTTATGTGCTTAAGGGTCTTTATACTGCCCTCTAGGTGCTTAGGAACTTTTACACCTGCACCCTCGAGAGCATTCTGATGGGAAGCATCACAGCCTGGTTTGGGAACAGCACCAAGCAGAATACCTGGGCTCTCTAGAGGGTGGTGCGATCAGTGGTGTGTACCATCTATATTGGACCAAGGCCAGGAAGATAGTGCAGGATCTCAGCCATCTGAACAATGGACTCTTCTCTCTGTTGCGGTCAGGAAAGCACTTCCGAGAGAATGAGGAGGAGCTTCTTCCCACAGGCCATTCGGGCCCTCAACTTGTTTGCACAACACCCACACCACTACATTCCTGTTAATATACACATATTATCCCATATTTATAAATATTTATATATGTTGGCAATTTCAGTTCACTACAACTACCTTAGCCTGTAGTGCACAGCTTTATATCACACAAACAACTAAACAACTAAACTAAACCGCACCTTATTCCAAATACAGTCATACTGTTGCTCTTATATTATATTTTTATATTTTTCCTTTTCTGCCTATATACAAGTAAATGCACTGCACGTCAGACTGGATATGGTTGTGTTTGTGACCAATAAAATTTGAATTTGTTGTTGGAAAGTGTGACAGAAACAACACTAAATAAACACCCCTTTCTGCTTTGGCTCAGCTTGTCTCTGTCGACATGCTCTCTGATCTGAATTATTTATGTGATCATCCTTTCACAACACCTCTAATATTTTGTAATTTGCCACAATTGTAGAGGGATGTGTTTGTTCTGAGCCTCATTCAGATAATTAAAGTCACTTGCATTGAGTTCACACCTCTGAGGTTGCTAGATTTTTCTTGAAAAGAAGTGTCGGAGTTGGGGTTTTTCAAAAGCATCTAGACCACCACCCTATAAGCGCTTGCCTTTAACCCTAAAGAAATCAGGATAGAAAATGCAAAGGAAATAATGTTTTTTTTCTTTGCTGTCAAATGTAATGTCGTAACATAAAAACAATTTAAAAAGTTAAAATAAAAAAAGACTAATATGATACATGAAAGAGAAAATGGCAAGCATTGAAATAAACATCTAATAGGAGTCCAATATATTGCTGCATGAACAGACCCATCACATTAATCACTGCAAATTTGGTTTAACAATATGGCTTCCATTCTTATTATTCAGCAGCTTATAAAATAGCACTTGATCCAGCATATGCTATTCTTTTGCATCGTATTTTTTCAAGCACTGACAGTTGTGCAAGAAAATTAACTAAGTCATGAGATGTGGTAATGGAATCATAATATGTGGTAATGGAATCATAATGTATGTAGGCTATTTTATCAGGATTTTAAGTCTCTCTTTTGTGTTTGTCTTAAGATTTTGTTAATTTATTGCATACTCGTGTAATGAAAACATGTCCATGGTTTGAAGGATAAGCTGACCAAGCACTCATCTGCTACACTTACAATAATAAAGTTCCAAAGTCAAAGTCAAAGTCAAAGTGGAGTTTATTGTCATTTCAGACATATACAAGTACATAGTGAAACGAAACAACGTTTCTCCAGGACCAAGGTGCTACATAAGACAACACAGAACAACACAGAACTACGGGGACGACATAAATTAAACATAAAGTGCACAAGTGCAACCATGTGCGGACGCACAAGACAGAACAAGACAGTACAAGACAGTACAGTGACTACAACGCCGACCAGTACGCAGTTCTGTTTGAAAGTGAGTATAAAATTACAGTAATAAAGTTCAATGTCAGAATCATGCATAACTGTGATGTGCCTCGTTTTTTTCAGAAAACTCCATCCAGTGCACTGAAAATCTCAAAACTACCCAAATAGTGTGAAAAGCTTGTATTATTATGTCTGGGTCATGAAGGTCTCCCTGAGGGCAACACTAAGTCCATGGAAATGTCACATGATGTTTATTTGAATAAACCTGAGGATAACTTACCTGTCTGTAAGACAGAAAAAAAGAGAAATCAAGAAGAAGAAGAAGAGGAAAGAAGAAGTAATATAGTGTTAATATTCTTTTTTATAGTATTCTTTATTTATCATTTCTTATATAGCATCTAGAAAGGATGTTGCACACCCAGTTTCATACTTTTGCAATGTCAGTAAAGATATTCTATCTATCTAAGTGGTTGCAATGATCTAATAATGAAATAATTATGCATGACCACTGTAGGCTAAGCCATAAAGCAACGTAACACTTGTCCAAAAGTGTATAAAAGCCGACACATTATTAAAGGTGTTCTGTTGTAGCCTACATCATGTGACCATGGGTTATCTAATTAGAAAGCTTGATCTAGCACTACATGTAGCATGCAAAAAAATAAATAATGCTACCTCTTTCAGACAGTTATCGTATAGCTGGATCATCAAATTAAACTCACAATATAAACCTATATGTTAGGGGGTTAAAAACAGACATCATGGTATTGCCCCTATTATAATCCCTAAATACAAAGATAAATTAAAATACATGCACTTATAATAATCATTATAATAAATTTAACTGGGTATCACCAATACAATAAAGAGAAAAAAAAAGCAAGGAAGCCCTCACACAGTCCCTAAATTCACCTCTGCAAGAGAACACAGTGTACTCAACAGTCATGTTTATGACAATCATCTCTCTCTCACACACACACACACAGAATCACATATGTCTGCTTTATGATTCCTCCAAAGTGCTTCTGAGAGGAAAGCCTGAGCCTTAATGATTTTTCAGAATCATTAAGGGTTGTAGCTGTCTAATAAACATGGACAAAGGAAGTAAACAGCAAGAATTAAAGGTGCAATAGTCTTTTTTTTAATTTCTTGTTAGTAATAATAATAATAATATAATTGCAGACACAGATTCATTGTATTAGTTTGAAAGAAAAAGCTGAATAAAGCCTGCAAGAAATACAAAGATTTCTTTTTAATCTATTTACAAATCGAGTAGCTATGTACTAAACTATCATTTAAAAAAACAGTGCAGACTACTATGTAACTTATGCATGATGTAAATAAATAGTATACAATATTGTACGATATTGTAATATTGCACTTAAATATATCAAGAAAGTTGGTAACACTGTTTGAAGGACCCCTAAATGGGTCTGTTATAAGACTTTAATAAGAACTGTATAGAGCAATGCTGAAGAATGTATTAAGGCTTGTCAGCTTGTTAAGTTTGAATTTGTCTTTACATAAAGCAAAAAGAGTAACCTTTACTTACCATTATAGGTCAACTGATCGAGATTGTTTCTGTCATTTATTATCCTTATATCACAGATTATTCATTTGTTTTTCCTAACATCAAATTCACATTCATGGCACTTTGAGAAAGTTGCAGAAGGGATACACAGCACTTCATTGTTTTTATTGTTTATTATAATAGAATACACAATGGAATGAACATTTTAGCTCTGGCCAACGCTACTTTGCAAAGAGTTTGAGAGATTGCTTCAGTCTCTGCGTCATTCACAAGCTACTGGCCCGGCATCGCAGAAGTGGGTGTCAGGTTCTGTCGTTTTGATGAGTAAATTTTTCCACCAGCATTAACCTCCCCCAGCCCTGCTTGATGGAAGCATGAAGCAGATATAAAGATTACAGGCTACAGTCAACATTTATTCAGTGTCATAAAGAAGGATTGATAATCTAAGAGCAATTTCCTTTTGTCCATGTGAATCAATGTCACGATGATGTCTCGCAATCTCGTTTGTATCTTCAGCTCGGTTTACTAAGCTTGATCTGAGTGGAGCACCGGATATAGAGCTGATGTCATTCCTCCAACAAAAGGCTCAGTTTCCGCCCTTCTCCCTAATGTGGACAGTTCGATTTGTGTCTTTCAAAAGGCAGACTGGATGTAACCCAAACCTACAGAAGAAATCTAGACTGAAAGTAAATCCTTAAATGGTCTTCCACCAGCAAACACCCACACACACACGCCTCACTCCACTGTTCCCAAAAGGTCATGCACGGGAAATGTACGCAGGAGACAGTGATGTCACTGGCAGGATCAATATGAGGTTTTAATGTAATGCTGCCTGAATGCACAGAGCAGAGTGCCACACACACACACACACACACACACACACACACACACACATACACACACACATACACACAAATACAGTTAAAAGGCTAGATAACTTATCCAAGGTGTTAATCTAGAGACAGTTCCTTCATCAGTGTTCTAGTACTTACGTGGACATGAACAGCATCGAACGTTTTGGGAGCAGTACAAAGAAGCAAGATCCATGCTGGTTAGCCTCAACACATTAAGCTCGTGGACTCAAAAAATAAAAGCTAATTCGCAGTGAGAATGAGTCAGTGCATTTGTGTTAAAAGCTAGCCATTAAGCACATATAACTCTGTAGAGGGTTTTTTTGATAAGTATGCATTGACTCCCAGAGAAGCCGTGTGTCTCTCTCTCACACACACACACACACACACACACACACATAGCTTGATTAAAGCTGCATGTGGCTAGAGGTCATAATTCATAATTTCTGACTTCCAACCAGGAAAAAATCAGTAACTTCTGAACTTGAAATTCCTAATTGGGAATTCAAGATGTTCCTCCGAGTTCAGCAAGTGACATCAAATCAACATGGCTGCTCACAGCATCAACAGTAAACACAGCAGCACTTCTTAAATGAGTTATACTGTATATACTAAAGTATTCGCTTTAAATAAATCAACACACAGACATTTTCACTTGTTAAATCTGTAACACTGACTCTACAGTTCACTGTTTTGAGGAGGAAAATATACATCACTCATCACTGTTAGCTGGCTAGCTTGTCACTCTCAAAAGAAAACATTGAGGTGTCTGAGTTTTTTTTTTTTTTACATTTTGTAGCTTGATTGCACAGAGACCATTTCTCGCAGTCTGGTCATTTGCAAATTCCGACAAAAGGCTAGCATGTGCTTCTTCCACAACATGCCAGACACTGCATCTTTTATAACTGCCTTGGAGGAAAATGCTAACTGCCCTGTACTGCGTATGTGGTCCTACAGACACCCGTATACTGCCAGTGTCACTCTGATTGACAGAGATCATTGCTATGGCATCATCGGGATTCAGACAATAGGGTGCTTTTATGTTGCACCACTCACCATATTGACAGGGTCCTATTTAAACACAGGCTACATGCTAGAATGAACTATCCTGTAGGATACTTTGATGCCAAATCATTTGCTCTTTGCTCTCTGTATTTGCTACTTGTAAAGCTTTTTTTTCTGGTTTTCTGAGCACACATTATCATGTCAACTACACATCATTATACACTTACACAGAGTGTGCTAGTCATGGCTGTATGCTAGCCTGGGCTGCCATGTTTGGAATCAGCCAGCTAGGAGTTGTTGACATCTGGGGACAGCCTTTGTCGCCGTTGTCACATATAATCTTGTGCCCCGCTGCATGAATGTGGTCTTTCTTTGGATGGGGGCAGGGTGGGCATATTACCTCATTCAGCTTTGTCCAAGTCACACTCGGCCATCAGGCATGACGAGGCTTTTAAAAATGCACAGGGTCAAAGAGTCCAAGCTGCAGGGGTGAGGACTCTATTGACCAGCAGTGCAGACAAAACAACAATGGCTGTCTGTGATTCTACTACATCACATTACTGTTCCCAGTCATGCCAGCCCTCATCACACACTTACTGACATACACAGCCAGAGACAGGCACACAAAACACACACACACACACACACACACACACACACACACACACACACACACACACAGAATGGGCTTGAGAGATTCTAGCCTAGTAATCATGTGACCCAAAAGCTGTGGCTGAGAAAACAGGCAAATGGGTACCATTACCTAACTACAGTTTATTATGGCTTTACTATGATACACTGTGGGCTCATTAAAGTATATCATGTGTATCGAACCCATAAAAAGTTGTTGTTTTTTTACTTTATTGAACAGAGTGTGTTTGTGTGGAGCTGTGGGTGTCTGGTAAATCACTGACAAGCTTGTGCAATACACCAGCAGCTTTCTATGAGGAAGTAAGTCAGATATTTTCACTTCCTTCCTTTGTATTTAAAAAAAATCCAACCAAAAAAAAAAAGATATATATATACATATACTACATATACCTGTACTACATATACACTCCAACATGAGCAGCAGGTGTTTTCTTCATCTCCACCCCCAGGTGTTTCATATGGGTGCATTCAGAGCCTTTTCCATGTCTGATATTATCAGCTGTGTTTGCATGTTACTGAAACCCTTCCCTAATGAAAACATGAAAAAAACCTTAGGCCAACCTGCTTCTGTAAACACAAACCAGCATCTACTCACCCACACACACATACACACACACACACACAGACACACCCAATAATGTTCAGTCAATCTTTCTGTAACACAAATTTCTTTAATTGTGTAATGTTTTTATAAGCGTGAAAGCTGACAAAAGCAGTGACACAACAGTAAACAAAATGTCCCCAGACATTTGTGTGTGTGATTGTTTGGTTTTAACTGAACCAAATTGTCAAATCTTGTGATTATAAATCTTTCCACTCACCTTCAGTAAGCACTTTATCCTGGTCAGGTTATACAGTGGAATACACCATGGATGGGTGCACACATACATTTACATTTATGGCATTTGGCAGATGCCCTCATTCAGAGCGACTTACATTCATCTCATTTATACAACTAAGCACTTGAGGGTTAAGGGCCTTTCTCAAGGGCCCAGCAGTGGCAGCTTGGTGGTGCTGGGGATTGAACTCATGACCTTCCAATCAGTAGCCCAACCTCACATACATTCACACACCCATTCACAGCTAGGGGCAACTTATCTTAGCCAAACCACCTACTGGTTTTTGGGAGTCAGGAAGAAACCTGGAGGAAACCTACACAGGCACAAGGAGAACATGCAAGGAACATGCACAACAACTCAAGCTCAGGCACCGAACTGGCGAGCCTGGAGCTGTGAGGCACCTAAATCTTCTCCGACTCTAGGAAAGCTACACTGAGCAAACTTCATTTGTGTTTATTTAAGTTTGCTAAAATGTTGATGCTGTGAGTTACATGGTGGAGATCTTACAAGTAAGCTTGCCAGCAAACATATGCTCATTCTCTGAAGTTAAAGAATAAGCATTGACTGATAATGTTGTGGTCTTTTCTAATGCTATAGTACAGCAGCAAATTAGATCACACACACACCAAGAATAAGTCATCCAGCCGACCATACAACCTAGATAATGTTTTCTTAGTCAACAATATGCTTTTTTCAGACTACTAATTTTATGAATGCAGAAGCGTGAGCAGTAGTGTTTCAAAACATCCTCTGAAAGTGAGCAACGGCAGCAAATACATCTCGCAATCATTGCAGTGTCCATAAATGCAATCCATAATTCAACCAAATATCAATATGATTGAGCTTTCAATCATTTCACACCTATGAGAACGAAAAGGCTTTGTGCTGTTCGTCAGGATGTGGGTGACCTTTTTAAGCGGCGACACATACATCTGTAGCACAGGCAAATGCATTAAGACTACATGGGGAGCCCAGCCTCCCCTAACATTTAATTGGATTGCAACAATGAAATGTTTCTCTATATAAAATATATGTATAAATGTGTCTATATTATTTATTCCTTTTGTCCAAATTCAATATTTTAGCAAATCAAATGATCAAATATCTTTCTGCAGTATTGCACTGTTTGTTTTCGGTGGACAGCGCAGCCTGCCTGAAAATCTCCTGTGAAGTCCATAAAACCCCTTTGTTGCACGGCTTCAGTGAGATCTTACGGCAGATTTAAGCCGTAATATCCGAATAACCGAATAATCATGCTCATTGGAAAACAGTCCAAGTTACTCAATCAAACAAGAAACCAAATTTAATTGATAATTGGGTTCATTTAGATTGGACACACCCAGGTGTGATTAGTGTCAGCCCTGATGAATCTGAACATCACTTAAATAGAACCTTTCCTGCTATGTGAAGAAGGCTAAAAAGTCTCTCCAAGCAACACACTATGATGCGATTAATAGAAATCTGATGTCTGAAAAGGGTTACAAAGCCATTTCTAAGGCTCTGGAATACCAGTGAACCACAGTGAGAGCCATGGAGGAAAACTTGGAACAGTGGTGAGTCTTCACAGAAGTAGCTAGCCTTCCAAAATTCCTCCAAGAGCGCATCAAAGACTCATCAGGGAAGTCACAACAGAACCTACATGCATCTAAAGGAACTGTAGGCCTCATTCACCTCAGATAAGGTCAGATAATGTTCATGATTCCACCATTAGAAAGAGACTGGGCAAAAATGGTATCCATGGGAGAGTTACAAGGCAAAAACCACTGAGGAACATAAAGGTTCATCTCATATTTGCCAAAGAAAAACAGCTTGATGACCCCCAAGCCTTTTGGGATAATGTTCTGTGGACTGATGAGTTGAAAGTGGAACCCTTTGGAAGACATTGTTCCAGTTACATCTGGTGTAAAGCTAACAGAGCATTCCATGATAAGAACCTCATACTAACAGTGAAACATGGTGGTGGTAGTGTGATGGTGTGGGGATGCTTTGCTGCTTCAGGGCCTGGGCGACTTGTCATAATTGATGGAACCATGAATTCTGTACTCTACCAGAAAATTCTTAAGGAGGATGTCCATGATCTGATGCTCAAGTGCAATTGGGTTATAGAGCAAGGTAACACACAAGAGCAAGTCCATCTCTGAATGGCTCAAAAGAAACAAAAGTAAGGTTTTTAGTCAAAGTCCTGACCTGAACCCCATTGAGATGCTGTGATAGGACCTTAAACGGGTAGTTCATACTCAAAAGCCCTCCAATTAAATTAATTCTGCAAAAAAAGAGTTGTTCAGAATTGAGCGACGTGAAAGAGATCTCCAGTTATCAGGAGCGTTTGGTTGCAGCTGTGGATGCTAAAGGTGGCACAACTAGTTATTACTGCTGCGTTCAGCTAGAGGTCGTAACTAGTAATTCCCGACCTCTGACCGGGAGAAGCCAAAGAAAATGCCATCCTCAAAATTCCTGTTCATGAACTAGGGGTAGACTTCTCAACTATGAGTTCCTCCCAGTTCAGGGAGAGACGTCAAAATCAACATGGCTGGACACAATATCAGAAGTAAACACAGCAGCAAGCACTTCTTACCTTTATAACAGTTATACTGATTGTACAAGTATTTGCTTTGAATCAATCAACATACAGACATTCACTTATTAAATCTATAACACTGACTCTACACTTCACTGTTTTTTCCCCACGTTGGAAAGCCATGCGGAATGGAAGGGTGTTTTGTTTTTAAGATAAAGAAATTAAAAATAAAGCTTCTTTTATGATAAAGAAAGTCATCACACAATGTATGGGTCAGTAACCCTGCCCATGTGACAGACAGCTATTTTACTATTTTACTCAAAGCTGCATTGTCCAGTGAAGCTCCCCAGTTCAAGCCCCTCCATCTGAGAAACACACACACGGAGAGTGAGAGACAGAGAGAGAGAGAGCGAGAGAAACTGAGTTGGCCCTTTTCTCTGTCTCCCTCTTTTTCTCCTTCTCTGCTACTTCAAAGTTTGGCTTGACTAAACACATAACCGTGGACAGGAAGGTCATTTCCCCTGGAACAGGACCCTCATTCAGGCTTGTGTGATTACAGTGACATGTGACTTGCCCCTTGGCCCCTGTGCTCTATTGAGTGCACCGAACTGGGTCTCTGGGTCATCGCTATGGCACCCGAAATGTAATGATGCTCTACTTCTGGTTGGAGTTTTCATCGGTTGAGTTCGCTCACTGCTGCTGGGGGTGACCCCATATGGACAGCCTGAAGAACCGTTTGGTTTGCTGGAGATGGTGCCACCTGGGGGTTGTGGAGATGGCTTGGGGATCTCATATCTCATAGCTGTACTGTAATGGCTTGGGACTGCGATTGCTGTAGTGGCTTTGGGGCTGCAGTTGCCACGAGCACCTTCGTACT
>JAKKZJ010000009.1:23008579-23028831 GCA_033441845.1 Pangasius mekongensis | reverse complement strand
AAAAATTTTTTTTTTTGCTTTTCAAACCCCATACCTCTTGCAATATACTTCGTCAAAAAAAAAAATAAAAAAAAAAAAAAAAAAAAAAAAAAAAAAAAAAAAAAAAAAAAAACCACCACCACCACCCATCAGCACTGTGTAGATTTTTTTTTCTTCTGTGCTCCTCAGGTCCACCACATTAAGGGAGGAAATAAAGGGATAATAAATGTGTGTCCTGAAACATTGCACCTGGTATTGTAGACACGTTGCACCATCTGACTGTTTGGCTTGATTGCTACAGGAAGAAGAAATGGCCCCACACACACACAGAGAGAGAGAGAGAGACACAGAGAGACACACAGATTCTGTCATGCTACAAAGGAAACTGGAAAACTGCCCTGTTAATGTTTTAGTGTAAAAATGGATTTGGCAATAGTCTTGCTTCTGTCCAGGTTTTAATCACGTTATATAGTTAGCATTAAACAGCTCATATTTACAGTTTGCAGTAAGAACTTCTCTGCACCGGACTATATGAAGTAGACCACAGAAAGATATGATAAAGTGAATTATACAGTGGGGTTTTAAACCAATATACTAACTTATGATTGAGAAACTTGGCGTGAGAAACTCATTTGATGGCCCGTTAGCGCTGAGGGAAAGAGAAAGAAAAGGTCAGCGTAGCATGCACTCTATCCGGGCTATTCTTTAACCCCGCACTGACTAAAGATGATACTGCAACAACATTTTGTTTTACCTTCCATCTCTAATGACAAACAAATGGCAGAAAAGTGGAAAATGAAGCATAGATTAAACACTTCTCCCTGTAGCTGACTGCACATGTTCTTGTAGTACCTTTTTTTTTTGCACTGGATGCACAGCCACGACCAGTGAGGAGTTAACTGACCGACACCAAAGCCAAGAATGATGGGATGCTAATGATTTGGGAATGTGTGTGGCCGTATGACTGGGATACTGTTGTTCTCTTGATAACACTGAACAGATTCATAAATGATTAAGTGTGCGCAATGCTTCCAGAGAAGTCGAAGAATTTACACTTTAGTTCACAGTTCTGTTAAATGGCCTTTAAACTCAGCTGGGTCTAAAACCAGTCAGCTCTTATTATTCATGCAGTGCTACACAGGACATAATTCACTTGCTCACATTTCACTGCAGGTCGACTCCTGGGTGAATTCTTTTATCAAGCTTGAACATTAACAGCACTTACTAAGACAAATATTCCCTAGACAACTAGGGGAACTGACCGATTAGGTCAACCTGTAACAAATCCAATTAGGTTTTTTTTTTTTTTTTTTTTTTTAATCTGGAAATTCATGTGATTATGGAGTCCATAGCGTCTCTGTGGTTAGTGTTTGAAGATGCTGCCCCCTGGTGGAATTATTCATTCAACCAGCCAAATATTTAAGACGAAAGACACTCTTAAACTAAAACAAGCCTCCTTACAGTTCATATAGTAGACAGTCACCATTGATGCCCAACATGTTCATGCCTGAAGACACAGAATGGCTTTCAGAATAAACCCATGTAATCTGCACAAAGCCTAGGAGAGTTTGAATTGTGAACCAGTTCTACTACAGCAAAGTGCTTTAATGGAAGGCAACAAAGAAGTTGCAAATCAGGAAACGGAGTGATTCTGCACATCATCTTTTATTCAGGCACAAAGAAGGATCATTTGGTTTGTTTAACTGATTGGCAATCAGCATTCAATTCATTCATCCACAACACACCGTCACAGTGCCGCCTTTTAAAGTGCTCAACGTGTCAAGTATTCAGATCATCTACATTCATACAAGCGATTCAAGTGCTCAGTAACCAGAAAGAAAAAGGCACAGTTAGCAGACATGGCTTCACATATATGGCTCCAAATACAGCCAGCATCTAAACTAAGGGTGTCTGCAAGCTGGAAGATCCCCACCGATTTAAACTGCCCCGGAATTAGCAGACAAAATGTTGCCACATCTACTTAATGCTACTGTGCACGATGAAGGGATGGGGAGGGGAAAAAAAAAAAAAAAAAAGTGCAATGAGTGTGATTTAGTAGGCAAGCCAACAGATCCAAATCAGCATCCCAGTGTATGTGCCTGTACAGGAGAGTTAACAGAAAACTCAGTCCGGGTAGAGCAGGAAGCCTGAGAAGGTGCTGTACTTCCAGCTACTGCCGTAGATGGCGCCGCGGTGGAGACGCAGCCAGATGTGATCGCCAATGCGCAGAGGCAGCACGGCATGGTTGCTGGCCGTCTCGTGGTCAGGGGCACCATCGTTGGCGTATGCTGAAGCCACTACCTCATCGTTGCGCATCAGATTGATGTAAAGTGGCACACTGATGGCCAGCTTAAGGATGTGGAAAAAGAAGACATACGTGCCTGCTGCCGGGCAGGCAAAGTGGCCAGAGGGCGCATCAAACGCACCACCAAGGTTGCTGTGGAGCAGGTCGAAGGCAATGGGCTGGTCCAGAGTGCCCGGAGCCAAGTTCGTGGCACGTGCGGCTGAAAAGGCCACACGAAGTTGCGGGTACACAGGCATCAGGGTGTGAGGAGGAGGGCCAGTGATGGGCATCCCAGAGGCCGTGATTGCGAGAGAGTCACCATGAGCCGAGTCTATTATATATGTGCCTTCCCGGTCCGGGCTGCTCACCTGAGAGGAGTCACTCCAACCTGCTACACACACACACAAAAATTTACTTGTATTTATCCTGATTTGACCAAGAATCCTTCCAAGAATGGTAAAGTTGAGAAATAAGCAACATGTACCAACTGAGCTGTTCCTCCGAGCTGGTGTCCCTCCAGTACGTTTATGACTCTGCTGATACCCGTTTTCCTAACAAATATTTAAGCCAGCATCATGAACAGACCGTTCCACAAGAAAACGATAGCTGAGTGAGCGGAGGAAAATAAAGTTTCTTACCTGGGAGGTATATAGAACAGACCCAGGCTCACGGTGGGTCTGGGCACTGAAGCCTCCTCCTGGAGCACGTACATTTACTCTGTGCACCTCATAGCCACCTGTGAAATAGTCAAAAGTAAACATGCATCAAATACATGGATGGAAATAGATCAGTCATATGCATTATCCAACCCAACAGTACTACAACACTGGCTCTTTTAAGAAAATCTCTCAGCAAATCAATCAGTGGTGAACTAAACAGAAAGCATATGTAAAACACAGACTAACAAAACCAGGAAGAGAAGTCCAGAAGCACAAAAAAAAAGGAAAAGGAGGAAAATGAAGGTACCTCTGGAAGCCCCGGAAGAGCGGAGTGAGGAGTGAGAGAGTCCTCTTGCACTGTGTGTCATACCTCTGAGTGTACTGCGGGGGTAATAATGCTGGACCAGACTAGACTGAGGGGCAGAATTTGGACCAGGAGATGAATAAACCTGACTGGTAGCACTGATATCACTTTCTGACAGGTATGCACTCTCTGGGGGGGTGGGGGAAAAAAAAAAAAGAAAAGAAAAACATTTGCACTTACTCCACCCACTGAATGTAGGACAGCTTGCATTTCATCACACCTCATGTATGGAAGTATGCTTCTCTATAATGCATCTACACTGATACAGACATGAAGACTATGAGGACTTTTTCCCCTTCTCTCGAACCAAAAATCACCTGGACGAAACAAGCCAAAGTGTTGACACCATGGTCAAGTTAGGTATATCAAATTCTACCCTTTTTTGGATGCGTTACCCATCTGCAGGTCATCTTGCGGCAGGCTGAGCTCAGGTGGGGTCTGTGTGCTAGCAGTGGAGTGGCTCAGTGTGCTTGCTGTACTGTAGCTCAGACACACAGATCCTAAAAAGCCACTTTCATCAGTTTTCAGCTCTGAGCTCCTGGTCATAGGAACCTCCCCACTGAAAACCTGTACCACAGGGACAGCCTTGAGTGTAGCACTTAAACAAGGCATTTAAAAAAAAATGTGCGCACATTTAATATGGCACTAATGAGGAACACTCACAGAGTGCAGGCTGTTGAAGGACGCCGTGCTGGTTGCAGGTAGAGATCGTCTGCTGGGTGGAGTGGTGAAGGTCTGTGCCATAACGGTCGGGGGCACTTCTCCATTAGAAAGTGGCTGCTTTCCTGCCTGTAATACACGACACGTTAGAATAAGCTGTTCAGAATCTTCCTAAGGCAGATTAATAGATTTGGCATTAATTTGTAGATTTGTTCATGTTCAAATCGGATCCAAGTGTTAAACTACACGTATGGAGGGGCATACACACACTCCCCTATCAATCACGGGGACACTAGCCAATCAGGGGCATCTGTGAGCTCATGCATGACGAAGAGGGCGGAGGGAGGAACCCAAACTCTTCTGGGGTCCCCAGTGTGTAGCTCGTTAGTGTTCTAAAGGGGGTCAACTGTAAAATCTCTGAAAGAACACATGCACACACTCTCTCTCTCTCTCTCTCTCTCTCTCTCTCTCTCTTTCTCTCTAATAACTATTTATTATATTTCATTCAAATAAATGTAATCTTATCACACTACTTTATCTCCGTGTATGACTTGGAGCAGACAGAATTCTAGATCTAACATCCCGTATATAAAATAACTAACGAAAATCAATTTTCAGTCAAATTTTGCACTGCAAATATCAGTGACCGCTTGAACTTATCAATGCTGGCAAGTGACCGTGGCGGGATAATCCTCGGCTAGGTGTGCATTACACTATTGTAACGCACTCTGCTTTGCATCGGGTGGTTCTTCGCCTCCACGTTGTGCATTAATATCATGTAAAGCACACCTCGCTGTGGATTATCCCTTTCATAATATACAATATTGCACATAGTGAAAACTCTCTGGTTGCAAGTTGGGAATGGAGAGTCGACAAGGTGTCATATTTTTTGATTAAAAGCTGCTAAAAGCCACTAAAAGGAGGACAGCATAGCGCAAGCAATCGTTTAAAATGCTGACTTGCTCACATTTCCCTCATACAGCGAGTCGCAAAGCTACCATGCTCCTAACGGACAGAAAAACAAACCCTTATTAACTCGAGCCCATAGAACAGTAATTCCATGTTGTTTACCCAGGCTGGAACGACTCCAGACTTCTCCCTGCCTTTAAAGCATCATTTTTCCAGCCACAACACTGTATTATTATAATACACAGGGCTTGTTCATGGGACCCCAAGCCTGGGTCATGCCGATTGAAGACGTAAGCAGACCGGAGTGATTCTCTCTAATCGCAGGTCTATCGTTAGAGGATCTTTTATTGCATGCTGTGAAACATTTTATTGCACAGAACTCCTGATTTTGGAGGAAATCTCCATTGAAGAATACTTTTGGATATATAGTGTAAGGGGACATGTGATCTATATATATATATATACACACAGACCTGTTTAGAGTTCTTGTTCTCATGAGGTACAGAGATACAGGACTCTCTGCAGTAGAGAGGTGGAGAGGTGAAGCCCTTATCTTGCTTTGCCTAGAATCAAACAAATTCATTATACAAACCCAAATCCTCATTCGTTTAACAATTTCTCCCGGCAACACACATGAGGATCAGAGCGCCATTCTCACGGTCCTGCAACAAAGTAGTTCAACACAAAGCGTAGGGTCACAAGGCTGGACTGAGCGGCTTACATGTGGTCCATCCTCAGCGTGTAGCTTCAGGTCAGAGGTGTTTGTGATCTGATCACCGTTGGCCAGAGCGCTTTGGGCATCTCCAGAACTCTGGTGGCCATGAAGCGGAGTCGACTGGCGTGTGAAGGACAAAACAGAACATGAATATCAGGTGGAAAAAAATAAATAAATAAAATCAGTTTTGCCAGATGTATTCTTTAAAAGTTGACCCTTACATTCTGAGATGGAGGCAGGATGTCTGGGATTTTCTTCTGTTCTCTCTGAGCTGTAGAACAAACGAAATCAGTTAAATAAGGCCACCGCTCAGTCAGTTACACGTCTCTTCATTATTCTAATGTCACTTATATTTGCATTGTACACTCCTGGGCAAAAAAAAAAAAAAGGGCCCAAAGCTTTTAATGGTCTTAACAACAAATCATTGGTCAGGAATGAAACACATAGATAAAGGAGGTCAGTATGCGAGAGCTTTTCCCTTTGATTTCTTTAAATGTTTAAAAAGTCTTGTGGCTCTTGATGGGCTGCATCAGGTGCGGCAGATAATCAAATAATCACTAATCTTTAAAGAAATTTTAAAAAAGTACATCTGTTTCATTCCTGCTCATTTCCTGACCAATGATTTGTTGTTAAGACCATTAAAAGCTTCATATTTGCCATTTTGTGCTTAGCCCTTTTTTTTTTTTTTTTTGCCCAGGAGTGTACATCAGAAATTTTCCCTCCAGCTCCAAGGCAGTTTATCACAATCAGTTGAGAATTCAGCAGAGAGCTTTACCAAGCGGAGAGGAGCCAGGAGACAGGCGCAGCTCTCTGGTCCGGCCATTACCGGGCGCGGCTTCTCCATCCAACAAAGAGTCCTGATTGAGATTAATGACATTTTACTGAAATCCGTTTATGGCATGGATTTAAAAAAGTCCTCAGTTCTCAGACTATTGCAAGTCACAGAATTATACATAATGCTCCACAGGCCTCCTTTATTAATCATTTAGTAAAGCTGTGCGCAAATGTTTTCGCGTAAGGTCAACCAACAAAACACTTCCACTACATTTAGAAAAGTTCCAGAACTGCTGATTTTCTTCGTATTTCACATGTACAATGTTTGTGACTGCCAATCACCTGTAAAGTGCAGACGCTGTAGCAAACAGTACAGATGTAAAAATCAGCTTTCACTCAATTAAAAAACAAAAATTGTACTGGTCTGTAAATCTGTTTCCCCATAAGCAGAGCCAGCGCTAAATCCTCTGTCAGATGAGGCATTAGCTTACGGATAAGCACAGACACCCTGTCCTGTTTATAAAGGTGCCAGTTTTTGTGGTTTAATTGAATGACTAGTCTATTTTAATTTATAGATGTGTGCTGGCTTGTGTTCTTTATTTTCCCCCCCACATTCCTTCATTAATGCCACCGGGTTTCACAACATTTCTCAATTCCCACATATAACTGGAATTCAGGTTTCATCGGTATGGGATTTTTAGTCCCTGACCGAGTGATCCAGCATGAGGATGTGCAAAGCCCTTCTGTAAGTCACTCTGGATAAGAGCTTCTGCTAAACGCTGTAAACGTACATAAATAAACTGTTTATAAATAAATAAGCTAATAAAATAATGTACATGAATAAATAAAACTGTATATAAAAGTGCAGTAATCTATGCAAATATGATTTGAAGTCCTTGTGTGTGTAAATATACACGCACTCAGGAGCACGAGTAGCATACGATCGTTTTTCTGAAATCACAATATTCCCAAAAACAGCAAAATTCATGTGTAAATGCTCCTACAAATGATTCATGAATAAATCCGTTCATATCCAGCTTGATGGAGGCCCACAGCTTGAATTTCCGCTTGCCATATACACATTTGCTGTGGTTTACGGTTTTGCTAAAGCAAAAACAATACATTCCGAGTATTAATCCTAATTTCCACAGGGAATTCATATACCATAGCACTACATGGGACATTGTTGAATTTCTCTGAGCAACAACAATGACTCCTATAATCATCCATAGTTCTGCATCATGTTCTTCCAAGAGTGTCCAAGTGAAAACACCTACTAATCAAAAATAAATAAATAAATAAATAAATAAAGTGAAATGTGAATGCACCAGGCTTTTAACGCGCATGAATTCGGCACAATTTTTGAAAAATAAAATAACTAGTGTAAATTTTATATAAAATAAATACCAAAAGCAGTTGCCAGATTAATGCCAGGTTAAACCATACACATCCAGGAGACGGCAATGATTTCAAGTCTGCCGCATAGCAGAGATATTCGAGCGATTACGTTTCTTACAATAAAATGAAGAAACTAAACCCCAGTCTCATTTGGAATTACTTCCAAAACAAGCAACAACAAAAAAGCCCAGTCATTAAATACAACAAAACACGGCTCGAAAAATGAATGAGAAATTGAAAAGAAGAAGAAGAGTGAGCATGCTGCGCTGATCTGTACCTGAATAAAGCTGAAGGAGCCTGTGATCTGATCCATCAGGTGATCCAGCTGTTGTCTGCGCAAGGCAGGATCTTTCGCCAGAGAGGACGGAGAGTTAAACACCTCCACAGGTACGGCCTTTTTACCTTCACCATCCTGTTGGAACAGAGGATTAGTTGTGTGGAGCAAATGTGACTAAAAAGAAAAATCAGAGTAGAGAAGCATACGTACGGATTTGGAGCCCAGGCTTCCTTTATTTTTCCGCTGCCGCTTCTAAGTAATTAAAACGACCGGTTTAAAAAAGAAAAAAAAAAAAAAAAAAAGAAAAAAAAAAAAAGGGGGGGGGGGGGGGTTGTGATCAGGCAACCAACTGGCCATTTCTAGAGCATTTCATTCACATTTCAAGAGCAAAAGGACAGTAAATTGCAACCTGTTTGGCCTCGACAGCAGACTTCATAGTGACTGTGGTTTTGGGGATGAATCCTGCCGCTCCTTTCCAAGGCTTCTGTAACCCCATTTTGGAGGATGCTGGCGGATCAGAAAATTCTATATCCCAGGAGTCTGGTGGTTCCTGTTCCTTCAGGGCTAAAAACTCTGCCTTCCAGTTTGGGGCCTGCACGTTCACCTCCTCGCCCTGACCGGGCCTGGGGGGGTCGCTCTCCGTTATGTAGCGTCTGTTTAAAAACTGGCATCATTCTAAAGTTACTGACAGACTTCAGTGCAAAGAACAGACATTCATACATTAGAACTGGGGTTGAAGTTGATTCAATAAGAGAACATTTCCAAATGCAAACAGCAGCAAGGTGAAAAATCTTTAGGTTAGTTATAGTTAGTCGTTCCTACCTGCCTTGAAGCCACTTCAGAGTTCAAACTGACCACCGCTGCAATGGAAAAGACCAGATCACTCAAAATGACACGTCAAGATGCTCGTATACTGCTGTACATCCATCATGAGCCTCACCAGGTACGATGCTTGATGTAGATGAAGCATCAGGTTTTTGTTCGTCATTGTCCTTCTTTGTAGCTTTTTCAGGCTCTGGGATGTGATCGAATAAACCAGAGTCCACCAGCCTGAGCAGCTTCTCCTTGAGGTATTTATCTTGTAGAGAAATGTGCAGTTATATTTTCAGAAATACATCCAAGTCATGAGCTGATGCATAAATAATCTTAACACAAGTTAAGGAAAAGTAAATGGATGCGCACAAATTCTGTGCGCTACAGAATTATTGGCACCCTTCATAAAAATGAGAAGAATTACTGTATAAATTTACATAGAATAATAACTTCCACTCCACACAACCTGAGAAACTATTACTTTGGTCCACAAAAAATGTCATTAGAGACACTTTTTTTTTTTAAACAGTATTTTCTCTCAAACAATTACATTTACAGATTTATTTAAAAATATTCTTAAATTGTAATCCTTAAAGCTTTTTGGATCCCCCCCCCCCATTTGTTCTCAGTCCACAGGCACTCTCTTGCCTTTAACCACATCCTGTTTCCCTGAGGTATAAAACATGAAGCTGCACACATGTAAAAATCCCCTTAGCCACCCATTACCATGGAAAACCCAAAGAACTTTCCAAACAAGTGGCTGATATTTGACCTGCACAAATCAGGTAATAGAGATCAAAACCATACGCCATTAAAATGCTATTAAAATGCCATTGAGCACAATCTCAGCCATGAAGTCTCCCATGACTGAAAGGGTTCAATTTGCTTCCTGAGAGCATGTCACTAAATACAGCACCTGAGCTTCACCGAACATCATTAAAGCTACAGCTGACAGTGTTGTAGTCAGGTAAGACTTAAATGAAATGCTTTAGATGTAGTGAAGATGGACAGCATCATGAATTCTGCTAAGCACCAGGATATTTTAACCCAAAACCTGATTGCCTCTGCCAGGAGGTTCAGACTTTGCCATAGATGGAGCATTCAACAAACATACGTCCAAACAAATAAACCTGTGGCCTGATATAAGCCGAAAGTCCACATGCACAGATGTTCATCATAGAGGAGTAGACAAAGATCCCTCCTTATTCTCTATAAAAGCTGAGCACTGTTTTACAGAAAACTTAAAAAGTGCTTAAATAAAACTATATACACAATTTCAGCTCATTTTCATGAAGGGTGACATTCATTCTGGTGGGGCACCATAATGTTATAGGGATATGTTAATTATGTACAAGTTTGGGGAGGAGAGGAAAAAAAAAAAAAAAAAAAAAAAAAAAGGTGTGAACGCACATGTTGAGCCAGCAACTGGTTTGTCTTTGCCATCCAGTAGATCTAGGTAAACAAAAGAGGCCTGTTCCATCTGATCCTCTAAACTGTGGGAACAAAGACGGACACAGCTATAATGTGCTTACACATGACTAACCATGACATTCCTCATCTAGCCAAAGCAACTGCTAAATGTTTTACAGTAGACGCTGAAAAAGTCATTTTACAGCCAGGTCACGGCTTCCATAAATGCATTGCCTCGTGCACAAACCTCATGCTCTCATCCCTCTTGCAAGCTAATAACGAAGCCAGGCTCAGCAGCTTCTCCACTTCCTGCGCAGACAGGTAGCGAGCATGTTCACGTGTGTTGAAGGTTTTCCTGATGTCCTGCCTCTGGAGACTGCAGAGGACATACTGCACCTGCAGCATCATACTCAAACGCCTCTGTTCGGTCTCTGCCCTCTGAACCTGCTCGCGCCGCATGGCCTTCCTCTGGGCCTTCAACAGCTAATAAAGACAGGTTTATACTAAGGACATTGAGGGAAATCCAAACCCAAGTCGTTGCCTTTTTTTTTTTTTTTTCTTTTTTTAAGAACAGGATCTGTCCTTACATCCTGAGTGAGATCACAAAGGGTCTTCTGCAACTCTTTGGCAAACCTCAGGTTGTGAACCACTTCTTCATACCTCCCTACCGCTTCCTGTAACAGGAGCAAACGTCGGTTTATAACCGTAAAATCTCAAATTTCTTTAAGGTCAAGAAGGTAGCGAATAATCACCATTTGGTCTGGATTCAGCGTGTCCCCATCCTTTAGCCGCATTTGGTAGCCTTCCAGCTTGAGCTGCACATGTTAAACAAGGAAACAGTATTTAGCAACAAATTCACAAATGCATATTAGGAAGTCGGCAGGCATTAGTGAGTTTACGATGCACGCAGTAGAAAGACGAAGCCACCTTCTTTTTCTCAATGTTGCGGATCTTGTGCCTGAGGCAGATGAGGCCATCCTCGATGTAGGTCTCGTATCCGTGGTAGACGGTGGCTGAGGGGTTCAGGGCGAGCTGTAGGGCTGTGAAAGCGTGAGGAAAGTCAGTACTTGGGCTGCCATCCAGCCCGGCATCCCTTTCTTCCATCGACTCCGAGAGCGCCATGGTGTCCGAGGCTTGAGACGGGAACAGCTGAACCATGGTCCGTGTCTCTCTAGAGCAGAAGAGGAGACGTGAGGATGGTCACATTGCATTTCAGAGGCATTAACTACGGCAGTGAATAGGAAGGAACTTCTTAAACAAATCCTCAGGCCAGTGGACACGAGGCAGAGGAATACTCCTAATAAAGCGGAGTTAAAACTGTGCTTTGAACCTAAATTCTGCACTTTCTCTCTTCACAGTGACGCTGCATTTAATGAAAACCCTGAGGCAGTACTGTGCATAAATTATAGCACCCAGAATCGGAATGACAGACATTTCTTCCCTTGGAAGAAATGTAACCTTTTAACCACATGACCTACCTGCATGTCACATCAGTTACACCAGAGCTTGCTCATTTAGGCAGGAAATGTAGAAGTGTGTACTGTGAGACAGGAACTTTCTGTGCCTCTGACTAAGCAAAAGTGTGCAGGCTCCAGAACCATCCTCATCAAACTGCAGCCAAAATGCACAACAGTCCCCAGTGCCACCGCCCAGTGTGGAGAAAAACAGATCAGACTAGCATTCTCTGCTGGAGATCTTCATCTGCTGACTGACTGCAAGTGATAACATGAGCACCATCACAAACCACGTACAAATAAAAGCATTGACTGACCTCATGCGTCTCTTCTGCTGTGAATGCAGCCTTTCAGATCTGAGTGAAGCAGAAAAAGAATGAAACCGAGCTTGGTGGCCTGAGGGGGAGGGAGGAAGAGATAGAGAGAGATAGAGCAGTTGCTGAAAGGGAGGCCAAAAGAGAGCCTCCTCTCACCTTTTTATGCACTCTCATCAAGGGAATCTCGGCAGCTGCGAGGGCAATCATGACGTCATGACGCTAATGGAAAGCGGCGCATTACTGCCTCAGTGCGCCATGTGGAGAGCCAAAAGGGTCATGCGTCATGAGGAGAGCCAAAAGAGTAATGCGCTATGTGGAGAGCCAAAAGGGTCATGCGTCATGAGGAGAGCCAAAAGAGTTATACGCTATGTGGAGAGCCAAAAGGGTCATGCGTCATGTGGAGAGCCAAAAGAGTTATGCGCCATGTGGAGAGCCAAAAGGGTCATGCGTCATGTGGCGAGCCAAAGGAGTTATGCGCCATGTGGCGAGCCAAAGGAGTTATGCGCCATGTGGAGAGCCAAAAGGGTCCTGCGTCACGTGGAGCGCCAAAAGGGTCATGCGTCATGCAGAGACCCCAAAGGGTCATGAGTCATGTGGAGAGCCAAAAGGGACATGACATGACATGAATACACTTTTCTGACTGAACTGATAATGTGTTCTAAACAGATAGCAATATGAATAGGATATGATATGAATGATATGAATATGTTTGAGACTAGAGATGTGTATCAGAGCTTGGACCTCGCAGGACGCTTTAGTAATAAAGAGCGTTCATATGTTAAGCAAAAAGTTATATTCCTGAAACGTATTCTTTGCCATTGTCCACTGATGATGTCACTACCTCTACTGTAGTAACGGTTTCGAATTGGGAAGTGGAGGTTTACATGATGAACACAGACGAGTGGACTGATACACACAGTGAAACATCCCAGTGCAGTTATAGGAATTATATGAACTCCTGGAGCGCTACTCGACCAATCAGATTACAATTAGTGAACCAGAAGTAAGGTTGCAAGAGCAAGAGTGCTGTTGTACTGAATATCAGCAGTAGAATTCATTAGAACAGCACGACTGCAAGTATAATATTGGTATAATATTAGTATTTTTTTTTTTTTTTGTACAACAGTTCTGCAAACAAGAAATGAATATACAGCGTGTCCCAGAAGTCTCCATACACAGGGGACTGTGTTTGCCGGCACCACATCGGTTGTGTCTGTAGGTACAGCATTACCTTGTACCTAGAGTCACTGGCCAGATGTCTAACTCCACTGTGTAGGTGTCAGATGATTCTCTAGCTATTGCTAGTACTTTTCCTTGTTAAACATAGCCAAAAATCAGCCTACTTTCCCTGAGTAAGGACACAAGCAACACTGCAAATGCCCAACCACAGATTCCCTGAGAGCCTGAGATTATCATATTTACTCACCACTAACTGCTTCAAACTAACCGCTGAAATAACTTTTCCGAGTTAGTTTTTTTTGGGGGTTTTTTTGCGTCAGTATTCAATAGTTGGTTCACCCTGTGTATGGAATTGCAAATACAGCAAAGTGCAGACAGACAACAAGATTTCCACCTTCAGCAATCGAAAGCCTGAGAGACTAATAACCAAAATTTGGATAGTTTAACAAAATGAAATGAAAAGCAAAAATATATTTAGTATTATACGCATTAGAAGAGCGCTCAAGATTGTTATAAATAAATAAATAAATAAATAAAAAGCTGATTACTTTAATCTATAACTGCAGACAGGTCTTGTAAGTTTCGTAGATAAGTGGTTTGTAAATCCTTGCAGATAACTTCAGATAAGTGAAAGGAAGAAAATGCAAGGCTAGGTGCACCAAAACGCAAAATGAGCAACTGTGTGTAACTAAGTGCTTTTACTGAACACTGCACAACCTTTGAAAATGTACTGATACATATACAGCAAAACCGAACACACAGGTTAAAGGGAGCAACCTTTCAAAAGGTTTCTGGGGGATTTTGATCCTATAGCTCCTGAGCCTTGTTGCCTGCTTTAGCGGTTCTGTACACTGATGACTTGTCGCAGCCCAATTCACTGATCACGGCATCCAGGATTCGCTACCTGAATCTCTCATGCTGCATTAGACTTACCTCCGAAGTGGGAAGTCAGCTCCATGCACCTGATCTACCAAAAAAAAAAAAAACATGGACACCTCTGTTTTTCTTTTGTTAGCAACAAGCTAGCCAGCTAACTGTGATGAGTGATATTTAACTCCTCAGTGATCCAAAGCAAACGTGCATTTAAAGCGAAGATGTGCTACTGTGTTTACGGTTCATGACGTAAACACAGCCACAGTCACTTGCTGAACTCGGGGTTGAGGAGACCGTCCTGAGTTCTTGAGTAGGAATTCCGAGTTGAAGGGGTGTTTTCTTTGGTTTTTCCTAGTTGGAGGTTGAAAACGATGAAAATTAAAAGGTAAGTTTTAGTCGAATGCAGCATAAAGTTCTAACTTTCATCAGACGGCAACCCGAGCCCATGATCGAACTGTGGAGCTGCGAGGTGCCAGCGATACCCACTGCGCCATCCATTAAAGGAGAAACGTGTGTATATGACTATTTGCTTGTGGATACTTTTGTTTCAGAGTAACATTGGTTGTTAATCAGTTGCTGTGATAGTGTGCGGTGAAATGCAACAGTCGCTGGATGTCATCACAACAAAATTACAACAAAGCCCTGAACAATGGTTTTAGCAGCTAGTGCTTTGTGTTGTGTTTTACTCTACATGAACTCTATGAATGTACAAGTCAGCCTTTATAGAACCTTAACTAAATAACTGACCTAAACTAAAAATTTTTTTTTTTTACTAAATGAATCTCTTCCAAACCCATATGATTGAAATTTACACTGAACATTCACATTTTATCCATTACTGGCTGATGACCTGAACTGATTGAAATATTACACCTTTTTTTTTTTTAAAATAATAGTTTTCTTGCAGGAAAAGGAGAAAAGTAAGTCGATCTGCAGGTGGACCGTTTCCGTTGCTTAGGGATCATTTTGTCACAGACTGTAAAGAACATCTGCAAGCACTTTGAGCTTTTAAAACTTGACAAGTTTTGTCCCACACAGTTACATGCAAATGTTCAAATATTACCTGGATACCTGACTGTCAGCTCATGATGTGTGTAAGTGCAATATCAGTACTGAACAGGCAAAATATCACCTGCGTAATAACACTTTCCACAACCACCACCACCACCAATAATGTCACAAGCTACATTTATTGAGATACAAGTAAAAAGTAGAGTAAAAAATACAAAACCTGCTTCATATTCTTTCTAATAAGGTTCATACAAAGTGCATAGCTACAATACATGCCTGTAGAGTACAAACGACTGAGAGAAGGAACTGAAGCAAAGTAACAGGCAGGTACTGGACATAATTTTACCTGAATTAAGAAAAAAGAAAAAAAAAAAAGAAAGAAAGAAAGAACAAATACAGCTGTCATGATGTGCTTGAAGTGTGAAATCTGTGTAAAACCATGGGCTGTGCCGTGAGGTGCGTTCCTTTAATATTTTATACTTAAAAAAAAAAAAAAAACTGTGATGTGTTGCAAATAAATATAAAATAAATAACAGAACGAATATTATAACCATTCAGTTCAAAATATCTTAAATTATTTACAGATAACCGAGTAATATAGTGAGACAGATTATTCTAGAGTTGAGGAATAACAGAAATGCATGATGATGGATAAAACCGGGAACTCTGCAGAACTACAGTTAAATGTCATTATAACGTCACACAGCTGCCAACACTGATCAAACCACTAATTTACAAAAAGCAAAAAAGAAAACAAAATAATAATAATAATAATAATAATAATAGTTTGTCTAATGGAGTGTTTTTCATTTTAAAGAATAAAATCAGTGTGTTTCTCTGAGAGAAAAAAAAAAAAAAAAAAAGTAGTAAAGAAAAAGGAATTGTTCCCTCATATCTGACACAGGATACGTCTGAAATGTTTTCTATTGCTTAAGGTGTATTAAGAATCAGCTGCTCTTTAGTGCCATCTTCTGAAAAGGAACATGCATGTTAAATATAGGAAAAAAATAATAATCTAAAAAAAAATAAAAGATGATTTATTGTACAGTACATCAGGGAGAGGGGAAAAAAAAAAAAAAAAAAAAAACACATAATTACAGCTCAATGCAGAGGATTAAATAATATTTTAGGGTAAAATAAGAAAAGGACTTTTTAGCATTTTTGATCCAAAAAGAAAATTAGGATGAAATTTATATATATTAAAAAAAAAAGCACCCTTATAAACTAATAAACTAACTAAGAGAACAAAACAAGCAAGAATGACACCACACACACACACACACACACACACACACACACACACACACACACACACACACACATTCAGTCCTTACAAAACATAATGTACAACTATTTTTTTCAGTAAAATATTTACAAAAGCAGACTGAAGACAGGAGGTTCTGTTTGGGAAAGTGTGTGTCAGTAAAGTAATTAAATAAGACTTGATTCTGTAAAATTCAAATTCTTTTTTTTTTTTTTTTTGGCTAAACTGCTGATGTCATATTCCACAATTTAAAAAAAAAAAAAAAAAAAAGATTTCTTAGAACACGACATTGCCATTGCAGTAATTATTTTATTTTTAATTTTCTTTTTTACCTACAAAAATATATATGTATATATATTTTTTTTTATTTATTAGAGTTGTATCAAAACCTAGCTAAAACAAACCGTCAGATAAACAAACAAACAAACAAATGAAAACCAATCTGGACGTCTTCAATCGGCCGTGCACGATTCATGCGGATTCTCTTCGGGACAAACGGCTTTGCTTAGCTTTCATGCGTGACATGGATATTGCTGAAAGAGTGGAGCTCTAAATATTTACACAACTACACGCGGGGTGATGGAAAGCGTTTTGGCTGGCCATCGATTAGCTCGTCTCAGCAGCACTGTAATGCTGAGCGAGTAATAAGTGTGTGGTGAAACACTGACCTGGGATCTGAGCTCGGGATGAGAGAGCGCGCTTCTGCTGGAATCAGTGACGAGACTGACGCTGCACTCAGAAGTAGGAGCAGCTAACTGTGATGAGTGATGTATGTTTTCCTCCTCAAAACAGCGAACTGTAGAGTCAGTGTTACAGATTTAACAGGTGAAAATAGCTGTATGTTGGTTAATCTAAAGTAAATACTTGTATATACAGTGTAACTCATATAAAGGTAAGAAGTGCTGCTGTGTTTACTGCTGGTGCTGTGAGCGGCCATGTTGGTTTGGTGTCACTTGCTGAACTCAGGGTTGAGGAGACCGTCCCGAGTTCCTGAGTTATGACCTTTAGTCGAAAGCAGTACGAGTTCTGAGTCATAAAGAAAAGACAGATGAATAGAAAAAGGAACCTGTTATAATGTCAAAGGTTTCGTTACAGCACAGCTCAGTCGTGCCAGTAAAACCCCGATAAAACGACTTTCCTCTACTGACTCAGTACCTTCTACTTCTTCATGCTGTGTGGAAAACCAGCATACTGAGCAAAAATGCAACTCACTATACGCACAGTGAGATAAGTGTGTGTGTGTGGGGGGGGGGTCCATATGTTGAGGGTGACGGGGAAAATTAAATACATGAGTGTACACCAATAATTACACGTGTGTGCACACCAAAAAAAAAAAAAAAAAAAAAAAAAAAAAAAACCACAGTAAGGTTGTTCATCACACCTCAGAGAAAACGTTCCAGCTGCTCTTGTAGAAAATCGAGAGAACTTCTTTACGAAGTGCCTGCAGAGCACATAACCCCTCAAACCCCGTAAACTCAGTTCACTGGGAATCAGAGTCACCACTCCTCTTCCTCCTCGCCCTCTGTTTTGAGAGGCAGAGGCGGAGAGTCGGGTCGTGCGAGCGGAGACGCCAGCATGCTCTGACTCGCCTGTCCTTCCTCTTTCTCCAGCTCTGCGTCCTCTTCCTCCTGCTCATCCTCCTCTTCCTCACGCCCCTGCTCCTGTTTCTTCTGACAGCAGGGTTTATAGAGATGGGGGTCGATAAGCACTTCTCCAAAGCGGCCCTTGTAGATGATGCCACAGCACACCCGCTGCCTACAGAGACGCGTTCATTCACACGGATTTAGAGCACGACAGTAATGTACAAACAGTAATCTACTTGAAAATTGCAAAACTACTGCAAAAGTCTTAGGCATCCTATTTTTCTGAGTACAAACTTTGTTATAGATTTGTATTTTCTGACTTCTACATTATTGATTCGGTACAGAAACATTTTAGATTCCAAACATTAGTTTTCCGGCACAGAATGAAACGCTACAGAAAAATGTTTGTATGTCAGTGAAGAAAGCAGCAGATTCCATAAGAGACACTTTCAGATAGAAACAGAATGAAGGCTGCTGGGTTTCGCTGCAGAAATAAGAAGCGAGTCGACAGTCAAAGTCTCCAGAAGAACCGCGGCTGCTTCTGCAAGATGCTCAGTAACACTTACAGCTCATTTCCTTATCAAACTGCACACACTGCACCTGAGACACTGTTTTATTTTTAAAGTGAAGGATCGTCACATCAAATATTGACCTTGTTTCATTTATTACTGTTTACTGCTCTTTAAATCTAGAGACACAAATCAATGGTTAGATGTTTTCTTCAGTGTTAAGTATATCTAAAAAAACAGCTATTAAATCATAAATATATTCTAATTATTCATGTCTAGCTGTTTTAAGTATTCGCCTTGCTTTCCACTGTACAGCTTTTTCAGCCATTCTGAAATTATCTACAGTGCCACACATCCTTCTGGACACATCTAGAGCATGTTGCCTCTTTACAGGTAACATTTATTATGTTGCCGAGCGCCAGCATATTAGAATTATTTTATACATGCGTGCGTGTGTTTACATCTTCGTCAGGAATATCTTACAGTTACGACGAGTTACCAGCCAGATGTCCCCATGAGGGGGAGGAAAAAAACCAACCAAACAAACAAACAAAAAAACTTTCCATTCATTACAGACATTTTCGTTTCGTTTCGTTTCGTTTCCTCCTTCGGTTTTGCTAGCGGAAAATGACTTTCAATTAGGTCTATTTGGAAATACCGGGTTTTGTCTTTTAATACCATTTGGCTGCAAAGCTGCACATTTAGACAAGGCTCTACAGTTTGGTCTAGAGTGGCAGAATGCTGAGCGCTGGCCCAGTTTATACATGTACACACAAACTGTACACAAACAGGAGCAGCATCTGAATACATCAGACAGCTTAGTTACGCAGTCCAAGCAGACGCTTCAGGTTGTGTGTTACTGTAAACTATCGTCACTGACTATCCTGTTGAAACAGACAAAATTACATCAGCAAATGCCACGAAAAACAAAGTAGTGCACACCTTCTCCAGTAGGTCAGGTCCAAGAAGGAGAAGACTGGCGAGCGGGCGGAGCCGGGAGCCAGCTCGGAGTCAGAGCCCTCATCTGATTGGTTGCTGTAGCTGGGAGACTGGGCAGGGCTAGCGCTGGAGGTGGTGCTGTGAGCATCAGAGTCTGGACAGAGAGATTTAGCAACACTACTATTATCATGTTGAAAAAATAAATAAATCACAAAATCAACCTACAGCCAGTTTTCTAGAAGCTTTGTAACGTTATGCTGCATTTGACTACACCTCGTGACTCAACGTCCGACCAGAAAACCAAAGAAAACAGCTCCTCAACTCGCAATTCCTACTTGTAAACTGTAAATAAGACCTTTTATTAAGCAAAATGATTCCCTAAAAAGGACAATCTTTCAAAATGTATTATCGATACATGTTCTAATATCTGTCTATAACAGTGTTAAGCTATTTGTTAAATAGAATTTTTTTGTCTTCATAATCCAGATTAAGGGTGAGCGATAGGGCAAAAATAGCTCATGATTCTCAAAGGCATTTCTACAACACATGATATGGGTCAATAAATATACAGTCAGGTCCATAAGTATTTGAACAGTGACAATTTTTGTAATTTTGTCTCTGTACACCATCACAACGGATATGAAATGAAGCAATCAAGATGTGATTTGAAGTGGAGACTTTCAGACTTTTAACACGTTCAATATAAAAACAAAGTCCCTCCATTTTGTCTCCTCAGTTTGTCCAATTAATTTTGAGCCTAATAGCCATAAAAATGTTAGGATTATTTTTAATACTTGGATGCAAAGTCAATGACTGCCTGAAGTCTGGAACCCATGGACATCACCAAATGCTGAGTTTCCTCCCTGGAGATGCTTTGCCAT
>JAKKZJ010000009.1:22979360-22990302 GCA_033441845.1 Pangasius mekongensis | reverse complement strand
GCTCGTGCTCTCCCTACATCGGTCTTGATCTCCCCCATGCTCTGGATGTGCCTGTGTGAAAGAGAGCAGGGATTTTACATTCGTAAGACTTACACTTATCTCATTTATACACCTGAGCAGTTGCGGGTTAAGGGTCATGACCTTCTGATCATTAGTCTAACGTCTTAGTGTAAGACGACTGTAATTGGGAAACAGATTAAACAATTCCAATGATCGATAGCAGGAGAATGACAGGCTAAGACTTGGGCCCTTCAAAACGGCTTATGTAGCACAGATGAATTAGCGTTAGACACCGCTGCTCCACAAGCTTTCGCAAAATTTCTCTCTTCCAATCCGAGTCTCAATCCGACTGAAATCAAGCGAAAGCGCTTTCCTCATGTTTGATGAGATTTCAACAAACTGCAGCAAATGTTCGCCATTTGAGGTTATTTACACGAGGGGATATTCATATTCAGTTCAGGTGCAACACACTGCAGTAATGATTCACACTCCGGTGTACTCCCACCTCATGTCCTGCACCACTGACACGCGCAGTACTGACAGGCCGACAGACGAATCCGACTTGCGCTTCTCTTGCCCGTGAGACACTGTGTGGCAGATGACAAAAAAACAAAACAAAAAAAAAACACAGACGACGCTCAGACAAGTTGAAGCACACGTGTGGTTTTGTGTGTGGGTGTGTATACATGCAGCATGTACTGTACTGTACACTGATGTGTATGTGTATGCGTATGTGTATGCGCAGTACCTGATGACTCCACCTGCTGCTCCATCTTCTCCACTCGGTCCTGGTAATGTCTTAAATGGGACCATAATGCAGACTTTCCCTGCAAATAGACAGTCATGGCAAAATTCAACCATGTAAATGTGATTTTTTTTGTGTGTGTGTGTGTGTGTGTGTGTTACGTGCAGTTGCCAGTGGACCGCACTGATCGAACGACAGAAGCTCATCCATGTTGCAGTCGATTATTTGTAAGAGCCCAGAAATTGGAATGACTGAAATGTGATTCAGGCAGTACGGCCCTCTGACTGACTGACAAGCCTCACTGTTCTACTTTCATGATGCACTACAGACTGCTGACTACGTGTTGGAGTTGAGAGAACCGCTCACCTGTTTGACCTGCAGGCCGTGGCTCCATATTCTCTCCAGCAGGTCACACAGGCTAGCGATGAGCGTGTTCTCCTCCAGGCCGGTGATGTTAGCCTCTCCGTGGCCGAGCTCCACGGCCTCTCGGCCCATCTTCTGCACCAACATCCGCTTAGTCTGAACACAGAACACACACCGTTAATATGAAACTCTTCAGTTTCACGGAAAGACGCTAAACCACGCTGTTCTGCAAAATCCTGTTCTCAATGAACACCGGTGCCTAAGTGAAAATAAATAAATAAACAAACAAACATGTGCGTGAGTGTGTGTGTGTGTGTGTGAGTGTGAGAGTAAGCGAGAAAGGCTGAGAGATGAAGCCATACACACCTTCATTTTGCATTCCTTCAGTAAGCCCTCCACAAACTTCGAGTTGGTCTGAGCGATGACCGCTGGGGAAAGGTCAGACAGTTTGGGTTGCCTCAGATTTTTCCCCAGGCTACGCGCCTCCTGCATGTACTTCTACAGAAACATATACGTGTTAGAGTCTCTCTCATTCTGTGTGTGTGTGTGTGTGTGTGTGTGTGTGTGTGTATGTATGAATGCCTATTAATGTATAATCATAACTACATTAAACTTCCTGGCTAAAACTGGCTTTACACTGTACGATGTTCAGCCCGGTTTTCCTGCCGCAGGCAAAATCGCACATCCTGAAGGAAAATCTTTGGTCGGGAGTTGAGATCAGCGGGTGAGTTGACTTATAATTTAACATGCTCAAACGGCAACAGACTTCAGTACCACTGCGACCAAAGACGGCCAGCGACAAACTTCCGGCAGTGTCAGAAATCTGATGAAAATGTCAGGATGTGAGCGCTGCTATGATGCGCGTCTAAAACCCAGCAATAAGAGGACGGCACAGGATTACACTACACTCAGGACACGGCTACAAATGCAGCAATGGTGACACGGAACGTAAACAAAACACTGGAAGTGTGGCAGCAGAGAGAATGCCTCCGTGACGTCTCATCGCAGTTCTATCATGGCAGGACAAAACGGGACAAGAGGAAGAAACAGCGGATGAATTGCAGGTGTGTAGCTGGCTGACTAACACACAAACGCTCTGCTCATCGAGTTTGTTTACTATCATGCTTTCCTGTGCTGCGTCGCCGCTCTCCCGCTATAGCAGGATTTCCTTTAATCGTAGATCTAGGATCTTCATCGTATAGTCTGACAAGAACAACACACGCTGTTAGAGAATTCTGCCTTGATTTAATAATAATAATAATAATAATAATAATAATGCTAATGATAACAGACCACTGGAATCGTACAGTGTAAAACGTAAGCTAAAGACAGAATCGTAAACTCTGCACTATTTCTATACATAGGCTGCTGACTATAAGTGACAAATCCCATCATCTGGATATATTATATATATTAGATTACTGCAAATGATCTGTCGTCAACAGCTAACGATCGTCTGTTAGTTTCTCTCCAGGAGAATCGTGTTTTAATCTGAAAACGTGCAAACCGCATCTTTGGGACGGTAGGTCAGCTCAGCTGGTTAGAGGTGTGCTGATTACGATCCGGTGAGCGCTTCTGTCAAAGCTTTGGCGCTTAGGAAGCTCTGGGAGTGTGTCATCGCGCCTCGCAGTGCTTTTTGTGAGGGTTATGTTTGTATCTAGGCTTGTTCTAACAGGTCTCGCAGTAGCAGGCCACAAACGTACCAGGCTGCAGGACGAGAAGGACTTTTTGGGTGGTTTAACATGAGGGGTTGGTGCCTTGACCCGCTCCCAGGAAGCCACAGAGCTCTGCACGACCAAACCCCCCTCCACTGGCTGTGGAGTGGTACAGCCCACAACCCACGGCATTCAAAGGACGGATGACGCAAACAAAAGACGAGAAGAACAATGAAGAGAGCACAAAGAAGCAGCAACATTCAAACAAGCAGCCGACAGAAAGCCATGCAAGGCAAACGGATGACAGGAAACAAACGCGACACAAACGCAAGAAGCGAACGAAAAACATGTTCTGAAAAGACTTTTATAACTAAAAAGAATTATATAACTAAAAAGCAACAACTTTAGGGCATATTAAATCAAGTAACTGCTGCATATAAATATTAAGTGATGTACACACTAAAACAAGTGTTGGCCGAGGTACCACGCGATCATCGCCATATAGGATTATGAATAATTAATCACTAAATTAGGTTGAAAGTCAGACAGTATTGACCACAGGTGCTTTATAATAATATTAAAAGTAAACAGGGAAGAATTTTTTTGGGCTCAAACAAATCCGAGACCAAAAAAAAAAAAAAAAGAACAAAAAAAAGAAAGGACGAGAGGAAATGCGATCCACGCCGATCAAAAGTGTCATGATGGAGAGCAAGCACAGAGAAGAAGAGAACGAAACGGTGATGATGATGATGATGATGATGAAGAAAGGAGGCAGTGGTACTGCACCTCTTTGAGGTCGTTGTCCAGCCCGAGATGATCAGTCTGCTGCCTATGCCAGTCCCTCCGTCGCTGAGCCGTGCCAGTGCGGCTGGACCACCTGCTGACCGAATGCATGTGAACAGCACACAGTCACGATCCTGTTCTTCGCCTTTCTAGCTGGTATATCTAATAACATTAGGGCTGTCATGATACGGCGTATTGGATCATATCATTAGGTATAATGCTCTCGATTTGATGCGTCTGTGTATCGAACAAAACGTTCAAACAGACCGCACAATGAAGTGGGATATTCTTCAGAAGATGCTGCCTGTATATCATGATGGTGTGAAACATGCAAACTTGGCCAAGCCCACACTCCCTCTTTATCTACAGGGTTTAAACAAACAAAATAAAAACCAGATGGGTGGCAGTAGCCACGGGTTTGTTATCAGTTTGTGCCCTCCATCTTTGAATAAAAGATTTCCAATAGAAATTAAGTGCACAACCATCAGCATGTCACATAAAGAAGCAGCAGCAATTTTTTTAATTAAAGTTTAAATTAAAATCTGAACAATTATGGCTAGGTGCAGATCTGGCTTTGGAAAATCATTTATTTTTGGAACTGGAGATGTTTACATATAAAGAGACTTGACTGTTTTTCCTTTTGTTAGCACTGACTTTATTATACGCATGTGTTATATTTATATTTAGAATCCAAGCGATTTCGTGTTAATGAGTTTAACTGAAGTGCTTCAGTTAAAAAAAAAGACTTTTACGGCTTAGAACTTTATAATAAAACAATATCAGATGGGGATCGGTATTGTTAATAGACTCCATTTTATATTCTTCTTGAATACAGGTTACTCTGTAGTTGGTGTTTTAACGTGCTGATTCATGGGGCAATATTAAAATGCTGAATTAAATATATAGTAAACCACAACACAAAGTTATGAGCGACCGCAGACATCTCATAAGTGACAGATTTTTAGAAATATGGATGAGAGAGATAAAATACATTGACACTCAGGCTCACAGTATACCTACCCAGCTATGATTCTGGAAATGAGCACCACTACAGGGTATTAACTTTATGCCTGCTTTACTGTTTAAACATTTAGTGGGACAGAGCAAAGATCCTTGATGTATGAAGCATAACAAACAAACAGTTTGTCTTTCGATCTCAGTCATCAGCGCCATTGGTGTCATTTTAATCTCTGGTTCTGCACAACTAAATCCACCGGTCAGCTATTCATCACATGTTCATTAGTGTGTGCTGCAGAGAAACAGATTAAACAATGTGGGTGGACTGGATGAAGGACAAAGAGGCAAAGCTAGAAAATCCTGGATCTGGACCTGGACCTGGACCATACTCACTTATTGTTAGTCGGGCCTGAGGCGAGCACGTCCGACTGCAGCTTCGGGAAGAAGCCCTGCTGGTATTTGCCTTGGCCAATCTTCATGTCTAACAAGTGAGGATGAATGGCTGTATGGTCAATTTTCATCAGCCGCTGCTCAATGGCCTGAGCTGGAAAGCAGAGAGGGGAGAAAAAAAAAAAAAAGCTTCCAGATAAACGTTATTGAGCCTTGAACCAAATCCTGGACTATTAAGTATATTTATTTATTTATTTATTTATTTAAAAACAACTCTTTAAAATGGCAATAAACTAATCAGATTGAAAATAAAACAATGTTTCAGATCAAGAAGTGGACACACACACACACACACACAGTAATGACGATTTTCTGTGGAGCACTCGGAGGCATGTCACAGCACTTATTAGTATGACTCGTTTTATGACATTATGGCGGGTCTTTTTTCATCCCTCTCTGCTTTATTCACAATTTTCTCTTCCACTTAAAACTTTGCTACCGTTCGTGACTATCTTACTGCAAAACCAGCATGGAATCATTTAAAACTGGTTAACATACTCGTTTAAATAGGATGAAAATGCCTCCATTTTCTACTGCTGCATGTCGAGAGAATCTGTCGTGTGACTGGACATGTGATTGGACATGTGATTGGACATGTGATTGGACATGTGATTGGACATGTGATTGGACATGTGATTGGACATGTCGAGATCGCTCACATACGCAGCCGTGTAAGTGTTAATGAAAGCGGAACGGCTCACCGGACTCGTTGAGGAAGGTGCACTTCTGGTAGACGGAGGAGCGCAGGCTGGGAGCGCGTACGTTGTAGAGGCGGGCCTTCTCGATGCGTCCGTCAAACACACGCAGCAGGGGCTCCTTTTCCTCCCACTGGGACAAGATCTTATTGTCGATGAAGGTGGCGAACATCTGGGTCTCGATGAAGCGGCACAGGAAAGGCAGGTATGGCTCTGGCTGGTCTGACAGGAAGGAAGCCTGGAGAGAGAGTTTTGGGAAAGCAACTTATCGCATGTTCTACATTGGGAATGACAGATTACCCCCCGACTTGTCTATACATGTCCACATTGGAGAATTTTCAGCGTGTTATTTGGTCACCTTGTCAAAGTTGTGCATCTGCTCCCGGTTGGAGAGCCATGACTCCAGGTCTGGTGAGTTCTGAATGACGAAGGCCTCGTAGTCGGCGAACATTGCAACAAAGCGAGCGGCAAACACCTCCCTCAGCTGCACGCTTAGCTTGGCATTCCTCAGCTCCTCCTCCTCGATGCCAGTCTTCAATACCCCTATGTTCTCTTCCCCTAAACCCTTCTGCCCGGCCACCAGCTGCTCCAGACGGGCGACCTTCACCCCCGTGCGCTTGGCTAAAGCCTGAAGGCGCTCCAGAGTCGGGTTTCCCTGCAGCAGGTCCACAACATCTAACGGCAGATTTCCATTCTTCCCATCGTCTACCAAGTCTCTCAGAGCTTCAGGCCCAGTCGCACGTGTTTGAGTGGAGGTGGGTGGAGGCGAGGAAGCGCCCCCCTCTAGAGGCAGGCCATAGCTCAGCAGCAGCTCGCTCAGCTCCTGGATGAACTCAGCCTTGTTGGGGAACTGTGGGAAATCCTCGGGCAGCTCCAGGCAATGATTGTCAATGTCCACGAAGCAAAGGTTTGCCTGTAAAGCGAGGTAAGCCACACAAATTATTTATATTCCCCTATCAGAAACATACAAGCTATTCCACAAACTAGTTAGCAGGTGATGCTAGGACGTGTTCAAGTTAATGTTCACGTCCTTTGTAAGGTGGTCATTTCGATGCCACTGATAATTTATACCAGAGCATTACAGAGCAAGTATGGAAGCAACAGCAAAATAAAGAGTTACAAACCCCTGTGAGAATGCTACGAGACCCCCCCCCCCCCCAAGGCGAAACAATGCTTCCTAACTGGGAATGTCAACTTGTAAACTTGTTATATGTATATTAACATTAAAGGCGTGACATGCGAGTAATAAATACGCACTCATATCAGTATGAAGTAGAACAGAGAGAGCATTCGATGCCTGAATAAAGGAATGTCACTACTACACTCTCACGCTCCAGCTTCACAGCAGCACGTGAACGTGAACGTGAACGCGTGTCCTTATTCTGCTGATGTATAAATAAAGCACTCAGGCAGAGCACTAGCACAGCTCGTGCTCCCAGGATAAGGTGCTGCTGACAGCCTGGCACACAGACATGCTGGCACACGACATCAGTGTGCGTTGCTTCACCGTGTAATAATTTCTATTAAGAAAGCATTTGCTCTTAAAATCAGCCTGTTTTCGAAGATTCCTTCTGGAGCTGCCGGCACAGATCGGATCACGTGACTAAGAAAATGGAAGGTTTGAGATAGTTTTCACTGCTACACCAGAACAAGAGCGAGCGCGAGAGCACGGCAAGGACGAGGAGCGGGGTTGTGAGTGCGGCGGCCCTCTTCTCTTGAAGAGCTGATCGTGCTGTATATATACACATCAGCAAAAACCCGAGCCCATGTACTTCTTCGCTCTCTCCGAGTACACGGATAAACGGGAGGCGAACGGATAATAGGATTTAGGAAGCATGAATAAGGAAAAGTTCACAGCTCCTGAGAATAACTTAAATAGACGTCCACATAATGTAAAGCAATGCAACAAAGCAAGCAGAGCAACGGCTCCTAAAACTTTGTGGGGAAAACAACCCCAAATGGACAGAAAGAAATTTCTGCGACCCCAAGCCTCAATCACGCTATATATCTTATATATATATATATATATAAAAAGGCCTCAAAATCTCAGACTGAATTGAACTAAACAGACAAAGAGTTAAAATAAGTGAAAGTCTAATCCGGTCACCAGAAAGAAAAGAAGCAGCAGTGTGAAAGTGTGTGCACGTTTCCCATGATCCATCTGAACATCCTGCCTTTTTTCCCCCCCACACATTATGTAGTTACCCAAACAAGAAATCTTTAAGAGGAGGGATCTATGGGGAAAGGAGCAGGCTCTGTGCAGTACCGATGTCTGAAATCCTCACTGTTCTGAACGGTGTGAGGTCACGGATTACTCAGCGGAGACAGTGGACACACACTGTGTATGCTGTAGTGTTTGGCCGGTCACCTCTTGAGGCAGCTCCAGTTTGGAGCGGTCCGTGCCCTCTTTCGACTGTAAGCCCATGACGTAGGGCACAGGGGCATCCAGGAAGTGCAGCAGGGACGCAGGCAGGATGGGCACGTACACATGCTGCCACTGGAACGGAAAGAGGAGCGTGGTGATCCCCTCGGCTACCACCATCAGCCTCTGATAATCTAAACACACACACACACACACACACACACACACACACACACACACACACACACACACACACAGGACAATAAAAAAAAGTCTTACATGCATTTAGAAAACGTACAACAATATCTCAAATAAACACCTGACTGAACCTCACTCCATAAAAGCTCAAACTTTTGGCGTGATCCTCGTTGCCTCATTGCTTCAGGTATTAAAATGACCACAGAGATCGACAGTTAATACTTATTAAGGCCTTGAATTTGTAAAAGTGATGTCAGACAAATTAAGACAGACACAGCTTGGTACAGTGCTTTTAAAGTAAAGTAGCGCCGAAGTCTTCATTAGCATCTGCATTGGCTCAGTTCATGGCAATGGGATATTCATTAGGCCACCTCCTTTCCTTACACTCCTCCTGCTCCATGTCAGAGACACGGCACACACGCTCTGGGGGTGTGTTTAGGGTCGTTTCGAGCTAACTTAAGTGAGGTTTACTCTGAACCGATCAAAGGAAGCGGCGCAGACAGACATGCTAACGCATTCTGCTTCAGCCTAGCAACCTGGCGCTACGTGTTTATACTCTGACGAATCGGTCAAGAAGTTTATTTAGGAATCAGGTTGACGTTGGCTAAAATGTTCTCCGCTTGTTATTACAGATTAGCACTAAAACACAGGCAGTGCTTTTCATCTAAACTAACACTTTCAAATGGTCTAACTGCAGAAGGTCCTCATGGCTTGCCGTCTCGTCAGCGGCTAAATGTTGCTAGTGCTGGACTAGCCTGCCATGACTAGACATATATATATACACACACATATACACATTTCATACTAGAGAGAAAGCATACACATCTATCATTTATACACATAAATTAGGCATGTTAGCTATCTAGCAAGCTAAGCCTGGTAAATTCTTAGCTAGTTCACTGATATGGTAGTTAGCTAATCAGCTAATGAAACGAGCGCTGCAAAGACGCAGCTCCTCGGACCAGTTCTCCTTCCCAACAGCCTGTAACCACAAACGCCTTCTGTCGGCTTGGGAAGGTGTCTGATTCTATAGTTCATGAACACTTTTCCCACGCTGATACCCAATCACAACACAACACACCTATAACACTTATAAGCTTCTGTGGAAACATGGAAACACCTAATTAAAAAAAAACTCAACTCCCAACTTTCCTTTTTTAAACCAGAATCAGTGCGAGTCTCACCTTGAGAGTAAAGCAGAACCTGCATCTCCAGCAGGACGCAGGTAAAGAGCTGCACCAGGTTCTCGACGCCCAGCAGCCGAAAAGCCTCGCCCAGAGGAAAATCCGCCAGCGGCAGCTCCGCCGGTCCTGGCCGCTGGCACACGATGGGCTCATACACACCGTGGAACTTTAAGGAGCGTCCGGGAGGCGGGAGCGGGACTTCGTACAGCACGTTGTGTACGTAGCTCTCCAGTGGCAGAGGGGGCGGCTGCTGGGCCGTGACAGCCCTGTGCAGCTGGGACAGGAAGCGCTGGCACGCATGCATGAAGGGCATAGGCGTGATCAGACACAGTGCTTTGGAGACGTACAGCGTGTCCTGCTCAGCGTCGTAGCTCGACGAGCTGCAACAACGTTGACTCCCAGAACAGGCAGAGGACAGAGACTCTGCTTCGTCTGAGCTGCTGGTTAACGAGTCCATGCTGGAGGAGGAGGAGGAAGAGGAGGAGGAGGATGAAGGGCAGCTGTGGGAAGAGGCGTGCTCGGCATGGTGCATCTGGTGCAAAGTCTGCATGGCGGAGCGAATCTGAGTGCTGGTCACCTCCTCGTAGAAGGTGTGTACGAAACCGTAGGTGCGAGAGCCATCCTCACGTGTGATTAGGAACGAGTGGAACTTAGGAGTCAGGGAGTCCTTCTGAGTGCGGAACGACAGGCCTTTAGGCATGCAGAGCTGGAGAGAAAGCAACAGAGAGAGAGAGAGAGAGAGAGAGAAATGTGGACTCCTTTAATGGAATAACACCACAGGATACAGGTTCTCATCCCTGGTCATGATTGTTACTGCTGAATATGATACTCTTTCATTAGCATATAGAAATCATTTCAGACTTCTGACCTTGCTGTGACCTTGACCCTGTTTGGATCAATTCCAAAACCTAATCAGTTCTTCTGCCGATTACAATAATAATTCCAACAAAATCCCGCAAACAAGAACCTTCAGAAGCACAACCCGAAAACAAAACACCACCTAGTGGCAGAGGCGCAAAAACAAATACTGCATGCGATACGACGGCCAGGATCCGTCTCGGACCGATACCAGCAAAACTTTGGATCAGATATTGGAGAAAACATACCAGATATCAGATTCTGTAACAAACGGTAATTGCATTTGGAAAAGAAATGTATTTCTGCAACTGGAAATGTTTACCGATAAAGAGACTAGGATTGATCATTAGATTTATACTCGTGATCGTTACAGTGTAAGAGATTTTTGTGTGAAAGGGTTTAACTGGGAAGCGCCTCAGTTAAAAAGAAACGGGGGGAAAAACAAACATTTTAAAGCTTAGTAGCTTTTAAAGAAAATAATATTGAGTGGGTATCAGTATCAGCTGATACTCAAGGCTGCAGTATCGGAAAAGGTTTTGTGTCTCTATGTACACATCTGGATATTAAATGTGACACTTTCAGAGACACTTTAAGGCCTGGATTCAGAGAGAGAGGCAGACAGAGAGAGAGAGAGAGAGAGAGAGAGAGAGAGAGAGAGAGAGAGAGAGAGAGAGAGAGAGAGAGAGAGAGAG
>JAKKZJ010000009.1:22947802-22958283 GCA_033441845.1 Pangasius mekongensis | reverse complement strand
ACACACACACACACACACACACACACACACATATATATATATATATGTGTGTGTGTGTGTGTGTGTGTGTGTGTGTGTGTGTGTGTGTGTGTAATATATCACTCATGACAGTTTTATAACATTTAAGATTTCTTGGATCAACTTCCGCTTTGATGATGACCACGCCCCCTTAGATGATGTCACAAGAATTAAGTCGGGTTCTCCGGAAGTGAGACCTGTGAGTGCAGGGGATCAGTCTCAGGAGCCGTGCCTTGTAGTTCCCAGGCCAGAAGAGAAGTGCTGTAAAGCTCACCTTGGCGTGGTGATGAGTCTGGAGCTGTCCTGTTACTGATATCTGTGCTGGGAATAAGTCATCTATACAGCAACGTGTGTATAAACGTGTCACTGAGGAAGGAAGTAAAAACCTAATCAATAAAATCAGTGGGTCTGAAGTTACCAAACCATGACCAACCCATGCACCATGCTTTTTTAAGATTATGATCGAAAGATTTTTCCTCCACATTTGGAAAGGTTTTCTAAAGGATTGCAGAAATGCATCATGTGTATGGAGGAGTGTTTTATTTTAATTCATGGTTAATAAATGTGACTTCAGCCTGCATTCAGGTAGCAGTGATGTGCGTCTACAGGTCGCTTACACACTCTACTAGAGAGGGTGTAGAGACCACTTAATCCAGACCCTATGTAGGTCATGTGTGTAGGGAGTGTGAACGTGTTTGGGGATTGGCCTGGTTCAGGTGACGCCCTGTAGGCCACGCCCTCCGGTAACCACAGGACACGCCCTAAACAGAAAGAGAAACACCTGACGCACAAAAGAGCTGCGTGTCCGGTTTTATACGCAGGAAACGTCGACGATATGGCGGCTGACGAGTCCATGTTCATGAGGACGGTTCTGGCTCTTAATGACGCGTTTAAATCCGAGGACTCGAGTTTGGCTTTGCCGTCTGAGGAGCGGTTAGCTCGCGCGGCTGACGCGGACGCGGACGCAAACGCAAACGCAGACGCGGACGCGGACGGAGCGCAGCGGAGGAGTCGAGTGGAGCAGCAAGTGCAGCAGCTCACTCTGTCTCGGAAAGCGAAACGGTCCATGATGAAAGGTAGGAGAGCTGAGGAGCTGATCCCCAGGCGCGGTTTAAAAGGTCAGCTTCCCCTGAGCTCTGTGTTAGAGTAACCAGCGCAGCGAGGTGTGTGTGACGCGTGGGAATGGACTGGACATGATCCTGCCTTCTAACAGCAAACTCCTAACAATGCACTGCTGCTGCTTTCCTTCTGTCTGTCTTTCTGCTTTCAGTGCCAGATTTCTTTATGTTATCTGAGCTTTCCTCCACCCTGACCGTGCCTGCTCCTAACTGTGAATAAGAAACTGCACTACAATGTTTCTATCCCTTTGACAAATAACTAAGATGTAACTGTTTTGGGTCTTTTGGAAATAAATAAATAATAAAAACAAAATCACACTATTTCACATTCCTCACAAATACAGTCTGAGGAAAGTATAATTTGACTCTCATGTTGCAGGTTATTGTTATGGAATCCGCACGCACTTTGAACAGCAGAGCGAAATGTGTATTTCGTTTCTTAATCCTCAGTGGATTTCCGCACGCCTGACTTCCTGCACTTCCTGCAGGACCAATGTGACAGTGAGTTCTATGCCAGGAATTCATTTCAGGCAGGATGAGGAAACATGCTGCGTCCGATCTGCACAGTTGTCAGGATGGCAGAAGGACGATTTTCTGTCCACTAGTCTTACCGTATCAATAACTGGTGTAGGAAATAAAATGCTTCGAAATGACTGAAATGACGTCCTGCTAATGCGACTGAAAGTGCATTGTGAAACCTGGAAGAATGCACGATTCTGATTGGTTAGTCTTGTTTCTCACTGTAGTGGCTGGTAGCCAGTGAAGTGTGATTTAATGTAAATATAGTGAAATTACTGCGCATGCACGCACGCTGTACGTGTTCTTTTAACCATGTGTTACATAAAGTGTTTTGCAAGAGAAGCCCAAAATCCCCTCGCCTAGCTACGCCTGTGAGATACAGCAGGTTTGGAAAGTATTCACACCCCTCCATATTTCACACACGTGTTATAATGCTATTGTGTTAGATTCCATTTAAAATTGATTGAATGCACTTTTTTTTTTAACTACTATGCTTTGGTATCCTGAAATGTGGCAAATTCAATTGATTGGACCTGATTTAGAAAGGCACACACCTTTGTGTGTATAAGGTCACACAATTTGCACGGCATGTCAGACCAGAAACCAAGCCATGAAGACTAAAGAGCTCTCCATAGACCTCTGCAATCAAACTATGTCGAGCCACAGGTCTGGGTAAGGGCATAAAACCATTCCTAAAGCATTGAAATTGAAAAAGAGATGTAATGGAAGAAGATACATAATGGAACCACAAGGATTCTTCCTAGAGACCCTGCAGGAAGGACGACCATCTCAGAAATGCTCCATTAATCAGGCCTTTATGGTGAAGTGGCTAGAAGGAAGCCACTCCAGCATTTAAAGGACTCTGAGACATGAAGAAAAAGATTGTCTGGTTTATTGAAACAAAAATGTAACTTTTGAACACCAAGCGAAACGTTTGGTGAAAACCTGGTGAAAAACTGACTGAAGCATGGTGGTGGCAGCATCATGCTGTAGAGTTGCTTCTCAGCATCAGGGACAGGGAGACAGGTCCGAATTAAAGGAAATACAGCTAAATACAAAGAGGTCCTTGAAGAAACCCTGCTCCAGAGTGCACACAACCTCAGACTGGGGTGAAGGTTCACCTTTCAGCACGACAACGACCCAAAGCATACAGCAACAACAACGCTGGAGCGGCTTCAGGACAAGGCTCCGAATGTCCTCACCATTTAATCCGATTGAGATTTCGAGGATCTGCCAGGAAGAATGGGAGAAACTGCCCAAGTGCAGGTGTGTAGAGCTTGTTCAGAATTACCCAAGAAGACCCGGGGGCATAATCGCTACCTTAGATGATTCTACAAAATACTGAATAAAGGGTCTGACTTGGTTTTGCTTATGTAGATTTTTGTGCTTATGTAGTAGTTTTTGTAGATGCCAGAAGATTTGGTCTAAATTGTGGAGGGGTGTGAATACTTTTCAAACCCACTGTATATCTCGTTTTTCATTCCATTCGAGTATTTTCTAAGCCAGCTTTTGTTTAAAGGCAAGCCTAGTTTTGGCAGACCGGCATCAGCTGCATAGCATTTGTCACGTAAGTGTCAGGAGATGCATGTACCTCACAGAATGTCCCCGCTGTGACTCGCTGCACGCTAGCTGGGTAGCAAGACTGAACTTCAGCTGCACTGGGAAAAAAAAAAAAAGCAGATCGAATGAACTTACTTCAACTGCGTACATTGGTTTCACGTGCATGAGTTTTTTCAGTGTAACTAGATGATTGGACTCAGTCAGTGAGCTAAAAACTCCAGGCATCCTGGCAAAGATCTAACACTAGTATCAGCTTATTTATAGATTATAGGTTATTTAATGTAAACTTCCACAGCCATGACACTGACAGCATGGGACAAAGCAGAAGAATATTCATCAAAAACTAGACACAAGTCTAGTATATGTTAGTTCTGAGTTTGTATTTGGGTCTTATTTGTTTCACTTTCTGTCTTATTTCACAGGTAGTCAATCTAACAGCCAACTAACAAGTACCACGTCTTTCAGAAGCGGCCCTATGAAGGTACAAGCTTTCTTTTAAAATTAATATTCGTAACAGCGTTTACGTCTTGCATCTAAAATTAAGCTGAAATCTTTTTTTGCCCCAGGTATTCCGGTCATATTTCGACCATAATGATGCTTCAGGCGCGAATAGACCTGTGGTTAGGATGACTAAGCCTCACTGGGCGAGGCAGCGGTTTCCTCGGGGCAATGGAGGAGAGTACGGGATGATTAGGTACGGCTCATCAGGAAACGGCTTCAGCTGGGGATCTGCGGGTTTCACTCTCCCCGTGATGCGAACCGTGTCTTCAGCCGACCGTCTCCACGGGACCTTCCCTTTGCAGAACTCTGCCTGTTCCGGGATGCTCCAGAACGCTCGTCCGTTTGTCTCGGGCCACTCCGCTACTCTTCAGCTTCCTAACAAGCCGGTCATTGAGGACAATCTTGATGATGTCTTCCTACCTGACACTTCACACATCGCCCCACTAAGAGCAGAGCATCAGACGGTGTTCTGGGAGCAGCAGAATATTCAGAGAACGCCCATTCAGCGCGGCGATGCGGCGTGGGCGGCACCGAACATCTGGCAGAGGCAGGAGACAGTGAGAAGACAGCCCTCAGTGGTCAGCACACACACAGTGCAGATGGCAGTAGCCAAACAGCAAGAAGCCACAGCTGACACGCTGAAGTAAGGCTTGAGAATCTCGGTTGCTTCTAAGCGTTGGTTCTTGATCGGTTAAAAGACGCTTCCTGTCACACTGACTGGGAAGAAAAATTACTCGCCAAGCGTTTTAACCGTTAAAAGACGTTGTCGTTTGGAGAAGTATGTATAAGAGATGTGTGCATTTGTGTTTGTGCCGCACAGAAGCGGAAAGCAAGCCGCGCCGATGACCATGAGGATGGCTGTAAATCAGCTGACGGAGAAGAACGAGGAAATGCAGATCTCTGCTGCGAACTTCATCCAAAACCAGTGCTTCAGCAGTGCAGATGCTAAGAAAAGGGTGAGTAGAGAAGGGCGACTTGGAAGTCGTCATTCAGGGTCATCTCACAATTTACAGCTGCCCCTTACAGTGTATCTTTTACACTGCATTCAAAGGAATTTTCATCGGGAGAAGTTTGATCGAAAGGGTACACAGGAATCGCAAACGTTACAGCGGTCAAATCGGAGGCTTCCTTTCCAAAAGTGTCCCACTACAACGATTTCTCCTAAACCCAAAAATGAAAAAAAAAAAAACAATTCAGAATGTCGTATTACAATAACACGTCGTCATGATGCATTCCTTCTTTAATTAATTGAATTGAAGTCTAAATGCTAACATAAATATATGTTTGGATAATTAGCAGTGCATAGGTGATTTCTAATTTACATTTACAATATACGTTTAATTAGAGTATCAGTTCATGCCGGTTGTTTGTGTTGCAAGCTGTAGCTGAGAGTAGACGTGGCTTTAGTTAGCATTCAGCATCTAAAAGAAAACTCGGAGCGTTCAGACAGTGCGTGGTCTGATTAAGGGTCTATAGCGTTAGACATAAAGCCCTCACACTTTGGGCGTCTGGGTGTTATACCCGCATTTGGCCAGGTAGTGTAGATGTCTACACCGTTTTCTCCCCGAAGTACGCCGTTGTTTCTCTGACGACTCAACTAAAGCTCCACGAAACATCTAAACTCTGCTTTACATTGTGCAAAGTATTGTACAACTTGTTATACAACGAAGGGAAGTAAGTATTCAGACATTTCAGATTTGTTATTTAATAAATAAAACATGAAAAATGCAAACCCCATTTTGCCACTTCTTTTCCCATAGCGGAATGGAAAAAAAAAAGCTCAGAGTGCATTTTTATTTTCCTTGTAAGCATGCAACAACAGTGTCAAAAATAAAAAATACAATCGAAACGTCTTTTCGTCATTTCATGGTTCTTCATCATATTGGTATTTCGTGGCCATCATTAAAATTCAAACAGGTAAAAAAGAAAATGCAGACTACACTGTGGAGTTTAATTATTTTAATGAACTGCAGAATGGGTGCCAAAATTAAAACGAAGTTGCAATGCCTACTTCGTCTGTTTGCGCTGTTAGAGCCAAGACGAAGAGAGAAACACAAGTGATGACTAGAGACACCTGCTGAACGTTTCCTTTTCATTTTCAAGTTCACCACATGAGGCTGAGTAGCTATGGGCGTGGCTAAGACATAGACCACGCCCACTCACGCTTCTCCGCTGAATGCCGAGGTAAATAAATGAAAACAGTACAGAGGACTGAACAGAGTGAGCAGGCTGTCAGGATGAAGATTTAGTTTTATTAAAATATGAGGTGACCCTTAATAGTCTTGGTGTTCTCCGAGATCTCATCAGCATGGAGGTGGATGGCGCTGAATGGCAGAAATTACGACTGCGGTCTCACCATCACACACTCGATGTGTAGCCGAGCTGTGACTACGGAAAGCCAAAAGGGTCACACAGTTTTGCATGAAATTAAGAAACGTATGCACCTTCATTAATTTATTACTGTAACTAATATATGCATTACATATTACTTCATTGCGTTAATGCATATTGGATGTATTGTCTATTAAATGTTATATTATATTACATTGATTAAGTAGGTTTTTTGTTTATTGTAATAAAGTAATAAAGTTGAGTATTATTTTCTCCAACTGAAAATTGTGTAGATTAATAATTAATTATAGGCATATCTCAGAATTACTCCGTACTGATGCACCATTTCATCTGTGAATTCAGTACATTTTAATCAAAACCAAATTGTGCATGTTTTTTTATTGTTTTATTTTATTTATTTTTTTTAAATCAGCTTTTCTATTTAACTAGTGGACCCGCTGGGCAGGGGGGCCTGCAGCACTTGTAAAGCTGATTGGTTGAACACGTTTCTGATGTGGGTGTTAGCAGAAAGTTGTCTCGTAAGCTGATTGGCTGATGGAGACTCGTCAGTGGAAAAACACACACGTTCGTGGGAATGAATGAATGTTTCAGACATGTGCTCCATGATGCTTAATTCAGTACAGCCAATTCCACAGATGAATAATAAGCAAGCACGTTTGCGCATTCCAAACGTTTTGGTAAACCATTTTTATCTGTGCGTCTGTGATTTATTTTCAAATTATGCATCATCAAATGTTACCTCATAGCAGAACACTGATAAACTGAATAAACTTAGTGTTTGTCTGTAAGTCATTCCCATAATGCTCATTTGGCGTACAACACCATCTAATCAATATAACGCATACACCATAGACATTTATGACTGGTATTTAAATGTCTTTAATGATCTTAACCTGCCCTCTGCTCCACGCTCCAGCTGTCTGTGCTGCATGGGATCCCGAAGCTTCTGAAGCTCCTGGACTCGGACAGCGGCGAGGTGCAGCAAGCCGCAACCGCTGCGCTGCGAAACGTCATCTACGAGAACAACGAGAACAAGATGGAGGTGAAAGACCACGAAGGTATCGGTTTGATTCTGCGCCTGCTCAAGACGAACCGCGAAGTTGAAACCCGGCGACAGCTCACAGGTCTGTAACACTCCAATTTTCATTCGCGAGTTCAGGCATATTCATAAATCCACTGCCGAGTGCACACAAAACCGCGTGTCTACGCAGTAACCCTGTGTCTGTGTGCTTAATCTGTAGCAAGGCAATCATACACACTTTTTAATAGGAGCACCTGCACGCCTGCTCATTCATGCAATTAACAATCAGCCATAAGCATAAAATCATACAGGTACAGGTTAAGAGCTTCACGTCAAACATCAGAATGTAGAAAAAGTGTGATCTCGGTGACTTTAATCATGGCATGGATGTTGGTGTCAGATGGGCTGGTTTGAGTTTTTCAGAAACTGCTGATCTCTTGCTAATTTCAGACTTCAGAGTTTACACAGAATGGTTCAAAAAAATAAAAACAAAAAAAAACATCAGTGAGCCGCAGTTCTGTGTGTGGAAACGCCTTGATGGTGAGAGGGCCAGAGGAGAATGGCCAGATGTGTTCAAGCCGACAGGAACGCTACATTAACACATATAATCACTCTTTACAACCGTGGTGAGCAGAAAAGCATCTCGGAACACACAGCATGTTGAACCTTGAGGTGAATCTGAGGTGAATCTCAGCCAAGAATCTGAGGCTACCATGGGCACAGACTCACTGAACCTGGACAGCTGAAGACTGGCAATCTTCTCGTTATTTGAGCTACTTTAGACTTCCTGTCATCTTGAACCAGTCTGCTCATGAGAGATGAGATCTCTCATCAACAAGACATTTCTGCCCACAGAACCGTCGCTCACGGGATGTTTTTGTTTGTCGCACCATTCTGTCCGAACTCTAGAGACTGCTGTACGTCAAAACCCCAGGAGATCAGCAGTTTCTCAGAGAATTTCTGATTTTTTTTGCTCTTCACCTGTTATCATGTTGCCTGGTTTTATGTACTGAGACATTACAGGTGTTCCTATTAAAGTGGCATGAGTGTATGTACACAGCTGTGCATGGTAGATAGCACTTTGGATTTCATATAACATTGTAGCCATTTGAGCCAATCCCAAGTCAGTTTGGAAATGAAGCAACTCGAAGAGTTTGAACTTGACCCCTCAAACTATTCCTGATTACTTTGTCTCACTGTTTGTCCAGCATCCAGTTCTTTAAAGAGTGTCCATGGTTGCCAGATCCTTTTAACGTGTCCCGTTATGCTTTTTGCCCTAATGTAGTCAGTTCGCATTTCTCAAAGCAAGGTGAGGGCTAGCGTGTGCTTCCTTTACGACACATGAGGCCATCACTTGTGATGTCGCAGGATAGCCAGTAGCGCTTAGTGGACATCTGCGATTGGCTTGCATGACACTGATCCGCAGAAGGATAGGGAGAGGGACACAACGTCAGTCTTTCCACCTACAGAGGTTTAACCACAGGCCATGTGTGCTGTGGCATTGTCAGCATTCAAACGAGCGATTTTCCCGTGACAGCAAGAATCAGAACAAGTAATCATCCCTTCAGATCCCACTTCAAAGACCGTGGGAGCATCTGGGCTTTATTCAAATGCTAATGAAATTAAGTTCTTTTTTTTTTTTCTTTTTCCCTTTGTAAACGCAAATCGTGTGGAATAAACGTGCGTGCCAAGCACAAATTTGCATTTGCATTTTCACGTGCAGTGGAAACTCCATTTTTCAGTATTTTTTTTTTTTCCACCAGTATGAAAGAGTGATGGCGTAACACCTCCGTCTGCAGTAAGTGCATCCTTGACGTCATGCTCCATCTCCGCCAAGATGAAAATGCTTCCGCAAGCTCGCCTTCTGTTGCATTTTCACTACCGATGAGACATAATTCAACAACGAGGACCTGCACCTGCAAATGACACTTTCATTATGGTGCAGTTTTACTGACACTTCCTTTCCCTTTCCAGATGCGGCAGCCATCGTTCGTAACGCCCGACAACACCTTTTTCATTACAACGTGACTTACTTTTCATTGATTTGCTTTTTAGACTGGGAAGTGCAATAATTATAATAGTAATAATAATACCTGAATGAATTAGCATTTGATTAAAAGTCTGGACTGCGCTGGTATACAGTTCATATCCCAAACATGATCCGGAATTATCCGATGCACAGCAGCTCAGACAGTTACACAGAGTGACAAATTAAAGGAAAAAGCAACGTAAAGTGTCTCTTAATAAGGTGTTGGGTCACCATGGGCCACCAGAACCGCTCGGTGTAAATGCTACAAGTCTCTGGAACTGTACTGGATGATGAACACCATTTTTTTTTTTTTTCCAAGATATTCCCTGAGGTGATGTTTTGATGATGATGGTGGAGAGCTCTGTCTACCACGTCGCTCCCAAAGGCGGTCCAGTGGGTATGAGATATGGTAACTGCGAAGACCACAGCATAAGATTTACATACTTTTCATCCTCATTAAACGATTCAAAGAGCTCTCGTGCTCAGTGGAGTTCATTTCCAGACACTCCTGTCAGGATAGAAACGTGTCATCGTAGGATAAAGATGATCACTCAGACGTTCGCTTTTTATCTAAGGGCACAAGTGGACCCCTTACATCATAACCGAGCCACTGGTTTTCCTTTAATTTGTCACGTGTCTGTGTATGCTCGCTATTATGGTGTTCTTTTTAAGTGAAGCAGACTCCGTGCTGTTAAAGAGGCACTCTGGCGAAAAATGATATTTTAATCACTTCCCTGTATTTGTATAACATGCCTAATTGTCTTTAAGCCAGAAGTCGTGGTAGTGAGCTGTTCCCATTTTAGTACAGAGAAATACACCTCCAGGTAATCTCATATTTGTGTAGAAAGTGGCTTTGGAAATACTAAGAAGGCGGAGCTTCTAGGTGGGAGCATTTGAATCTCTGCTTTTCCTTATTCTGGGACTGAAGCCAGTATCTGCTCTGGCTGTTTACTTAGGAACTAGATACATTCCACAACATGGATTATTCCAGAGGGTTTGGTTTTTTTTTTTTTTTTAGATACATCGATACAAGAGAGAGAGATTATGAGCCTAAGCCTCGTGGAACTGAAGACTGTTGTTTTTAAGCTTGTAGCTTTTGGTGGATTTCCCTCAGGCTTGCTGTGGAACTTGTCCTCTCACGACATGCTGAAGGAGCAGCTAGGCAGAGAAGCTGTAAAACCCCTCACTGACACCGTCCTTGTGCCCTGCTCGGGAATCACCGAGGGCGAAGAGCCCAAACTGGAGCTACTGGCAGATCCCGAGGTCTTCCTTAATGCTACAGGCTGCCTGAGGTGTGTGTGTGTGTGTGTGTGTGTGTGTGTGTGTGTGTGTGTGTGTGTGTGTGTGTGTGTGTGTGTGTGTG
>JAKKZJ010000009.1:22913981-22931663 GCA_033441845.1 Pangasius mekongensis | reverse complement strand
AGTTAAAGCACATCTTGTTCGTTTCATTTGAAATCCATTGTGGTAGTGTATAGAGCCAAAAATGTTAGAATTGTGTCAATGTCCCAATATTTATGGACCTGACTGTAGTTTTGCTTCTTTCTAGAAATAAATGAGCAAAATGATCTTATTGTAATCTTGATTTAATTTGATTTAATTTCATCTAAATTTGATATACCTGAAACTCTGTTCAAGATATTCTCCCTTGCTGAGTTGGTTTAAATTTGTGTGCAGTGTGAGGTGGGAGGCTCACTGACAGCAGGTACATCATTTAACCAGGAGTACAGTTTAGTGAGATTTCTTGTAATTTCCCCATTCCTGTTTTAGTTTTGAGTCATCACTGAGGAGGGGATGAATTCAGCACAGACATGCCACTATTGTGAAGTAACTTTTAATTTATGTTCACTTGCCCAAAGCTCTAAAACAAGTAATAAATTCTCTGCCTAGCTGCGACTCCTGAAGGAAGGATCCATGATCATTTCTCTTATCTCTCTTTGTTCCATTACCAAGCCATGGAAATTTGTTGTTGTTGTTGTTGTTGTTGTTTTATCTGTTAAATTTCAGTGCTTTATGAGTATCCTGATCAATCCTCCAGTTTTAGATGAGTGCCCTACCAGCAGCGTGTACCGTTTAGTAAATACAGGTTGAACATGCAGGCTGCCATTGATTGTTGATCCATGTTACACCACAGTAAGAATGCACAGTGGTCAAACTGCTCAATTGTGTAAACAAAGAAAAAAGTGTAGACTACTCACAAAATCTCGAGTAACTCCTCTGAATTAGCGTCCAGCACTTCTCCTGACTCGCACCTTTTCTGGCGGTCCTGGTCATAGCTCAGTGGAAACTCTTGACCTCGTTCAACCACAATGGCAGCCTTTTCGTTTTCTCCGAACCTGAACGTAAAAACATTTTGGGCCCATGCCATGGAAAATATTGTATCCTGTATATTTATGCATGTTTATATAAGCATAAGCCAAAAATACTAAACACTGAAACACTAAAACGATAAGATATGATATGATATGATATGATATGATGAGTGTAAGAAAGGCACATTATAAATAAAATGTATTATTATTATTATTATTATTATAAAGATATGAAGTAAACAATATTATTTAAAGTTGAATCAATTTGGATGGAACTTGTGATTTCCCAGGTAAGGAATTCTATTAAAATAAGATACCATCAGACCCTGAGCAAGTTTGAACTGTTCAGCGATATGCTTGTATTCTATTGTACAAATGAACAAATGTATAAAATCCATAAACATTTCTTGAACCTGTCATGGCAGCCTTCATTATCACTGATCAGCTACTAACCACAGTCATGAAGCTCCAGCTTCTTTTGTCCTCTTTCTTTCTGACTACAGGCCACAAATGTGTGTACATTTTTCTTCACACAGAAGCCCAGTTAAGTTTCCACGACTTAAGTGAAATCAGGAAGCCCGAAATAGATTCCTCTGTGATTCTGTAGAGCAACTGCAATTTTATGCAACTGTCCAGCTATGCGATTTGATAATCCTTTTATTGGGTAGATCGAATGTCTCGGGAATAGTTTACCAAGAGCACCAGGAATCTATTTTAAGGTTATAGCTCAAGTGTTTCTCAGTCACCATGTATGAGGTAATGATCAAAGATTACGTGTGTGTGTGTGTGTGTGTGTGTGTGTGTGTGTGTGTGTGTGTGATCTTATTACTTGGCTCCTTGTAATATCTGCACGATTAGATTGTGACCTCGTATGCGTACAATCCGTGTGGATTCATAAATACATACACAGGAAAGAGGTCCTAGTGCAAAACAGAAAATCTATCATCAGTGAAGTTACTTTGTGAGCCCATTCTTGTATACTTACAGATAAGGAGACGTTTCGAAAGTACCTTCATGTTATAGTGTTGTCATCTTTATGTGCCCAGATCAATAGCTACCTTTTAAAGGGTCCATACACGTATAAAGTCCACAGTTCCACTTAACAGGACTACAAGCGGAAAATGTTCAGAGGCACAACACAAATGCTGAAAAAAAGGCATTTAACAGTCTATTTAAAAAATCTTTGCTGGTTAGATTTTTTTTTTTTTCTTTTCTACTCAGAATAATACACAGAATAATACACTAACTAATAAGCAGAATGGCAGACTCCTACTCTAAATATAGCGCTGACTTTGTTACAGTGTTATAGTGTGTGGGACTGCTTCCCTTCCCATAATAAAGCTTTAAATTAAAGCGTTTGGACACCACAGCAGGAAGTGATGTCGAGGAAATAATTAACCCTAAGGAACAAGTAGGTAAGCCGTTAGTGACATGATACGTGATACGTGATATGACATAATGCATTACGATTATTTAAGAGCAGTTGTCATGTCCCTGTCTTTCCACAGGATTGTTTCAGGGTAGGATCTTTGCCAGGGTTTCTCTTTTTTGTTTGTTTTTTTTAACATAACCCAACTATTCAAACACCAGGCGCATTATTTCAATGTGCACAATAATATTTTGCCTATTTTATTAGTTTCAACTAGATTTACATGCCTATGCATGTTTGAGTTATTGAGGTTTGGATTAAACCACATTTAATTCAAGTCACCAATCAAACAGATGATGAAGGGGGCCAAGCACTTTCTGTCCCCACCCTTAGTGACAGAGGAGGACCAGAAGGGGACCATCAGCGCTTGCTCCCAAGAAGAGATCCCAAATTTGAAGGCAAAACGCGAAGCCGTTGGTGAAATATCATCACACTTCCTGTTTCCAGTCGCCCTCCCAGGTTAAAAATGAAGTCAAATCTCGTCTCTTAGCTTAGGGTCACGTTGCTTAATACGTGTGAGTAGTCTGATATGTGAAAGTATTGCTGACATACGCCCTCACTTCCTGTTTGGCGGCTTAGCTGTCAAATTCCTTTGCAGATTACGGACGAAACATCACGCATATTAAAAATCCAAGGAACTAGATTTGTTTTGCTTTGTTTTGCTTTTCAGACTTATCTCCTTGATGCTGTGATCCAAATTTCATAATGATCAGACAAAATGTGTAAGAGTAGAAGCATATCTGAGAAAGAAAATCTGTTTTTATTCAATTTCACAGTGCCTGACTTCCTGTTTGGCAAATTCAATTCAGTTCAGTTCAATTTTTATATTAAGTAATATCATTTTATATATTATATTTATATATATAAATTTTAAATGTATTAATTTATCCCTAATGAGCGAGCCAAAGGCGATGGTGGTGAGGAAAAACTCCCTGAGACATCATGAGGAAGAAACCTTGAGAGGAACCAGACTCAAAAGGGAACCCATCCTCATCTGGGTGACACCGGATAGTGCGATTATAAATAAATCCCTTCTATAAGTGTGTACTACATGGACAAATAGTGCTAACTGTGTATGAGCTTATGAATATGAGCATCAGAGTCATTTCTGAATTCATTACAGATTTATGGAGACATGAGTGCAAAGTGTTCTTAGTAATTGCAGTCCTAAGGCTAAGGCAAATCACAAATCCTTTACGTGACGAACTCTCTACACCTTCCAATCAAGAGAATCCAGAGAAACAAGAACCATGACTGTAGGCTGAGCAGAAGTTATAAGCACTTTTACTAACTTGTCAGTTACAGCAGCCCTGTGAGGGGATTTAGACAAACCTTCTTGGAGACCATAGGACATGGTCATTTACTCATCGACGAAGTTTGGTCAAAAATCCTTCATGTTTCAATGGGGTGCCTCCATACCTTCGGTGCTTGGGCCCCTAAATATAGCAAATTTGATAATAATGAGTTGTGATTTTCACTAAAGTGTGTTCCTCTTGGCTACAAACCCCTGAAGAACCATGGATATCTGGGATAATGGGATATGCCTACAATTATATATATATATATATCATCTGCACAGTGATTTAAAGAGACCCAACTTGAGCTTGAGTGTTTCTCCTTGTATTGTTACTCACTAATGTTTTGCATGTTTTCTTTTAAAGAGAAATCCTTTATGTTATTTCTTTAATGCTTTTACATTTGAAGACACATTGTAATCTCGGGTAACCAATAGCACCAGGACTAACCCCATTTTTTCCCCTCCTCAGGCTGCGTCCCAAACCGCATGGTAGCGCACTACCTCCTGCATGAGTACAGCACTCCGTCTGCTCATGTGGCGCGGCGCAGTGGCGCACTCTGTAGTGCAGTAGTGTGCCGATTGGGACGCGCCCTGAGTGTGCGCTCATGCGCGGAGCTGGGCTGAGGGATGGGAGTGTACAGCAGCAGCCACACACACACACACACACACACACAGTATATAAACCAGAGCCTCGCAAATGAAGCCCTGTGAGAAAGAATGACCCACTGGACCCCAGGAGGATAAACGGGTGATGTGTCAGTGTGTATGTGTATATGTGTGTGTATGTGTGTGTGTGTGTGTGTGGTGTTGGGGATAGAGCCTCTCTGGAGGTGTGTGTGAGGACATCCTGCGCCTTCTTCTCGCACACCGATGCCGGTTCTTCTCTGTCTCCTGCCGTAACACTGACTGATCCAGCGGACTCGTCTGTATTCACCGTGCCTTTATCTACTTTTGGGATATCTGGAGAACTCTAAAAGCGACGCACACGCATACACACACACACACACACGCATACACACGGACACACACACACACGCGCGCGCGCGCGGCGTCATGAAGTTCAAACCCAACCAGACGAGGACGTACGACGGTGAAGGCTTCAAGCAGCGAGCGGCGTGTCTGTGCTTCAGGAACGAGCGAGAGGATGAGGTACGGCTCTCCACACCATCTAATCACTGACTCCAAACCGCTCCGACATTTTCTCCATCCGAAAACCCTGCAAGCGGCCCTGAAAAACGCAGTCCTGTCTAACGCGACACGACACCGGCGCATCAGATGCCACTTCATTTCATAGCATTCATACCATATATATAATATATCATAACCTATATCATGTGTCATATATCATATCAAGCACGCCTACAGAACAGCTGTACAGAAGTCCTGCTGCGTTCTTAAGCCCTCTGTGTGTTTGGATTTGTTCACACACTGTGTGCAGATGTTCACCCACTGTGTGCAGATGTTCCAGTTCAGTCTGGTCTGGAGGTCCACAGCCATGAAGGACGGAAGGTTTTCCTCCTACTTAAATGCAGTCCAGGTTAAAGTGTAACAGGTTTTCAGAGTGGAATTTCCTCAAGCTTGGCCTGTTAGTTTGAAAGCCAGATGAGGTTCGCTCACTGCTTACACACCTCCATCTGCTCAGTTAAAAGTTCTGCTGCAGGACTAAACCACCTTTCCGTGTGCTTTACACACCTACGTTTTTCTCTCCGAGACCAAAAATAGTAAGAACTTGTCTTGCACTTTTACAGCAAGGCTGCAGAATACATCGCTTGTTAATCGTTACTGTGATATTTTCCAATACATGCGCGTGATGTATCGAATGAATCACTAAACTGTTTTGTTGTGACCAACTTGACCATTGTTTGATTTTCCTGCTGTTTATTTTGTACAATTTACCAAACAGAAACTTTAGCAAAAAAAAAAAAAGAAGGTCAAATACTTAATCATGTCACATCAAGGGTCGATGCGTTACTGCACATACTGCATGTGTAACTTATCTGGATGACGCTTTTATCCAACTGAGGGGTTGAGGGTTACAGGTTTTGCTCAGGAGGCTCGGCAGGATGTGACCTCACAACCTTCTGATCAGTAGCCCAGTGCCTCAACCAGTGAGTTACCACAGCAGCATTACACTCCTGGGCAAAATGGGCCAGTCCCAGAATGGCAAAATATGAAGCTTTTAATGATCTTAACAACAAATCATTGGTCAGGAAATGAGCAGGAATGAAACAGATAGATAAAGGAAGTTAGTATGCGAGAGCTTTTCCCTTTGATTTCTTTAAATGTTGAAGTCTTGTGGCTCTCGATGAGCTGCATCAGGTGCGGCAGAAAACCAAATAATCACTAATCTTAAACATCCCAGAAGATATTTTTTGGAAAAGTTTGTACACCCAGACGTGTGTTAGTTTGAATTTTACATCAAACATTTGAATCATTATGATGATTTGACCTTTGCATATGTCAGAAGAAGACTATAGAAGTGAATTTCCCTGTTTCTAGCTTTTCCCCAAACAAACAGTTCACTGCAGCGAAAGGAAACCAGTGAATGGAGGCACAGGAGCTCTCAGGAGTGCATCTGCTTCATTCCTGCTCCTTTTCTCACCAATGATCTGTTATTAAGACCATTAAAAGCTTCATATTTGACATTTGGGGCTTGGTCTGTTTTTTTGCTGTTGTTGTTGTTTTTTTGCCCAGGAGTGTATAGATATGTATAACCTTATAAATGACTTCTGACTGATTTGTGTCCGAACTGCTACAAGTCAGTCATGCGATGTTTTTACTTGATTCGTTTTGCTTCTGGGAAGCAAAGCCATACATTAAACTGCTTTGACAAGTTGGTTCTCTTGTATTTGGACATCAGCGCCTTCATCCTGTCCACTGTCAGGCTGAATGAATGATGATGAAATCATGAAATCATCTATTTATTTGACTTCCTGTGTAAACTTAATTTAAACCATGTCCCATGACGATTTGCCGTCATCCCGAGCGAGGCATTCGTTACCCTCTCAGGCCTGAGCGATGTTTCCTATTAGCTTCTGACATTATTGATCGGAAGAACCCCCCGCGGAGGAAGTGCTGTGGGATCAGTGGTGACTCATCAGGGCAGGCGTGTGTGTGTGTGTGTCGCTGTGTGTATCAGCTCCGATCTGGGCTCCGGTCGTTGCTGAATCACTCCGCTGTGCTCTAACAAAGGAGAGAGGACTCCTTATTACTCATGAATTCTCAGGTTACTGTCTGTATTGTAAACAGATCTGAGGCCAACTCTCTCTTCAATTGTTCTGAGCTTAATTTCAACCCTGACCCAGAATCAGTGTGTGTGAGTTCTGTAGTGAGCTGAGCTGTAGCGTAGAACCAGAGAAGGCCAACAGTAGCTGCACTTTGTTTAGGAGTGAAAGGAGAAAGCGCGGGGGGTGAGGGATCAGTGACAGCAGTTAAACCCGCACGAGTGCACAAAGGAGGTAAATATCCGACTGATTGTAGATGGGTGTTCCTTTACAGACTGATGCTTATTGCAGATCAGCTGAAGTGAAAATCACAGGTGGTGTGATTTTTCATGATTTATTTCACTGCTAACAGGTGGTTTAGATTCTCCCTGCACATCCGAATAGTTTTGCATATAGGTCAGAAATCTTTTTTTTTTTTTTTAAGAAGAGATTGACATGACAGGCTGAGAGAATCTGTAAAAAAAAAAGAAGAAGAAAAAAAAGTAGACATTAGTGTCAACTGCTTGTTTACATAGAAAAATAAATGTAGAAGGATTTGACTAAAATAGTCCAGCGTGTCTGGTGCAGGTTCGCTCTGTATTCTGACTACATGCTACAGGATATATTAGGCTTTCACCCAAATGGTCAAGTAGTATACTCGTGTACTTATGTGTGTGTGTATATACCTACACGCATACACACTCCTGGGCAAAAGAAAATTTGTGTACAAGAAGAGTATAGAAGTGAATGTCCCTGTTTCTAGCTTTTCCCCAAACAAACAGTTCACTGCAGCAAAAGGAAACCAGCAAGTGGTGTATACACACACACACACACACACACACACACACACACACACACACACATATATATATATATACTGTATATTGTGTGTGTTCTGATACCATGCAAATGTACTTGAGACAAAAAAAGCATGTGGTGAAAAACAGCAGTTTACTGATGCACAGGCTAAAACATGTCACCATACAAATCACCCTATAATTAACGTTATTATATGGTTGATTTTGTTGTTGTTGTTGTTGTTGTTGTATTATTTATTTTTTTTTTTACAACTCTAATGCCTGATGACTCTTTTTAGAGCACGGAGTAACTGCACATTATTCCTGTTTTGTAAACACCATTTCCTCACTGAGGGTGAAGAGCGATCACACACACACACACGCACACACACACACACACACACTGAGGCAGAAATATTTAGACACTCAGCGTTTGTTTGCTCCATTTACAGTCGGATTATACGCCCACTTTTCTTTAGCGGTTTTCCCTTTAATCTAGACTAATCACAGCTTGCAGCTGAACAGTTGGTTATCTGCGCCTGCTCCACGCTGCGAACAGTTCTCAGGGTGGGGTCTGGGGGGACGTCCAGGAAGCATAGCCAGGGTTTTCTTGTGATTTGTGTGTTTTTTTTTTTAAATGTGTGCTGTAGGGAAAGCTACAAAAAAGTTTGAGAACCCACACTTTAAGGGATGCTAAAGTACTTTTAGGGTGAAAGGCATGTAAAAGCAGTTAAAAGAATCTTACTCACAAGGCAGATTCTTCTTTATCTCGAATCAGAAGAGGCTACTGGGGTTTAAAAAAACACTTCTCCTAAGCACAGGTTTTCACAAGTCAATACACTAGCACACTAGTTAGTGCTGGTAACAAACTCGTGTACACACACACACACACACTGCTGCTTTAAGACAGCATTTCTCAGCTGATTCAGTGTGGGTTAAAGAAATCACCACAGCGACTGGGAAGCTCATGTTCGGAAAGCGGGGAACGCAGGATTCAAAAACACGTTCGAGCTACAGAGAGCTGCGCGACTTTCACCGCACTAGCTAGCGACGGCATGTGAAACGGGCTGGTTCTGTAGCGACCAATCAGAAACGCAGAAGTGCACCACGACGACCTTGTTTCCAAAGCAAAGACTTCAAAAGAGAGCGAATATATGACCTCCGTTATCCAATGCCCAAATGTCTGTTGAAATATATCTTATCGTATTGACACATCATCATATTTGTATCAATTTGAATTTTACGTATCGTTACAGCCCTGTGTAGTACGCGTCATTATGTCTTTACTCTCAGAACTTCACACACACACACACACACACACACACACACACGAACATGTATAAGTGCACATGGCTGTCAGGTTGTGGTGTATTGGTCACCTTCTGCTGCACTCTGTAAAAATAACCCTACGCATGGGTGGAACAGACTGGAAAAAAAAAGGCAGGTGGCAGCTCGTGACCTGACCCCAGCATAGCACAAGCAAGCTCAGGGGCAGCACTTAAACACGTGTGTGTTCAAGTGTGTCTAAGAGCTTGTGTGGCAAGATGATCATCATTCCCACAATCCCATTACAGTGAGCAACACCTGATGCCTTCTCAGCAGCCTGTGGATTAGCCAATCAGGGAGCATACTGAGTGGAGATCTAAGTACCCCATCTGTCAAAGAGCACCGTCCGCACTCGTATACAGGCATACACACTTTCTCACTTCATGTACGTGCATGTCTCATGGGAAGGCTTTTTCTTTATTCCATCACCTAGGCTGGAAGTTATTAAAACACATAATTCTCATACATTTCCAGAGAGAGGGGGGGAGAGAGAGAGAGAGAGAGAGAGAGAGAGAGAAGTGATATGTCTGGTTTCAGTCAGTTCTGTGGTGACGTCTGCATGTGCAGTATTTCTCTTTAAAAGAGAGTGGAACATGCTTGCTTACAATAAACAGCACTACAGGCACATTTCGAGTGAGTGTGTGTGTGTGAGTGTGTGAGTGAGTGTGTGTGAGTGAGTGAGTGTGTGTGTGTGAGTGAATGTGAGTGATTGAGTGTGAGTGAGTGTGTTTGTGTGTGTCTGTGTGTGAGTGACGTGAGTGTTTTGTGTGTGAGTGTGTCAGTGAGTGTGTGTGTCTGAGAGTGAGTGTGTTTGTGTGTGAGTGAGGTGAGTGTGTTTGTGTGTGTGAGTGTGTGTGTCAGTGAGTGTGTGTGTCTGTGTGTGAGTGACGTGAGTGTGTTTATGTGTGTGAGTGTGTGTGTGTGTGTGTGTGTGTGTATGTGAGGTGAATGTGTGAATGTGTGTGTGAGTGAGTGAGTGTTTGAGTGTGAGTGTGTGTGCGAGTGAGTGTGTTTGTGTGTGTCTGTGTGCGAGTCAGTGAGTGTGTGTGTCTGAGAGTGTGAGCGTGTGTGAGGTGAGTGTGTTTGTGTGTGTGTGAGTGTGTTTTTGTGTGTGTGAGCTGAGTGTGTGAGTGATTTGTCTCGTTTCAGTTCAGCAGTGAGGTTATTGTGCATGTGCATTATTTCTCTTTGAGAGAGTGGAACGTGCTTGTTTACGCTAAACAGCACTACAGGCTCATTTCGAGTGAGTGTGTGAGTGAGTGAGTGTGTGTGAGTGAATGTGAGTGATTGAGTGTGAGTGAGTGTGTTTGTGTGTGTCTGTGTGTGAGTGACGTGAGTGTGTTTGTGAGTGTGTGTGTGTGTATGTGAGGTGAATGTGTGTGTGAGTGAGTGAGTGATTGAGTGTGAGTGTGTGTGCGAGTGAGTGTGTGTGTGTGTCTGAGAGTGTGAGTGTGTGTGAGGTGAGTGTGTTTGTGTGTGTGTGAGTGTGTTTGTGTGTGTGTGAGTGTGTGTGTGTCTGAGAGTGTGAGTGATTTGTCTCGTTTCAGTTCAGCAGTGAGGTTATTGTGCATGTGCATTATTTCTCTTTGAGAGAGTGGAACGTGCTTGTTTACGCTAAACAGCACTACAGGCTCAGTTCCAGTTGCTGGTTTAGGGTCACACCTGCGCTACATGAGTGCATCAGGGGCAAAAGGAAAATGACGAATTTGTGTTTTAAATAATGGCTGTGCAGCATGGCATGAAGAGGGTAAATTCCAGTCATGCAGGCTGCAGACAGAAATGGAAATTCAAATGGAAATTCAGAATGTTGTATGTTTTTACTATCAAACTAGAGTTGCAGGTAACAGACTAGCTAGAGGGAGGGAAAGACTGGTTTTGGGGAGGGAAACCACTGGCTGTGAACGATTTTATGTGCATGGATGTGACTGATATTGTTATCGTTCAACACGCTGGAGGCCTAAGTTCATTACATCACCTTTCTTCCACATGCCTGGATGGACACTGGACAGTTTTTCAGACGCTCCGCACTTAAGCTTAGACGAAGTTAGAAATTTCTTTTGGTTTGATCAAATCTTCGTGTTAAGCCTCAAGTTAAGCATGTCTTTGTCAACAAGTCATGTGATGAGTTGGTCTTTCTTTTTAAAGTCAAGTAGCCCCTAGTAACACGCGGACTCATTTGGCAGGTGTTGCTGGTGAGCAGCAGTCGTCATCCGGATCAGTGGATCGTGCCGGGGGGAGGAATGGAGCCAGAGGAAGAGCCGTGTGGCGCAGCAGTGAGGGAGGTTTACGAAGAGGTGGGTCATTATCATTCGAATAATCAGCTATAGCTCAAAGGATTACGAAACTAAACTAAACTATTATCAACTTACCTTCCCTCGACTTACTTAGGGCGAAGATGCAACTCGGAATTACGTCATGTTCAAGCTACGAAGTGGGAAAAAAAACAAAACATGCACATCTCCACGTTCGTTTTTTTTTTTTTTTTTTTTTTTAGCAACAAGCTAGCTCGCTAACTGTGATGTGTACTTGTCTGAAGTGTAGAGTCAGTGTTACAGTTTTAACAAGCGAATATATGTCTGTATGTTGATGGATCTAAAGCTAATACTTGCATTTAAAGCTAAGACATGCGACTGCGTTTAGTGTTAACGCTGTGAGCAGCCGTGTTGATTTGACGCCACTTGCTGAACTCGGGGGTTGAACAGACCATCTTGTTTTCTTTTCCTTGTTTTCTGATACTGATATTTTTACCGATATCATCTCTGATGATGATATCATCTCTGTAACTGTTTTAGAGTTCCTCGTGTCAGTGCACCGACACACCAACCACAGTCAGGATCAGGCTAAAAAAAAAAACAACAGAAAGTTACAGGATGGAGGCTGTTGAAAAGCATTTGGATGCAGCATGTCGTTCTTTTCATATGACTTGTTATAAATCTCGTTCTAGGCTGGAGTGAAGGGGAAGCTGGGTCGCCTCCTGGGTGTGTTTGAGGTGAGCCTCTACTCTGCTATCAGTGTTTGCAGTTTACTCAGTGTTCTGACCTTTATTACTTTCTTTTCCCATTAGCACATATGAGGTTTAGTTATGGACGTATGTTCTGACAACACAAATGTTCTAGTCACCGTGATACGCTCTACTCTAACGCAGTTAAATAATAATAATAATAATAATAATAATAATCATAATAACATTTCTGAAAGGGTGTCATGGTTTTCTTGCAGCATAATCAGGACAGGAAGCATCGCACGTACGTGTACGTCCTGACAGTGACCGAGACCCTGGAAGCATGGGAAGACTCTGTCAATATCGGTAAGTTTACACAACTCCGTGTACGGTACAGCTTTGGCCTCGTTAACAGATCTGCGCTTGGTGGGAGTGTTAAACGTTCAGATTTCATGTGCAAGTGAAGAATAACACGAACAGTCCACACTTTACAATAAATCTGAGCACCTCTTGGTCACTAAACACCAAGGAAATAATTCTCCGCAGTGAATTATCACGTGACCGACGTCTCCTCTGCCGGAGTGGAGCCACTGATATGACGTTGATAACGGCTTCTTGTGTAACTGAGGTCATTTCTGATGCACTGTGGCATTATTATGTTTTATCGGCACAGGATTATTGTTTTTGTTTTCTATTGTTATATCGCAAAGGAAATGAGATGAAATTAGTACTTAGCAATGGTCAGTCTAAATAGGACAATCTTCTGTGTTTACTACATGCCTTGCAAAACACACGCAGCCTGCAGTGCAGAACAGTCCTGCTCGTCAGACTCGTCCAAACAAAAAACCCAAAACGGTTAAAGCATGATTCTGTAAATTACTGTATATGTGCACTATATGAAGCAGTTAATTCACTGGTGTAGCAAGCTCAAGTTTTGTTTAGCTTTTTCCTTTGTGAAAGGTGTTCGGCTGTTCTAAATGAGAAACAACAAAAGCTCTCGGTCATCTGAATAATTCGTGTTTTTCAGAGATAAAAAGAAGCAGTTTTAGTGTGAAAACTGCCACAAAATGGGCCCCTGCTGCTCTGAACCTCCATGTTTGTCTATTGTTAGCAACAGGCTAGCAGCTAACTGTGATGAGTGATGTATATTTTCCTCCCCAAAACAGTGCGCTGTAGAATCAGTGTTATAGATTTAACAGGTGAATGTGTCTGTATGCTGATGGATCTAAAGCTAATACTTGTAGTTAAAGGTAAGACGTGCTGCTTGGTTGACTGTTAACGCTGTGAGCGGCCATGTTGGTTTGACGCCACTTGCTGAACTCGGGGTTGAGGAGATCTTGCCGAGCTAGGAAGTTGAGGGGGCGTTATCTTTGTGAGCTTTAGTCGTACGCAGCGTCACACTGGTGACTGGTAGTTACATTCTGCCGTGTGCTGTGTCTCCCTCTGCAGGGCGAAAGCGAGAGTGGTTCCCAGTGGAAGAGGCTATAAAGATCCTGCAGAGCCACAAGCCTGTCCATGCCGAGTACCTGAGACACCTTCAGCTCAGCTGCTCCACCACCAACAACGGCAACATGCTCCTGCCTCCTCCACCTCCCAACGACAACGCAGCCCGAGCTGCAGCATGCAGATAGGACTGCTCACTCTCGCTCTTTTTTTTTTTTTTTTTTTTTTCTCTCACATACATTCCCTCCAGGCTCTAATCTCTGGATCTGTACACACACACTCACACACTAGGACACGGATGTGTTCCTGGACCCCTGAATCATCCAGGATTTTAAAAAGTGCTTTTGCTGCAAGGACTTGGTTTAAAAATGCCTTAAAAACGTAATGTGTTTTTTTAACGTCTGGTTTGTTACTGTGTTTCTTTTAGGATTTATCTATCCCTCGCTTTTCTTATTCTTATCACTACGGCTATGAATCACGTTACATGTCCGTCGGCTTTGCAGACTGAATTAAAAACTGAAAGTCACGTTACCTCAACTCCCCAGACGCCCCCTGCATGTCCTGGGGATTACGGAGTTGTTCTTTGGAATCGGCGCCTGCTGTTTTAACGGAGCCGTTTGTAATTTTTAATGCCCTGCGCTGATCCTTCCTCTTCCTCCAGACCAACCCCCACCGCCATTTTGTTGAAATGCCTTCTGAGTTTAAGGAAAAGGGACCGAGCTAAGAAGCTCAGTTCTGGCTGCGAGTCAAGCTCAATTCTGGGCCAGAAAAATGTAAACGGAAGCCTGAAATGAAGAAACCAACCACATCTATTGCATAGCAATGTTGTGACTAACAGTTTTTTTTTCCAATATATCTTTGATATGAGTATTACAGTGATAGAAACGATTTGGAAAATGGAAAATAGTCACATTTGGTACTTTCTTGTTTTGTTCCCTGAACTGTGAAGAGGCCCGCTCTCTGTTTCAGATTTGCATTGCTACATCAATCTAGTAAAATGAACAGAAACCTCATTTTAACTAATCAAAACATCCCTTTAATCGCTAGCCTTTAACACTAGTCTGGAGCGGGCCAGTACAGATTTTGACTGGCAGGAGCGTCTAAAAAATTAGACATGATTTTGTCAGAGAATATTGTGTACTAAGTAAGATTTTTTTTTTAAGGCATAGTTCAGGGAACATTCATATCATGGCCCTAAAATTTCCTGCGTCTCAAGTGTAGAAGATCAGCCAAGAAATGTTTAGAGAACAACTTTTTCTCCGTTTGATTTGCACTAGCGCTATGAGGCTAACAGGTAATGATGGCTTATGACCACCAGTTAGCAAACTGCTAAAATCATCACCCACTTCTCTCAAATGACAAAACTGTCCAAGTAATTCTGTTTGTAGCAATTTTATGTAAATAGCAGAAGACATATAATTCAATATAGAAATAGAAATTCAATTTCTCTTCCTCTGACCAAGGCCATTTGTAGTTACTAAACAACTTTTGTAAATATTCTGCAGAACTGACCATTATTGGCAAGGTTTTTAAGTGGAAACAAATGTATTAACGTTTGCTGAAATCTTTTCGATTACTTTTTTTTTTTTTTTTTATGATTATGACCGTGATTTAAAAAAAAAACTCTTAACAGCAGACCAGAACAAATGGTCTGGTCTCAACATGATTCTCAGACACTGAAGCGCGACGTGTGCTAGCGACGTGTGCTAGCGACGTGTGCTAGCGAGGGCATGCTCGAATGTGTTCAATGCACCACTTTTTGGTGATGTTCATGATGCTCATATGTGCTACATTGTCCATACGTTTGAATATCTATTCTAGTTTTTCATTTTATATCTGTCCAGGTTTTCTACTGATGCACCGAAATAAATGACTGGAACTTGAAACCTAAAATTAGGACACCCTGAGCCTAAAGCTTAATTCATTCTCTTGACCATTGCATACATATTCCACCCATATTCCACTCTCTGTACCGCATCTGGAGCCTATCCCAGGGGACACCCTGGACAGGGCGCCAACCCATCGCAGGGCACAATCTCACACACACTCACCTATTCACACTCTACGGACAATTTTCGAGATGCTAGTCAGCCTACAAAGCATGCCTTTAGACTGGGGGAGGAGAAACCCCCGAAGCAGAGGGAGAAGATGAAAACTCCATGCATGCAGGGCGGAGGCAGGAATCGAACCCCCAACCCCGGAGGAGCAAGGCAACAGTGCAAAGCCACCTTGCTCCCCGGCACGCATGTTGTTAATCGATTTTTCATTTTTGAGAGAAACAAGTTTAAAAGCACTGATAAACAATATTTTCCCTCCAAGTAAATAACTTGAAGTGATGATCTGGTGCTATTTGAGTGAATGTGTGAGAAAATGAGGCAGATCACATCGGGTAATGATTTTCCTACAAGTTCTTTCCCATCAAGGTAGTGGGTTAAAATATGACCTCAGCTCACTGCAGACAGGCACTGAAGTTTGACGTTAAACAATTACACCTACAAGCCCAAGGCCATGTTTAATATTTAGTTCAAGGTACTTAGAAATCCTGCCTAACCAAAGTGTCCGTGTCAGTGATTATTGGCTCGGGAGAGCAGAGGAATCGGCGTCTTTTTTTCTCCACTATTTGTAATTCTCATTATAGTCTGTAATGTGTTTCATTATTAATCTGAGGCTGTATTTAAACTTAAAAATGGGCACTGCGGAACCTTTCAGTCAACTTTTTCAACACTTTTGTGACACACTTTCAGCGTAAAATATTGGTGGCTGAAATTTCTGTGCATCTTTAACTCATAAAGCTGCCTGAATAATGCTGCTAAATCCAGTGCTCACCTTGATCAAGTGGATGTTGTATTTACATGAATACTAAAAAAAACTCACTCTGAGAGTTGTATGTTGGGTATATGGAGCAGTCCTGTGTGTGTGTGTGTGTGTGTGTGTGTGTGTGTGTGTGTGTGTGTGTGTGTTTAGTATATGAATCTGTCATGCTTGTGATTGTAAAAATGCCTCTCTAGTGCCAAACTTTCAGGGATTATGAGAGATTATAATTGTTCTCTTAAACTCTTAAAAAAAAAAAACTTCCTGTCGTCCCGGACTGCCAGGGCGGATTTCCTTCGGTACTAGTTGAGTTTTCCCATTTCTCATTTCCTTGCACAAATTACAAAGTCGTCACCTCTTGACCGTAAACCCCATGTGTGTAGCCTAGAAAAGGTCCCCGTTAAAAAGATCCAGAAGGAAACAGCCCTGGCGCTCCTCCACTCAGTCACAGATCCACACTTCTCCTACATACACAGACCTCAGAACATATAAGAATGGTCTCAGTGATCTCATGGAAGAATAACATGATCATATCCGGGTTATACAGTCAGGCTCGTGTGGTGGGCTAAAACAAAAACGTGTGGAAGCCATACAAAAATGGAGAGCATTATCACAGTGAAGGCAGTGCTTCATATTTATAGTGTGATTTACAACATTTCAGATAAGAGAAAGGCAGATGGTCTAAATGCAGTTTGCTGTTACTTTTGGTTTACGTTTATAAAATAACTCTTTTCCCGAGGTCAGTTATTAGGATGTACTTGAGCCCAGACTATGTTTGGGCACTCACTCGTTCTTTTATGTGACTATGTACTGAGGGATATTTTAATCTGACTGCAGATTGTCTTGTATTCCAAAAGAACTCTCAGTTCCAGGGAAGAATTGAATAAACGAATGAAAGGCTCTGACTGGTATCTTTTGTGTCATTGTACTGACATATCTCTGTAACTCATCCACTGCTGTAACCTGATGTCGATTAAGAGACTATCAGCAGTTGCAGGATTTTAGGCGTGGCCGTGTCTGTGTTCTGTGGAGTATGAAGGTGCTCTTTGGTGGGGGAAAAAATTGTAATCCAGCAAAGGTAATCCAAGGCACACTTCCAATTTGTTAAAAAGCCTTTATTTAAATGGCTATTTCATAGTAGAAATATTATAAAAAGAGGGAATAATGGGCTACAGATCCACATGTTTCAGCAGAAACATGCCTCAAATGGGCTCTCACCTAAAGCAGCTAATTAACCTGCTCAGATGAAATCTAGTGTCAAAATGCCACTAGGAGGAGTAAGTCTAGAACTAATCTAAAAGGACACCACTACATGGTGCCACAATGAGAGAATATAACTAAATATAAACATAAACATAAATATGAATAACTGCCAAAACCTGAGGGTCTGCAGCCCATTATTCCCTCTTTTTATAATATTTCTACTATGAAATAGCCATTTAAAGAAGTGAAGTGAAGTGACTTGTGGCCCAGTATGGTGACCCATACTCGGAATTTGTGCTCTGCATTTAACCCATCCAAGTGCACACACACAGTAGTGAACACACA
>JAKKZJ010000009.1:22895485-22908504 GCA_033441845.1 Pangasius mekongensis | reverse complement strand
TCCTTTATCTATTTGTTTCATTCCTGCTCATTTCCTGACCAATGATTTGTTGTTAAGACCATTAAAAGCTTCATATTGTTTGCCCAGGAGTGTAATTCTCATGGTAATTGATTAGAAAGTAATTTTTGTTGGTTTATTAAGTAGCTGAGTAAAAGGTTCATCTTGGTGTAATTATGTAAAACGATTGTTTTTGACTCCTCTACAGATAAAGCAATGGTGCTGAAACATCACCCAGACAAGAGAAAGGCAGCAGGAGAGCAGATCGTGAAAGGAGACAACGATTATTTCACCTGCATCACTAAAGGTTGGTGTTACAGCTGCTCGAGCTGAAGGGCCGTGCTGCGTTCACTGTACCGCAGCTGCTACAGCTACAACTCTGCTTTGTGAATGTGATTCCAGCAATAGAGATCCTGTCAGACCCTGTGAAGAGAAGAGCGTTCGACAGCGTGGACCCCACCTTCGACAACACGGTGCCCACGAAGGCAGAAGGCAAAGAGAAATTCTTCGAGGTGTTCGCTCCTGTGTTCGAACGCAATGCCAGGTCAGTTAGTCCTCCTCTCCGTTCTACGCTAACGCTCCTGAGCTCACTGAATGCCAGCTAGAGCTGTTCTGAGCTTGGCCTGTTCTTCTGCCTTTTGTTTTGAATCGTGATATGATTCGTGTCATTAAAGCGCATCTCGCATGTGATTGACAGGTGGTCCACTAAAAAGCACGTCCCTCACTTCGGGTCCCCGGACTCCTCGTTTGAGGAAGTGGATAATTTCTATTCCTTTTGGTGAGTTCTGGTTGATTCTTCCGTTCGCAATACATGAGGTGGTGATCCTTAAGTGTCAGGAGAGATGGAAGGAATTTTGCTGAACAAAAGAAACTGGCACTGTGTTAGCGATTATTATTATTATTATTATTATTGTTATTATTATTATTATTATTATTAAAGAACACACTCTGACCTGCGTTTTATATGTACGAAAGGTATATTAGTAGTGAGATAGCAAAAGTAGCGAAGTAGCAAAACACATTTTTACTCAGTCAGTATATTTTAAAATATCTAAAATTATTAAATTAAAGATATTAAAAAGTCATTTTTGGAAAAATCCACACAGAATTTGTGTAAAGCTGCTTTTTGACAACGTCTGTTATAATTATTAAACGTGCTGTACAAGTAGAAATGAATTGCGTTGGAAATATATATGGATTTATTTTTTTTCTTGCATCATTTAATTTTTTTTTTAAACACTATTTCTGAAATATATTTAAGTCAAATGACTGCGTGTACGTAAGTGTTAATTATTGTTGTCCCCACGTGACTAACTCCTGACTTTAAATCAGTAACACACTCCTTAATCACTGCTGCATTAATAAATAAAATAATAAAGGAATATGTTGTTAGGGAAGAATTTTATTCACCTTTCCTCTTACAGAATAACCGATGAAATAAGAAATAATTCTAAAATGACGCACGATGGGTGATGTCACGCAGTTCATTTCCCATGTGATTCCTGTGTTTCAGGTACAACTTTGATTCGTGGAGAGAGTTTTCATACTTGGATGAAGAGGAGAAAGAAAAAGCTGAATGGTAACAGTTTTTGTATTTTGCGCATCTCACAAGCTATAACCCATAATGCAACACGTTTAAGCACGATCATTTAGCTTTCTTTCTTTTTCGTGCCCCTTTTTTTTTTTTTTTTAATCAGTCGAGATGAACGGAGATGGATCGAGAAGCAGAACCGTGCATCGCGAGCTCAAAGGAAAAAAGAAGAAATGAACAGGATACGAACTCTCGTAGGTACGGCTGGTGTAGCATCTGAGATCGACTGGCTTTTGAACCTTGAACTTCTGTCTTGTTTCAATTCGTCGGCGTTCCACTTGGATCAAACGTTAATCCTAAGAAAGTATCTAGGAAAGTGCTATTATGTAAATGCACAGCACTGTCTCTGTGTTCTACATACGATATTACATAATGGTGAGCCAGCCCCAGCAAACCCTTAACTGTGTGTGTGTGTGTGTGTGGGGTTGTAACATATTCTGGTAAGGTTTGCAATCAGACTCCTCTGTCTTTTCACTCAGATTAAAGCATCTTCATGAACTTGGTGTCAAACTACTCACCCGAGTCCAAAACCCGATAATTATCCATATCCTATAATTAGCCACCACATGCCAATCAATTCCAGCGGGGCGGAGTCTAATTTACTCACACAGCTGTAAATCATGATTGGTTGATTGAAAAAACAAAAAAAAACAAAACATGAAATGATAAGATTCTGAGGGAGTGGTCATGTATAGGAGATGGAGTTCAGCTAAGATTAAAGTATTGGCACACGTGTTTGTGTTTGGTGAAAGTTATGTGAAAGTTTGCTCCTCTTTTATTTTCACTAAACGTGAAAAACACGTTAAAATATCCTCGCTGTGTCTCGCGCTCGATAATTGACTCCGATAGCTCGTGGAGAAGCTCTAACAGAAGAGAAGCGGTCCAGGTTTTAGTTGCTGATTACTGGACAGAGACATTCTCTTTCTCAGAACGTCTGTTTCAGTCATAGCCATCCTCATCATCAAGGCTAGACATGCTAGATGCTGTAAAAGATCTTCCTGCGTTTCATCTTTGGGCTGATGTGTCGTAGATATGGCCTACAGCTGTGACCCGAGGATAAAGAAGTTTAAAGAGGAGGAGAAAGCCAGGAAGGAATCGGAGAAGAAGGCCAAAGCCGAAGCCAAAAAGAAGGAGCAAGAGGAAAAGGAGCGGGTCAGTTATACTGAATATCTGACTATTACTGAGCCTTATTCATCTCTTAAAGAGATTTCAAATTGTGAATAATTGTGGATTAGTGGTTTAGGAATATTGTAACTCATGCCAATTGATAAGTCACAGAAAGTAAAATGTATTTGGGGTGCTTTTATTTTAATTTATTTAGATTTTTTTTAAATGGTTCTTCTATGAAAACGTGCATGGGATCGTTTTTTTTCTGGGAGGAGAACGGATGAGATTTATCAGAAGGTACTGAAAGGATCATGTGATATTGGAAGAGAAGTGAAAAAGAAAAATGTGTTTCGAATCCTTCAGTGATTTTTCGAGTCACTTAAAAGGCTTCAGTCTTGTGTTCTGCGGTAAAGTTAAAGCTAATACAAGATCATTTCTGTTTGTGTCAGTGTAACATATACAGTCGGTTTTCTGAAACGTGACGGTTTTGCGTGTGTTTTGCTGCACCGCAGGCTCGGCAGGCGGAGATGGAAGCAGCTCGGTTGGCCAGAGAGAAAGAGGAAGAGGAGGCCAAACAGGTGGCCCAGCAGGCCAAGAAAGAGAAAGAGGCACAGAAGAAAGCAATCAAGAAAGAGAGACAGAAACTCAGGACAACGTGCAAGGTTCGAGAGACCCTGCTTTCAGCTGCTGAAGTCTTGTTAGGGGGCCAAGCACAAAGTGGCCTGTTTTCACAAAGTCTCCTGAGTCTGGAACTCAATAATTACTTGAATACTTTAAAACACATGGCCGCCATCAGCCAATCAGTTTTCAGCAGGGTTAATGTTGTGCCATCATCACCGGATATGGTGCAGCTTCACTCAAATTGGCCAGAAGGGGGCGCTATTCATGTTTCTGCACTTAAAAATCAGCATGTCTCCTGTGACTCGTTATTTTTCTCCTGATTCTTTGGCTGAAACCATTACATTTTTGGACCATTTAGCCCCACCCACTCAAATACAATAATTTGCGTAACATGCAAAACCTACTTTTGCGAGCTGGTCGTAGGATTTCCGGTGCATCACTCCCACTCACTCTCAGTAACCGCTTTATCCTGCTCAGGGTCACAGTGGATCCGGAGCCTATTTCAGGAGCTGTGAGATGGCAACACTACCAAAATCATGAGATTTGTTATCAAAATGGCCGCCACATGCCAATCAGTTCTAACTGGACGGAGCTTAATTTACTCCATTACTCCGTAGGTGCCAAATCACACAAATGCGTCAGACCTTCCAGTCTTTGGGGTCCAGTGTTTTCAGCATGGGATACTCCTCAAACATTAAATGGATTCACAAAAAAATCTTGAAAGCCTTTTAGATTCGGAGGCCGTATGCTAAGTTTAGGGTGTGGTCATCCATTGGGGGGCGGGGTTCATTTCAAATACCTCTTTCTCAGGAACTGTTGAGCTGAAATTTGGTGTGCTGTATCAGGGCGCTAAACTGTAACTGAATTTCTAATGACGATCGCGGTGATCGGACTGGGGGCAGGGGCGGTATTTGCGAATGGTGCTTGGGCCCCGCAGATCGCCACTTTAAAGTTGTTGTGGTTTTTCGTTATAGGAGCATTAACCAGTTTTTTTTTTTTTTCTTCTTGGTTTAAATTTGTTTTCCAGAACTGTAATTACTTTGTGGATAGCGACACGGAGAGCGTGAAGATGATGGAAGACGTTGAGAAGTTATGCGATCGACTAGAGCTTATAAGGTAGTACTGCTTTGTAATATCCTTCATGCTGGAGAGATTTTCTTCTTTTTAAAGCGGAGGTCTGAGATGGAGCAAGTTATGTGTATTGTACAATTTAATTCATTTTGACTTTCTTTTTCTAGCTTACAGACGTTAAATGAACTTTTAGCTTCAGGCAGCAAGGAGGAGAGCAGAGCTGCCATAGAAAAACAGGTATTTCCTTTTCATGTTGTGTTTACTTACTACTTTACTTCTGTAAGACATCATTTCAAAATAATAGCCAAGATACAGATTTATTTCCGATTTTATTTACTATATCAGATTTTCAGTGGGTCAGAAGTTTACAAACACTTTGTTAGTATTTGTTGTTGTTGCCTTTTAATGACTTGTACTTGAAGTAAACTCCTCTTGTAGTCTTCCACAAGCTTCTCGCAATACTTTGGTGGATTTTTTTTTTCCTCCTGAGACTCGCTTTTTCACTTCAGTCCACAAATCTTCTCTGGGATTCAGGTCAGGGCTTTGTGACGGCCGCTCCAACACTTTCACTTTGCTGTCTTTAAGCCATTTTATTACAACAGCGGAGGTTTGCTTAGGATCACCGTCCTGCTGGAAAACCCAGTTGTGACCAAGTTTGAACTTTCTGGCTGATGTCTTGTGGTGTTGCTTCAGTATGTCTAGATAATCCTCCTCCCTCATGATGTCATCTATTCTCTAAAGTCCATCAGTCCCTTTTCCAGCAAAACCCCCACAACATGATGCTGCCACCCCCATGCTTCACAGTTGGGATGGTGTTCTTCAGATTAAAACCCTCATCCTTTTTCCTTCATACATAGCGCCGATCATTATGGACAAACAATTCCATGTTGGTTTCATATGACGAGAGAACACTCCTCCAAAAGGCTGGTGATCTGCAAACTGTCTGGTTTTTACACCAGTCTCGGAGAAGGGGCTTCTTCCTTGCACAAAAAGTGGATGGTGGATGTTCATACTTTGTTCATACCTTATTCCTCCAACTCCTTCATCAGTTCCTGTTGTTGCCTTGGGGTTCTGATGAACCTCTCAAAACAAAGTTCATTCATTCCTGGTAGTTAATTTGTGTCTCTTTCCTTAGTGATGCAGAGTTTGCATACAGTTGTTTGTACAGATGCTTGTGGTAGGTTTAGTTGTTTAGAAATTTCTCCTACGAAGCTTCCAAAAAAAAGTCATTACATGAATTTCTGGAATCTTCCAGACTGCTTAAAGAAACAGTCAACTTGGGGTATGTAAACTTTTGACCCACTGGAGTTCTGTGTAGTGAATTAAAGCTGAAATAAATCTGTCTGTAATTGGTTGTTTTTCAAATGACCTCTGATGTGAATAAAGTAGACGCCCTGACCGACTTGCCGAAAGAAATGTATTGTACCGTGAAATATGTGTGTGTGTGTGTAAAACTGAGATTGAATATCTTTAGCCAAGGTGTAGATGTAAACTTTTGGCCTCAGCTTTACACATGCACACAAATCAGAGTTTCACTATGAGTGTGTTTTGTGTAGGTGCAGGAAGTGAACGCGCAGCTGCAACGCGAGCGAGAGGCCGAGGTCAAGACGCAGCAGGCGGCACGCGGCTCGGAAAACGCCAACGCCGGAAGCGGAGTGAGCAAAGGCTGGAACGAGGAGGATCTACAGCTGCTTATCAAAGCCGTGAACCTGTTTCCTGCTGGAACCAACGCCAGGTTAGAGACTTTACACACACCATCAAATCATGCAGTCCCGCGGTGCCGTTGTTGTAGTGTGTCACAGTTGGGCTCTGTCCTGTCTTGTAGATGGGAAGTAATTGCCAACTACATGAACTTGCACTCTGGTAGTGGCATCAAAAGAACTGCCAAAGACGTCATCAATAAAGCTAAGACTTTACAAAAACTCGGTGAGTTTCCAGTTGCATGAATGCAGGGTTTATTGCTTCACCGTTTGAACAGCAGATCTTTTGATTCAGCGCTTCTTTCTACCTCTAGACCCACACCAAAAGGAAGAAGTGAACAAAAAGGCTTTTGAGAAGTTTAAGAAGGAGCATTCTGCCGTTCCTCCGACTGTAGACAACGCTGTGCCTTCAGAGCGGTTCGAAGGTGAGATTCTTTTAACGTTTCAGCGCAGAATCTCAGCCGCACAACTCCTGAGTGCTATAGTGCCTGTGCTTCTGAAAACTAGGTTTGCTAAGTTGTGGTGTCAAAAACCTACATGCTTTAAGATCACTCTGTTCCAAGTTTATGCACTGTTTCAAGTTAATTTAATATCATTTACTCCGTCTCATTAGGATCAGCCAGTGACACTAATTCTGCTCCCTGGACTACGGAGGAGCAAAAGCTCCTAGAGCAGGCGCTGAAGACCTACCCTGTTAACACGCCGGAGAGGTGGGACAAAATCGCCGCCACTGTGCCTGGACGTACCAAGAAAGACTGTATGAAGAGATACAAAGTAAGAGCTGCACTTTAGGGCAAGACTGAGCGGCTGAATGAGTCATGTGATCGAGCACGATGTTCTTAAAGACCCATTATAACGATCAATCCTTTCTGTCTGTCACAGGAACTCGTGGAAATGATTAAAGCGAAGAAAGCTGCCCAGGAACAAGTCGCTCCCAAGAGTAAAAAATGACAGCAGAAAGCGCCAGAAACAACCACACGCACGCGCACACACTCACTCAGCCTCATCTTCTTTTAATGTTATTGTGTTGTTCTTTATTTTATAATAAAACAGAAAAAAAAATTTATGCACAGACTCCATAAATACTCTGGTTTGTAATCTGTGTGACGCTCTCCTCGTCTCTCTCAGGGTCTTAACCAGTACATCCCACTTTTAATCCGGTTGTAGTCTGCAAGCTGGTCAATTGGCCCTGAAACACATTATAGTGATATATTAATAGAACACACAGAACTCACACACACACACACACACACACACACACACACACACACACACACACACACACACTCACACACGACATGCAATATTTTAAAAACTGTTAGTAATCACCATGCCACTTGAACTGTGTCAGAGTTACAGGATGTTAATTTTCACTTACGAGCTAATTACCGATGTGAAAGGTTGACGCCTAGCATGTGCTTTCTCAGACACACAACCCACAGACACATGAGGAGAGCATGCAGGAACCTGAGTTCAGGATCGAACCAGGGACCCGGGAGCAGTGAAGCGGCAACACCACCCGCTGCCGCTCAGCTCTTTATAGTCTAAAAATCACGCTTTCCTGACCAGGTGTTGGTGGTGGAATTGCAGGGGGTTCGTGAGGTTGTGATGGAAATATTTAGAATAGCTTTAGAATAGTGAAACATGCTTTTAAAGTAGGTCAGGGTCTAAGGACACAAATGGCCTGTTGGAAAGGAGTCAGTATAACAGGATGTTCAGGTTCACTGGAACGGACTGATCAGGTTCACTGGAACGGACTGATCAGGTTCACTGGAACGGACTGATCAGGTCAGCAATTGTCTTTAAAGGTATTTGCATTTCATATAACAAGGTGCTACATACCGACAGCTGCGATTGCTGGAGCTTTGTTGTAAATGTATTTAGTACACACTTCCTTGATGGTGTTTGCGTCTATGGCCTTGGTGTAGAGAGACAGACAGGTGAAAGAGAAGAAGACAAGTATACATATTTTTAATTCAACAGCATTATTTTCTGGAGGAAAAGTGTTTGTATTAGCGTGTGGTCTCACATCGATTCTGGCCTCCAGTTCATGCAGTGGAATCCTGCGCCCGTAGCACAACATCTGCCTCCCGATGTCCTCACAGATGGGTGTGGAGCCTGATGTGACAATCCAAAAGACGTTATAGTATAACCCCTATACACTCTAGCTCAAGCGGTGTCCGGGTTTCTCCATCTCTCTGAAACCTATTCGAAACCCTTTCATCCTTAACTGTTTCCTGTAGCTCGAGCTGTGTCTGTGAACACCGGAGCAGACTTACCATCTAAATGAAGCAGCATGTTGGTCTTGAGGAGATTCTTTGCTCTCGCTACCTCACTCTCCGACACGCTGGTGCACAGAGACATCCTGCCGACACAAGACGCGCGTGACATTTCACTGTAAGCAAGCTGTCAATGCTCAAAATACAAAAACACTGTATCAATCCCTCACCATTCCAGCTGTGTGAAGTGCACCATGTCGCTGATCGTGCTCGGGTCACAGACGGTGTAGATCCCCCACAGCCCCGTGTCCGTGTAGCAGGTGTTGAATGACTGGAAGCTGTGGCACAGGTTCCCCTGGCACGCCATCTGGGCCAGTTTACTGGACAGATTCTGAGGGAGAACAATCAGTAAGTTGAGACGATACAACAACCTCCGTTTTTTTCCCCCTAATCCTAAACAATGCAGGGTAGAAATACTGACCACGCCACCACCGAAAGAGCGGTCCCAGTTCCCGATAAGTGTGTTGGCCACCATGAGAGGGATAGTGTCAGGATGAGACCAACCCACTGCCTCCACGGCAATCGCTATGTGAGCCAGTGGCATCTTATTATCCCTGACTCGAATCTGTTTTTAAAAAAAAAAAAAAGAGAAAATGGTGGAAGGACAAACATCATGACAAGTGCGCATACCTTTACTTCAATCAACAAAAGGAATTAAATGGTTCATGTACTATATAAAGTTTATTATTTTCTTGTCAACACATTTTAGTAAAAAATGTCTTTTTTTTTGTATTCTTTCCCAAAAATGGCACTGCAGTAGAGCATGACAAATGTGTCATTTTATTTTAATAACATTAACATTTAATAACATTAACTAAAGAAATAGTAAATATAACTAAAAGCACAAATCCAAAAATGAAGACAAATAAAACCAGTCATTCGATTAAGAAACGCAGCTGTGTAAAAGGAGGACGTGCTGCAATGGCTCAGATGGTGTGTAAGGCGGTACGTTGTCACGGCATCTGCTGTGAGACGCTTTAGGGCCAGCGATAAGTGACCGATAAGTGAGCGATCTGGTACGTCTCAAGCTGCGCTGTGTACTCCCTGGTGCGCTGCGTTCCAACATCACACTTCCCTATGACGCCCCTGTTTTATCAGGTCTTCAGGGAGAGTGCGTTGGCGTGCGAGAGACTTCTGGCCGACAGCCGTCGAGACACTTTGAATTAAAAGAACGTTTCCCTGTATGATGTGCTTGGTGTCCATGATCACCTGATCGACGTATTTTTCTCCATTTTCATGTCCAACCATTTTCATGTCCAACCATTTTCATTTCACCTCACTTAACTCACATCTAACTCACCTTTTCTGTAATTTGCCAACAGATTTTAGTGCTAATAAATAATATATTTTTACTGGCATAGATGCGAGTCAAAATAACCTCCACTTCCACCACCGAGAAAGTCTATTTTGCCGTTTACTTGTCATTTCAGCGCTCTGAGCTTTACCTCTGATGGACTTTTGTGGGCGTCACCAAACGCAAATCAGCTCTGCCGTGCACACGCCTGGTCATTTAGGTGTGATTGGCATTCGTCGACATGCACATGAGAGTACGAGGACAAATCAGCCTCTCCGAAATTTAAATCCAGCGGAAATATTTCTTACGCAAACATTTACACACAACTTTACTAAAAGATCGATAAATGAGTCCCATTGCTTGTAAGTGACACTGTTTCTATGTAGTTTATTACCTCACTTCCAGTGAATTTGCAAGCCGGTAATGCTGGGGCCTCATCCCTGTACCTGGCTGGCAGCTTTCCAAAGTGGTATTTAGCCAAATCTATTAGTTCACTGTGGGACACTCCTGAAAAAAAAAAAATCTGGATTTAACAAAGTGCACAAAAAAAGCCTTCTGGGAATGATCATACAAATGTTGTGTCTTTTTTGTAATACATACTGAACATTGTTGTGTTAATAAGGTATAGTCACGTGCATTAGTATTTGGACAGTGACACAATTTTTGTAGTTTTGCCTCTGTACACCACCACAGTGGATATGAAATGAAGCACTTTCAGCTTTAATTCAAGGGGTTTAACGAAAATATTGCATTAACCGTTTAGGAATTACAGCCATTTTTTTTTTTTTTTTTTTTTACAGAGTCCCTCTATTTTCACAGGCTTCAAAGTAATTGGATAATTGACTGATAATCAGTTTCATGGCCAGGTGCGGCCTGTTTCCTCATTATTTCATGATAAATTAAGGAGATAAAAGGTCTGAAGTTGATTCCAAGCGTTGAATTTGCATTTGGTAGCTGTTCATGGAAACTCTCAATATGAGGTTGAAAGAGGTGTTGGTCCAAGTGAAGGGGGCTGAAAAAACAAAACAGACCTATCAGAGAGAGCAGGAACTTTAGGTGTGGCCAAATCAACAGTTGGGTACATTCTTAAAAAGAAAGAAAGCACTGGTGAGCTCAACAACATCAAAAGGCCTGGAAGACCACGGAAGACAACTAAAGTGGATGATCACAATTCTTTCCTTGGTGAAGAAAAACCCCTTCACAACATCAACAGAAGTCAAGAATATGGAGATACTGAAGACAAGACTGAAGGCAGAAAGACCCACAAACAAGCAGCAACTGAAGGCGGCTGCAGTAAATGTCTGGCAAAGCATCTCCAGGGAGGAAACTCAGCATTTGGTGATGTCCATGGGTTCCACACTTCAGGCAGTCATTGACTTTGCATCCAAGTATTAAAAATAATCCTAACATTTATGATTGTTAGTTTGTCCAATTACTTTTGAGCCTGTGAAAATGGAGGGACTCTTGAAAAAATGGCTGTAATAAACCGTTAATGCAATATAAAGTCTCCACTTCAATCACATCTTGATTGCTTCATTTCAAATCCATTGTGGTGGTGTGAGACAAAGACAAAATTACAAAAATTGTGTTACTGTCCAAATACTTATGGACCTGACTGTGTGTGTGTGTGTGTGTGTGTGTGTGTTTACCTCCAGCTGCAGCCAGCACGATCCTTGGCCCCTTGTAGTGAGTTGTGATATACTCCACCAGGTCTGCTCTGTTTATAGTTCTGTAAAACAGACCACTCATGCTTAGCGATGAATATTAACGTCATCAGAAGCTTCAGGAGATGCATTAATACTGTTATATGTGTGGATTAATAACCTCTCAACACTACAGCCCTCTGTAGAACGTGTTCAGGCATCTTTACCTGATGTTCTCTGCAGGTCCGAGGATGGTTCTTCCTAAAGCTGTGTCCTGGTACGCCGTAGCATGCAGATAGTCAAAGACAACTTCCTGTAGGTTGGTCTCCACTTCCTGCATCTCTCGCAGGATGACACCACGCTCTCGCTCAATCTCTGCTTCCCCCAGCATGCTGTTCTGGATGATATCAGCGAGGATCTCTACGGCTGGGGACAGGACAGACACCGAACAAGCAGGCTTTCAACAAAAAGTTTCGGGCTTGGAACTAAATGCATTTAAACTATCTGGGTGTTCGTGAGCAGTTAAGGATTGAATGTGTACATGCAGAAAGAGTCTGTGTGCTGGGGGTTTTCTGTTTGATCAGCTCATGTAAACATCTTTAGGTGACATTATAACACCTCACAGTCCTTGACACTCCTTCTTCTTATTATTATTATCATCATCATTATTATTATTATGGAAGTGATCTCGTACCTCTGGGAAGATCTTTAGAAAAGGCTTTGGCGTAATACACTGTCTGCTCTCTCGAAGTATATGCATTCAAGTGGGCGCCCATGTTCTCTATCTCAAGCTCCAGGTCTAGCTGGGAACGCTTCCTTGTACCCTGTAAAACACGGAAAAGTAAAAGGCTTACAAAGTGAAATCTCACACATTTGAATGAGCAAATCCTGTCTTTTCCCCCTACACCTGTAGTTCCTGCTCCGTTTATGTGCATCCCGTTCATTTTCCAATCTATCCACTTACAGCTTTGTTGCCACTTGTACCTCAGCGGTTAACATTCTGTGCTACAGGTTGTATGGTTTCAGTTCAAATCCCAGACGTGGCAAACAAGTTACACCCTCAACTCGTACATGCCTCACTTCTAAGTCGCTTGTGCATTAACCTTTTTTTAATGCAAACTTCAGGGAATCCTAAAGACCAGTTATGATGCTACATTTAAATGTGACTCATTAATGAACATACTGAGACACATGTTCAGGAAGTCCTTGCTGGAGCCATTAATGGCTGATTAAAAATATTGCTTAAAATCTAGGATGTAATGATTCCAGAAACTGTACTGCACATCGAGTAACATCCTCATAACTCTCACCTTAAAGGCCATGTGCTCCAGGAAGTGGGCTGTGCCATTGTTCCCGTCGTTCTCGTACCGACTCCCAGCATCGATCCACAGACCCACCTGCAGGAACATTAAACATGAAACCCTAATGTACAGCAGCAGCAAGTCAAGGCTACTGGATGGTAGAATCAGGCGAGACAACTTGCGCCTCATCCAAATGGCTTTATCAGTTATCACATACATGATATGGCCAAAGGTTTGTGGACACCTGACCATCACACCCATATTTCCAAAAAGTTTAGAAGCACACAATGTGTTTGTGTGCTGTAGCACTGAGAATTTCCCTTCACTGGAACTAAGAAACCCAAACCTGTTCCAGCATGACGATGCCCCTGTGCACAAAGCGAGCTCCATGAAGACATGGTGTGTGAAGGTTGGA
>JAKKZJ010000009.1:22812622-22835014 GCA_033441845.1 Pangasius mekongensis | reverse complement strand
ACTACACTGCACTTACACTACACTGCACTTACACTACACTACACTGCACTTACACTACACTGCACTTACACTACACTACACTGCACTTACACTACACTGCACTTACACTACACTACACTGCACTTACACTACACTGCACTTACACTACACTGCACTACACTACACTGCACTTACACTACACTGCACTTACACTATACTACACTGCACTTACACTACACTACACTACACTACACTTACACTACACTACACTGCACTTACACTACAGTTACACTGCACTGCACTACACTACACTACACTACTGTTACACAAAACTGCACCTGCACTACACTACACTTGGACTACACTTACACTGCACTTACACTACTGTTGCACAAAACTGCACTTACACTACACTGCACTACACTTACACTACACTTACACAAAACTGCACTACACCTACACTACACTTACACTACACTGCACTGCACTACACTTACATTACTCTTACATTACTCTTACACTGCACTACAGGTGTGTGTGTGTGTGTGTGTATGTGGTTTTTTTTTTTTTTTTTTTCTTTTTTTCTTTAAATAACACAGCATCTAGTACTGATTTATTCTCCTGCCCACATGTACGTGAAATGCTGAGCATTGAGATTTGGCACTGAAAGCTTAATTGAAGTCCTAAACCATCATATTGTCTGGTGAGGGATCATTTATGTTGCTGCCTTTTGTTTTTGTTGTTGCAGAAATGGACCTTTAACCTAAATTAAATTGTACGAACACCAGGAGTGATGCTAACACTGCAGCTTCACCTGGTCACTCGGTGCATGGTACTCGTGTTTCATCTCGCATGCTTTGCGGACAAGTTTGTGGACTCGTTTGTGCCGTGTAGTGTGATTTTAAAAATAAGAGCAGCAACATGCATGACAGGCTTTTTGTCGTCGTCATGCTGTTCTTCCTTCATAACACACTCCAGTTGAGTGTGTTATCGATGAGGTGAGACTTGCAGAGCTGGAAGTGTGTCGGCAGTGCAGGGAGTTTTGGCTGCACCTGCCATGTGGTGGGTTAGAGTATGGTATAATTACCCTTCAGTACACAACATGCTGTGTGTCTCTGCCCGGCACTCGTGTTCCACTTGTGTGACTCCTTCATGGAAGTGTCAGTAAAAACGAGGGAAAGGGAACTCGATCGTTTACATAAAATAAACATACAAAGGCACGGATGGTCCGTCTACTCCGCTACTTGTCGTGAAGTACTACAGTGATCGCTATCGGAGTGTGTTTTTGTGTTTAATCAGGTCAGACCTAAACCAGAGAACGCTGGCGCACTGTTATCTTGTTTTGAGTTTAAAGCCAAGGATTTATCTGAATATGGTTCAGAATATTTAGCTTGTAACTTTCGATGAGAAATAGGAGCAGAAGGTTTTGAAAATACAGACTCTGAGGAAATCAAATATTATATTGTGGACACTGGGAATTGAAACAAGACCTGTGGACAAACTCCAAGCTGCCATAATGAAGCAAGTGCACATCATTTATGCGAAAATATTTCAAACTTGCTAGTGTATCTTGCCATTCAAAAAAAAAAAAAAGAAAAATTTACCATCTGTTATCATTTCACTCTGCCACTTATAGTTGGTTAAAGGTGTTTGTATGCAGTCATGTATGAATAGATATCAAGCTGCACAAAAGCAACATTTTAGTCTCTTGTTTTGTCTGAAAATTTCACCATCCGGACTAAAGATGCGTGTGTATATGTGTGCGTGTGTGTATATATGTGTGTGTGTATGTGTGTGTATATATATATATATATATATTTCTTTTTAATATTAGGAGAGGTTCTAAAGTTATCCACCTGTTATGAGGATAGAGGGTGCTGAACAGAAGTAGAAGACCCTTATGTCATGGCAATATTGTTTTATTTGCTGTTTTTATGAAGTAATTCGAAGAAATGTGGCTCCGCTTCAACAGCGCCGTCTTGAGCAGGTGTGTTAGTGTGTGAACCGTGCTGCTCTATCTCTGGCCTGCGCAATAACTCAGTGCGGTCTTTAAGCGGAGAACTGTACGGGAAAAATATATATGACCCCGATGTGTTTTTCCGGCATACGCTCGTGCATTTTGTAGCGCTAGCCGGACCTAAAGCTACGTTGCTTATGCGTTTGGTGTGTTTGTTAAAGCAGATTGAGAATGCAACGTATAACACATCAATAATAATAAAGACGTACTGTTTGGAGCTTTTATTATTTTTCTTCTTTCTTCTTGTAACGCTAGATTTCAGCTACGTTTACAGACACGTGTTGTCTTAAGCAACCAAAACTGCTTGTTTTTTTTTTTTTTAATGAACTTGGGTTAGGATAGGTTTATAACATGATAACTGGATTTGTAGGTGTGGGTAGATCCTTACAAAGAGGATGCACGTGTCTCTGGCTGTTAATTAAAGGATACGGCTTTGTATCTGCCTCGCTGCAAAGCTGACCTCACCCAGTTCGTCTTTGGGATTACCCATGTGAACGTGCGTCTGGCAGAAGCGACCCGATCAGACAGTTTCAGGAGAGGTGAATTTTCCTGTGTCTCCTGACTTTTCGTTTCAGAAGAGCTTAAAGATCTGAATTCATAAGAGCTTGTTTTCGCAGCTGTTTTTCCGCAGACACAGCGACTGATGGATAGCCAGAGCACTTTCTGTCAGCGATGAGAAATTTAATCAATTCAATTCAAATCAGCTATTCATCAGTATCACATGCTTTAGTAAAGGACAAAACCACTCCGTGCCCACGCCGTCCCGTTCCAGTAGGGGGTGGTATGTGTACTTTGTTTCCTTTTAACTGTTGATTTAAGTGATCTGTAAGTTGATTTGAAAGATGGGGCGTGTCCAGTAATGGCTTTCTATTCTGAGAGGAAATTGGATCAGTCCAGTCATTTCAGGCTTGGTGGGGGGAAGAAAAATATCAGTGTACTTCTCTCAGGTACGTTGCTTAACAAAACAAACTGTGTGTTCCAGGAATTGTATGATTTGCATACGCTGCTTTTACTAGGCCAGGAGTGCAAGGCATGCTCGTATATTAGTCAGGAGGAGACACCGTTGAGACTAATTTTGAAATTTCTGTTGTTTTGCGAAAGGGTTTGTCTCGTTTTGGGAAGAAAATGCATGAGTATGGATTGGACTTTGAGAAGTGGTGAGTGTGTGTGTGTGTGTGTGTGTGTGTGTGTGTGTGTGTGTGTGAAAGAGAGAGATGTGAACCTGATTTGTTGTTAGTGTGAGGTGCAGTGTTTAGTCAGTGTATGAGGGATTACCATAGCTGCGCCTATGAGGGGAAACCTCATTCAGGAGACTGCCTCGGTGAGTCACACACACACACACACACACACACACACACACACACACAGAGTGTTATTTTGTATGTTAGTGGGTGTACTATTCCCATAACACTGATTTAAAATTTGCATGACCGTCTCATTGATAGAATCGAGTTGAACGGTCGACTTCGAAGGAAATGTTTGCTGTTGCTGCCGAAAGGGTGTAAAGAAGTGCTGAGCGTGCTGATAATGTGAAGGATCAAAGTGTTAAGTAGTCAGAGTTGCGTGACCCGAGCCTGAACTCTTTTGGTTTTGGCGATGTAGGAGGATGTAGTACACTCGTCCTACTCTTCAGGAATTCCTTCGGCAGTCTGGCTGCTCTTAACACCGAGTCAAATGAGGTCAAGAATTCAGATCAGGTGGAGCCCGAGCCTAAACCCTCATGTGACTACAACTTTTGCTATGAAAGAGAGCTGTGTTGGAGTTGAAATGCCGCATGTGAATAAGGACATACTCCAGAGACGAAGCGTGTTTGAAAAGGGGTGGGGTGGGGGGGAATGGTGCATGAATGCAGGCGACGATGCTTCGAATGATTGATAGTTTGTACGAATCTCCCTGAACAATCTAGCGGTGCTGGCAGGTGCTGCTGAGAAGTGCACTCCAAATAAACCACACGTTTGCACCATCTGCTGATCATGTGAAAGTGCTCGATGCAAATGTGCGAGCCTCGCTTCCCATTCAGCGCCTACAGGCAAGCCTCGTCCATTTCCATTCACGTATGGATGTGTTTTCAAACATGAGGCTTGAAGAGTGTATTAGCCTGCCTTAACAGCTGAGGGCTGTGCGGGCCTATTCTGAATGATAGACTGCTGGCAGGAATACTGTGTTCACACACACACACACACACACACACACACACACACCCTAACTATACTTGTGCATCTGATAAACACTTCTATGGCTCATGGCAGTTGTTGCAGTACACAAAAAAGCGAAATGTTAATTAATGCCCGAGTGTAAACACTTCACTGTTTAACTCTAGATAATGTTTTCTCTTCCTTTCAGCTATTTAGAGAAGTATGAGAAGGTCCATCACTTTGGAGAAGATGACGACGAGGTGCAACCTGGAAACCCGAAACCGTTGCTTCCGATCGGTGCAATACCTTGCTCCTACAACTATCAGCAACACACTGTATCAGGTACCTAGCTGAATGCCTTTCTTCTTATGTCCTGCAAGAAATAGCTGTTCTTTCTTTGAGGTGGACGTCGACGCTCAACTACTGGGAGCGTAATCGTTGATGTGGCTGTGCATTCATCAGTTCAGGTCTTCCAGACTCCTGTTCTTGTGCGCTGTTAGTAGTAACAAAGCAGATCAGCTCTTATCATTACTGATTTATCCGGTGTCCTGTTGTTTTTTATTTATTTATCTGTTTATTTTTTAAAAACGTTTTTCTGAAAACTGTAATTGTAAAACTACATTCATATGAACATGTTGGTTTGCAGAAGATGCAGAAGATACCTAAGATACCTGCTCAAAACAAAACAAAATAAAAAAATCACCTGAGCGTAGTGGTTTCAGTCCGGTTCCGAGGGAACTCTCTTGACCCAGAATCGATCCAGCATGCAGTGTGTTGTGGTTTATTTTGTAGATGCGAGCCGCTAAACTTGACCACGTGTGGTGCAAAACTGCACCAAAGGACAGCGCTGTAGTGCTGCAGAAATGCCATAACGAACAAAAAGATGTTTATAATGTTTTAAATCAGTTACTTATATAGTTATTTAGCTATTTATTTCGTGCTGGCTCCATGCATGGCCTTCACACTGATTAAAGACCAGTGAGTGAAAGTTGCACGTTTTCAGCCAAGGTGTGTTTCATGTTAGTTGCTTCATTACAAATAATTTTGATCTGTACCTGATCTAGAACCAGTGGTCCTGCTTCAGTGCTACTGAAAAGACCAAAGGTCACTTATTCCCTAATTATATAGCCACTTGATTTAAGCTAGCCCGATGACGACGAAGTGTGTGGGGGAAAAAAAAACAAGAGTAAACCTAATGTAATTAAATATTGGATTTGTTCATAGTGAGACCACAACTAGGCATTCTTTCTAACTAAAAGAAAGGAAACTTTGTGGTGCAACAGAAAGTTGGGTGAGGCATACTCTCTCTCTCTCTCCCTCTCTCTCTCTCTCGTCAGTCAGAGCGCCACTAGCCAATCACGGGCGTCTGTGAGCTCATGTGTGCGGAAGAGGGTAGATAGCACTTTCCCCAGAGTGTGTTACGCTGCCCTGTGATGCCGCATGAGCAGCAGCTTGAAAAGATGTGGTTTGACGGACGGACAGAGACGGAAAAAGAGAGAGAGATGGACGGACAGAGACAGAGAGAGACGGACGGAAAGAGAGAGAGAGAGACGGATGGACAGAGATGGAAAGAGAGAGAGAGGGATGGACAGAGACGGACAGAGAGAGAGAGACGGACAGAGAGAGAGAGACGGACAGAGAGAGAGAGACGGACAGAGAGAGAGAGAGACATTAAATCTTAACTATAAACCATTAAAAGCTGCAACGTGTCGTTCGTTAAGACATGAAACATTATAATCCCTGGCAGATCGCCGCGCTCTCAGCGCAGTAACGCTCCAGACCGCGTGGTTTTATGACGGTCCTCCACTTGCGGGTGGTAGCAGTAACTCCTCACATCTCCCTGTGGTGGATTATTTTCGTATAACCGTGCGGTCTGGAGTGTGTTATTCCCACTTCATACGGATCTCTGCTTGTTCCTGTCTGCTGCTTGGCCTCTTGATCAACAAAATAATCAGTGCTATCTGCACTGGTGGATATAAAAATAGCTACTGCGTTGTTTGTCTTGTGAAAATGTGTTTATCGTCAGTGTGAATGCACTCCAAAGACTTGAACAGACCCGGAGTAGTTTTTACTGTATAAATTAAGATTTCTTGTAAACATTCATTTTAAAGTAGTTTGTAAACTTAAAGTCCCTGTGAAGTGCCTTGAAACGCACGGCGTTATCCGATGTGTTGACGTAATTTCCACTGAAACAGGAAGTCAGGGCTGGACATATCGAGTGGCTCCTCCCACTTTTTAAATAGCCAATAGCGTTTAGCTTACCTCACAGCCAGGTCTACGCTGATACGATTTCTCTCACTGAACAACTGCAACTTTGGCAAAGTGATTTTTATAATGTTGGGGGCGGGACGCTTCAGATTCTAGAGAGCATTTGATTGGACAGAAAACCCGATGAGAAGCTGAAGTGCAGGTGGTAGAGAGAGAGAGAGAGACTGTAAATTTTGAATTCGCACATCATCTAATTGTGAATTTTGTCAGCACACTAGATTATAGATAACCTTTAGGCTAACATATTAATACTAAAACTCACAAAACTTCAATTTTGATTTCAGGGGGACTTTAAGCTCAGTCCTAACCTCGTTCGAGCATAAATTACCTCTTAAGCTGAGACTAAATGTCTTGGAGAAATCCGTCTCATGGCTTTGCCTACATTTTTCTTTCTGCTGCGACTTCGTTCTGCGTCGTTTCTGCGATCCTGAATCTAAACTATTTGGTTATTTCTCAGGTATAAATGAGGTGCGTATTTAATTATTAGTAATTATGTAAACGCAGTAGGGCTGCAACAACTAATCGACAATTTACTAATAATAAATATAGTTCGATTAGTTGGACGGTGTTACGGAGCACGCTGTGGCGTTACGTCATCTTGACTAACCGCATTTAATGGACATGTTAGAGCAGAGGAACAATACCACCTCCTCTAAAGTATGAGAACGCTTTACGTTTCACTACACGGTCATGTGGGTGACATTTTTCAATCATGCTTATTAAATTCTCTGTGTTCTTTAAGTTGTCCTGCATTATCAAGCTTTCTCTGGTCATATTTATCGACCTTCCTGCCCTATCAAAAACATCTCGTCGATACTTGGGTTAAAAAGTCTGTACTCGCTGGGTTGAAAATGACAGGATGTGGTCTCGTAGGAATGAAATAGTCTACGAGATGAGCATTTTCACACTTTAAAACACATGTCATGAAGCGTGTGCATTATGCAGTGTTGGGTGAGTAGCGTAGTCTTTCACAGCAAACACACGTATAATATATATATATATATATATATATATCATGTATGTCAAGTCAAAAAGTCGATTCACTGATTCGAGAGTCAACCTCAAAGCTTCTGAGTCAAAATGATTCGCCTCGTGAGTGTGTGCACACGGCAAGCAAACTAAATGAGCGTCTGAGTTTCGTCTGAGATTTATTTTGAATTTCTCTGGACGGAATTGAATGAATCAGGATGGAAGACGTATTGCAAAAAAAAAAAAAAAAAAAAGTACAGCATATAGTCACCTTGCGTTATCTTGCGTGTTTCACGTGCTTGAAATGAGCACCTGATAATATTCGGACACATTATCTGATATACATTATCTGTACAGTGTTATTTGATTGACTAGAACTTAAAATGAATCGATTAATAAAAAAAAAGGCTATAATTTTTTTACTCTGATGAAGATTTTATTTATTTTTACTCAAGCGTGTTTGTGCGATTTCGATCGACAGACTATCTCCGCCAAAGCTACGGGCTGTCGACGGATTTCGTCCCTCCATGTGACTACAACAAATTGGTGCTGTCCCTGCTCTCGGGGCTTCCTAACGAGGTGGACTTTGCCATCAACGTGTGTACGCTGATGTCCAACGAGAGCAAGCACACCATGCAGCTGGAGAAGGAGCCCAAACTCGTCACGCTGCTGCTGGCACACGCAGGAGTCTTCGATGACTGTACGATCGCTTCGCTTTACTGCCGCTTTTCCCCAGCTGTGTTTCTCTTATCGGCTGCTTTTAATTCAGCCCTTTCCATTATATATGGTATAAAGCATATGGTTCAGGGATAAAGTGTTCTGTTGGTGTGTCTCAGCATTAGGTAGCTTTTCTGCTGTATTTGGCATAGACTGGAGGGAGAAGACGTCCCGAGACTTTGCCAAGGTAAGAATGAAACGAATATATATATATATATATATATATATATATATATAAAATCACATGACCTATAACTACGTAAGCCTTGTTTGTTTAAACTGAACAAATAAACTGGATTTGTGTTGTGGTCATAGTTTTGGAAAGATATTGTTGAAGACAATGAAGTAAAAGATCTCATCTCAGACAAGAGCTGCGCACCACAAGGTGGGTGGACACACACACACACACACACACACACACACACACACACACACACACACACACACACACACACACGCTCATTCATTACTTTCTGCACTTTCTTTGTTGTGGCGAATTGTAGGGATGGTTTCACTCTATCTTTCAGCTTATTTAAGGAACAGTGAACAACCATAACCACCAAATCCTTTGCTGGACTGATTTTAAGAAGGTGATTTAGCGTTATCGGTGCAGGGTTTTTACTTATCTATGTAATTCTGAATTGTCTAATACTGTCTAGACAGCTGGAGAACTCTAGAAAATCTTTTTCCATATGCTTCTTCATCTTTTCTTAACCTGGATCTTTACTTCCTGAGCTCCTAGCGCAGGTCTGGAGAAGTGTGGAATTTAAAGCTACTCCTTTCCAGACATGGAAAAGTTTGGAAATTGCAGGGAAAGTTTTATTGTGTTGTTCAAGATTCGACGAACTAAGCATGTAAATTCCTTTTTCTTTTTCCTTGCTAACGCACTCTTTTATGGTTTCCATTTTCATGATTGAGTCAAGAACCTTAACACTGAGCCTCGTTTATCCAGCTGGCCAAGATCGGACTTCTTCGTAAATCGTTTACACAAGAAATTTAGTTCTTATGGAAATCCTGTAAATTCACCAAAACGTTCATATTTTACTCGTGCTCATGAGTGTGTGTGTGTAAATTTACACACAAGAAGAATAACGAATGTAAACATGGACTTGTTTGAAGTCATATAATCTGTGTGGATTACTGCAATTGTATATGCGGAATATACTGTGGAGTTTAAATTGCTTATGTTTGTGACGTTTCCAGCGTTTAGCAGACGTCCTTATCCAGAGCGACGTATAGAAGAGCTTTGGAGTCTCGATCAGAAACACATCCTCATGCTGGTTCACTCGGTCAGGGACTAAGAGCTCCATCCAGAACATCTTGTGAAAACCAGTCGTTTTATTTTATTGGGATTAATTACAGAATATAAAAAAAAATGTAATATAAAAATGAAGAAAGTGAGCCAACACAAACCAATAAATTAAGACGAATAAAACTCATTCAGTCATGACAAAAAAATATACGGAGGACGGGTCGGTTTAGTGCTTGCTTTTTATTACAATTATACATTATTAAATATTTTTATTGCCATAGAAGTGAGCCAAAATAATTTCCACTCCTTTTACCCTGATTGTTCATTTCGTGCTCCCAGCTGTGTGTGCATTACCTTTTATGGAGTTAGTGGGAGTCACTACATGTAAATGAGCTGTGTTAGGACGGCGCTTTGCACTTCATGGGTGCAAATTTTGCTTTAGAACATTTGTTTGGCTTGGCTTGCGCAAACCTGTAGGCAAATCTTTATTAAAAGACTGATAAAAGAGTTTGCAAAAGGTTTAGGAGGAACTCTGGGTTGGGTTTATCCGAGTCCGAGGCATCTGGGTTTAAACCGTAAAGGGCTCTTCTGGTCTTTTGTTTCCTCCAGATGGCACAGAGCAGCGTGCCGTGCAGGCGGCGCTGTTTCACCCTCGGAGGAATATGGGCATCTCTGACGTGGAGGGTCAGCGCGTACTGCAAGTAGCCATCATCCTGAGGAACCTGTCCTTCGAGGAGACCAACATCAAACAGCTGGCAGTGAACCGCACATGTCTGCGCTTCCTCCTCCTCTGTGCACACTGCACGTTCATCTCGCTGCGGCAGCTGGGCCTCGACACGCTGGCCAACGTAGCAGGCGAGGTCAGACGCCACCTTTTTCATGCGTCCTGGTCAGAAATCAGTGTCGTCTCTGACCAGACAAACCAATTTTTATTTATTTGGGTATCTTTGCATCTCGCAAGTGGTTTGAATTTTGCCGAAACCTATTTTAGATGTAGCAATATTTATAGTGTCGTTTTATAGTGTCAGCTTTGTACTTGAGCCGAAAATGTGTTTTCTCTTTTACAGCTTCAGCTGGATCCAGTGGACTTTCGAACAACACACTTAATGTTCCACACAATTACCAAATGTCTGATGTCAAGGGACCGGTTTTTAAAAATGAGAGGTAAGACCAAAGCCGGTACAGAATATTGCCTTTGACTCCAAACAAGCAAGCTAAGAGCTTTTTTTTTTTTTGCTTTTTTTTTTTTTTTTTAAAAACACAAAAATAGATGGAAGAGCTAGAAATGTACGTGGCTGCACTTTTGTTTGGTTTTAAATCTGTAAGATGTTTAAAAGTTTTCTCTGTTAGAAGAAATGCTATTGTTAGCTACTCACAGAAGTACTTTTCTCAAACTGTGAGAAAATGTTTTGCTGCGTCTCAATTCGCCCATCATCTCTCCTGAACAGTGTCCGAGATTAGTGCGTCTTAGATCGCAGTATGTTGAAATGAGGATCCCAGAGGTACTCGGATGGTCGACTATTTCCGGTAGATTTGCGAAGTGTGGCTCTGTGGACACTCTTTCAGCTATTACCCACAATTCCTTGCATGAGGGAGGAGGAGGAGTTTTGTGAATGTTTGCTTTGCCGAATTCAAGGAAGCACTTTAGAGAGGTGTAAATGAAATGTGGGAAAAATAAATCATATAGTATGCATTATATAAGCAATAACGAATGAAGAAAAGCTGGAATGCAGTGTGGAGTTTGTTTCCGGTGACGGTGTGCGTAACTAGGCAACAACGTTCTCCTCCTACACGTCACGTGTTGGTGTGTCCCAGTTCCTGCATACTCTTTTGCTACTTTGCTACTCTTGCCCCCGTACTGTATGTGTTTCAAACTTATTCACTAGTATGCTGGCTAATATGGAGGGGAAGATAAAAAGACCCAGATCTGCAGATGAAATATGCCTCCATCGTCTTTACTCCCGGTCATTAGAATGGAGTTTAAAAATGAATTAAAGTGCAGAAAAACCCGAGCTGTTAGCCACGAGCTGGAATTTGTTAGCAGGAACACCTAATACAGACTCAAAAGGGCGAGCTCATTGAGAAACGGGAGAAAATAACATTGCGCTACAAGCGTCCTTTCTATTTTTTAACAAAATATATCGTACTGTAGCATCAGTTTTTTTTTTAACTACGGACATCCACCACATTATTGTTGATATTCATGCTGTCATTAGTGCCAGCAGAGCCATGAGGTCTCTCTCGGTCTCACTCTCTCTTTTTTTAAATGTTTATTTTTTTAATTTTTTGTAGCCATGGAGATCATGGGCAACCTAAGCAAGGTGGAGGATAACGGTGTTCTGATCTGCGAGTACGTGGACCAGGAGTCGTACCGGGAGGTGATCACCCTGCTTACCCTGCCAGACATTATGCTCGTTATCTCTGCCCTGGAGGTGCTTTATCAGTTGACAGAACTCGGAGAGATCACCTGCTCCAAAATCGCCTCTGTGGACAGGAGCATAGGTATGCATCTGAAAAGCTCATCCTCTACAGAACCAATAATGTATTCCCTTTTAGAAATAAAAGGCTGCTGCACTTTAAAATAGTTGCAAACCTTCTTAAGGGACATGCTTTGCTACAGAAGCCAGAGGCATGGAGAGCGCTAGTACACAAGTAGCAATAAACAGTAATAGAAGTATTGTTGTATTACATCTGCTCTAACACAGTTACAAATTACAGATCAATGAAATATCATGTGTCTACCTGCACGGCCTGTGATAATCAAGTCCAAACTATAATCCTCTAAATAACTTTTTTTTTTTTTTTTAAAAAAAGATCTACTGGTGCGTCTAGTGTCGGTTGATTTGCACACGTTTGGACCTGAAGCTCTGACGGCTATTAAACTGATCGAGCACCAGAGCACCAACAGCCAGGTGGCGGAGGTACGGCCGCAGCTCGTAGAGAACGTACCCCCTCCAGTGCAAGGCGCACCTGTGACAGGTAAGAGCTTCTGTTTCTTCTGATTGACTGCCTCACGTATGAGGAGATTTATTTAATAAAATGGAAACCATGGTTTTGAAAACTACATATGAGCATTAAGAAACAAGGGGTGTGTTAGTTATTTATCTGTTCTGGATAAGTAGGTTGTGCATCAGGCTCATGCTCTGCCTGATCAGTGTTTCGGAGCACGCGCATCTTTCTCTCTTCTCAGACAGGAAGTAATTGGCAGTAGTAATAATCCTGTTGTTTGTTTATATATATATATATCTCATGGTTCAGCACTGCCCTCTAATGTTCACAGCAAACATTACTCCTCTTCTCTTCTCTGCTTTAAACTGTGCATTTAAATTATAACAAGATGAAAACCTTGCTAAGATGTAAAGCTGAACAATGTCTTTATTCTTTATCCTGCTGATGTTCTTGTGCTAAATTTGACTTTTATGTCCTCTGGTTTCATAGTGACAAGAGTTCCTGTCCAGACTAACCCTCCACCTGGCATTGTAGAGATAGATGGAGAGAAGTTTGCTGCTCAGTGGTAAAGCTTTTTTTTTTTCTTCTTTTCTTTCTTTTTCTTTAATAGTTTCTTAAGTTAACTACTTTTTTTTTTTTTGCTGGTTTAAGTTCATGCCAATTAATAAACTAGCCTCTACAAATGTGGCACCTTAAGAACATATTACAGTAAGTTCAGTTATTTGAACTGAAGATGGGGAAAAATATGAGGGTAAAAATTAATGTTATTTTTGCACGGGCTCTACACAGCCATGTTCCTCCATGTCAGATAAATAACAAAGCCATTGAAGTTTAGTGTTTATCAAACCAATCCTCCTGGCCCACAACAGGCCAGTTCTTCACTCTGTTCCAACTCTTGCATCACAGAGGTGGAGCAAAATGTGGACTGAACTAATTTTGAGACACTTGTTTGGATGTAGTTATATTGGATTTGGTTATCTGTCTAAGTGGTATACATATTAATCCATCCTAATTTTACCAGAGTACTCAACTGTCAGGTTTGTTTTGTGTGTAGCTGCACAGAGCGGTGACAGATTAAAGGGAAAACTGGTGGCTCAGTTATGTATGTAGAATTACAATTAAGAATATTCAGTTAGATCACACTTTAAAAATTGCCAATGAGCTACCACTGGTTGTGAATTACACCTCTCTCTCACTTTCCCCCATACCAGGCTGAATGCTCATTATGAGGTGAATGCAGAAGGCTCTGTTTCTCGCTCTGAGATGTACTCTGACTACCTGGCAACCTGCAGCAAGCTGTCACGTGGTGGTGTTCTCACATCCAATGGTTTTTACAAATGCTTAAGGTGTGTGGATGTGTCTAACTCTTCATGTCTTTTACATTTTGCAACAGTGAAAATATTCTAATGTATATGTGGTGAAATAATTATGATGCTTCATGCATGTGGGCTTGAATTACTTTGTTTTTACAGGACAATATTCCCTAATCATACGATAAAACGCATGGAAGAGTCTAAGGTAAACTCTCAAGCTCAGATCCATGTAGTTGGTATGAGGAAGAGGGCAATTCCTCTCCCAATTCAACTGTTTTACCAGCAGCAGCAGTCCTGCCCTGTACCAGGGCCCAAACATGAAGCCTCCTTAGAGCCTCCACATCACACCCAATCAGGTAGGCCACTGGTCTGCTTGTAGCCTTTTGAGCTATGTTGTTTAATTTCTTTTATTAACATCTGTCTCTGCTGATGTTTGCTAGCGCTGCCGCCTGGTGTGGGTGGGCAGTTTGTCCGGGCACCAGCACCAAGCCTTACTGCCATCCAGGCAGCACCACCGGTTGCCTTCAACATGCATGGAGCACTACATCCCCTTCCTTCTGCTCCCAACGCTCCAGTGCCAGCTCATGCTGTTCCACGGCTCCCAGCAAACCCACCGGTACAAGCTCCTTCCTCCCCAGCAGCTCCACCAATGCTTCCACGGCCTAACGACATCCTAAAGACAGCCATGATCCAGAGCTCCATCCCCACAGCACCCACTGCTCCCTCTGCCTCCACCCATTCCATTGCCTCCAACCATAATAATGTTACCCCTGCAGTCTCTCTACCCCAGACTCTCCTTTCACATGCACCAGTAACACTGATACAGAAGGCACTACCACAGGGACATATACTCACAGGAAGAGTACAGGCAGCGTGCCCTCCCTTGGAACAACAGCGGCTTCCAGCCCCACAGAGCCAGCAAGCTGCCTCTTCCCAGGATACTGTGGTACTGGCCAACGCTCCTCAGTACTCGAGCACTCCTTGTACGCCATTAGTGGCAGAAGGGCAGGTATTCACCGTAGCAGGTGTACAGAGTGCCCAAGGGCCACGTGCGACTTTCCAGAACATTGCCCCAAAACCTGCCCTGCAGGCACAGCCACCCCTCCAGCATCCGCTACACCACCAGCCACACCACCAACAGCAGCAACAACAGAGCTTAGTTATTGTCAGCCCTAATCCACAGCCCAATCCTGCCTTTGCCCCAGCTATCCACCACATTGTGCTGGCCAACCCCTCAACCATGCAAAATGCCCAGACTATCCAACTTTCCGGGCAACCTGCCACCTCTCCTCAACCAGCCTCTTCACCTGGCCAGCTCAGTTCTTGCCCTAGTCCACAGATGCTATCTCCACCCTCAAATCCCAGCCAGGGCCCCCCTCCCACTGTTAGCCAGATGCTGTCTGTTAAGCGGCAGCAGCAGTTACAGATCCACACATCACCTCCTCCACCGCCACCACCACCACCCCCTCCTCCAACTCCTCCCATGGCACCACCAATGGCCCCTGCCCAGACTACCTCCACAGAATCTAGCTTGATCAAACAATTGCTGCTTCCAAAGCGTGGTCCTACAACACCAGGAGGTAAGCTTATTCTCCCAGCACCACAAGTCCCCCCTCCTGCCAGCACCAGGGCACCTAGCCCACAGGTAGTTTACCAGGTAACCAATAGTAGCCAGGGAACTCCGCAAACACCACAGCTGAATGTACAGCTGATGCAAAGCTCACTGCAAGGTGCAGGTGCTGTACAGACTGTGCCCATCTCAATCCTACCTGGGCAAATCCTTTCCACCTCCAACCCTGCCACCATCTTACAGGCCACACCTAGTAACCAGGTCACCTTCACAGTAGTGCCAAACTCTAGTTTCCCCAATGCTGCTGTTAGCAGCCAGGGGACACCGTCTCCACTGGTTTCACAGACTGGTCTGACCATCAACACATCACCCCCCACGCTTGGTTTCCAACTGACCCCACCCCTACCACCTCCAGTATCTACCTGCACAACACCTGTGCCACCTTTTCGAGGTGACAAAATCATCTGCCAAAAGGAGGAGGAAGCCAAGGATGCTACAGGACTTCACATTCATGAGAGAAAGATTGAGGTGATGGAAAACTCCTTGGCAACTGAAGTCTCCACCAAAGCCAGCAACGGGCAGCCTATGGAGGTTGATGGACCTGGGGCCAAGCTGCTCAACGGTAGGAAGTTTGACTCAAGTCTACCTCCATACCACTCAGGGAACAGCCAGCCAGAGGCTCTGCAGGGCACACAGGCGCTCAATGGCCCCACTGTACAGGGCAACGATGGCACGGTCAAACAGACATCAGGAGGCCCACCCTCCGAATCCAGAAAGCCCCTTGTAAACGGGGTATGTGACTTTGAAAGAGGGGAAGCCACAACTGGTACCCATCCAAGCAAAAACATTCCAAATCATAAAGCTTCCAAACATATGGGCAATGGGGAGGTGCTGCTTCCTCAGAAAGTACATGAGACTTTTACTGACTCACTCTCACCCCAGCAGGGCACTGCCAAAGCAGAGCAGCTGGAACGCCTGGCCAATGGGCCAAAAAGCTCCAGTCACAGTGCTGAGATTTCCAATGGCCCCTCACCCCAGAGCTTGGACACAACGGGCCTGAGGCAACAGCACCCACCTCACAACCACATCTCTCCACTACCTGCAGCCACACCTACCACCCAGAATCCCCCTGGAGCAGACCTGGCCACTAATGGCACATCTGAGAGCAGGCCCCTAAAGAGACCAGCAGAAGATGGGGAGCGGAGTGCTTCAGGAATTCCCAACAAAGTGGGAGTGCGGATAGTCACCATCAGCGACCCCAACAACGCTAGCAACAGTGCTACAATGGTGGCAGTCCCGGCAGGTGTTGACCCAAGCACAGTAGCAAAAGTAGCAATAGAAAATGTAGCGCAGCAGAGACCCAGTGTGCCTGCTACGCTTCCTGAAACTACCACTCGGGTAAGACTTCTACACTTATAGAACAGAATACGTTTGCCTGGGGGTAGATAGTGGCGTAATCCTCATTCCATTTGAACTGTTTGCCTGCCTGCATTATAGAAAAAAAAAATCAATCCAGTTTTGTCAAGGGTGAAACTTTGGATAACCCATGCTTCTGGGAAGGGGAAAAAAGAAAATTGCACATGATGGAGGTAGAACAGATATGTCAGGAAAAATAGGCAGAGAGCTAAAATGTATAACCTACTCTGCTAATTTCATTACAATGCCATCCACTGGAAAGTCATTTTTATTTTGTTACAGCTTTCTGTAAGGGGCCTATTTCTGTCTCTCATTCATTTAAGTACGTATCAACAGAAAAAATGTACAGTCAGAAGGTAAATTAATCAACAAATGTATGATCCAGTAATTAAGATAAAAATGATTTAACAAATGAATTGATTAAAAAGATCTTCTAGTTAGTAATCTAGGTACACTCAACATTTTTTTGCCAAAATTCCCGCAACCCATAAATAAGAACACCCCTAAACATTCCTATTGTAGCAAGTAGTAGAAATGATAGACATACTGTTCAAAAAATTCTCTGTGCCTTATCATTAACTCTTATTTAAAGATTGATTTTGAGCTTAACAAAGTAATTTAAATATCCGTAAAACACATTAATGCATATACATACACACACCAGCCACTTTAGGAACATTTTTTTACCCCCTGCTCATTCATGTGATTATCCAATCCGCCAATCATGTGGCAGCAGGGCAGTGCATAGAATCATACAGTTCCACATGGGGGAAAGACCAGGAGATCATTTTCCAAGCTTCATCTGTCCAGTTTCAGTAATCCTGTGCACACTATAGCCTCAGATCCCTGTCCATGGCTGACAGGATTAAAATCAGATGTGGTCTTATGCTGTTGTAGTGCATCCACCTTGAGGTTCAATGTGTTGAGATGCTTTTCTGCTCACCTCGGATGTAAAGAGTGGTTATTAGAGTTAACGTAGTCTTCTTGTCAGCTTGAACCACTCTGGCCATTCCCCTTTGACGGTGATTCCGTCAACAGCACTGCTGCTCACTGGATGTTTTTTTGATTTTCATACCATTTTGTGCAAACTTTAGAGGTGTGTGTGTGTGTGAGAAAGTCCCAGGAGATCAGCAGTTTCTGTAACAACCATGCCATGGTCAAAGATCGCATTTCCCCCTATTCTGATGTTAGATGTTAACATTAACTGAAGCTCTTGCCTTGCTCTGCATGATTTTATGCATCGCGTTACTGCTACATGATTGGCTGAATGGATAATTGCTAAAATGTTCCTATTAAAATGGGTGGTGAGTGTATATTGCACGCCATGCTTTACGTATTCTTTACATATTCTTTACATATTTAACAAGGTTTTATGAATCACTGTGTGTAAGCACTCACAACAGGCACTCTACACTCACTGTGGCTAACAGGGCTGGGTTTGCGCAAAAATATGTTTGTTTTTATTTTAAATTATTTGTTCTGTGTGCTGCCATTGTCTGGTGTAAAGGACATTTGGGTTAACATGACCTCATGTTGGATGTCGTGTGCTGAAGTCTGGTCTAAAATGGGCTTAAGTGGAGCTCCAAACTTAGTGAAGGGTAAAGAGGCTTTAATAGTAATAATCTGACATTTTTCTTTAGTAAATATTCATTAAATCAAGTTTATATACATAGAACTACATCGTAATTAATAGTTGACAAAAAATATCTTGCAACCTCAAGGTTGAGAACCCACTTTGAGAAGTAGAAGAAGCAGAAGCTTAGAAAGGGAGAAAGGAAAAAATAATATATTAACCATATATTTATTTATCCAGTTAAATACCCCACATACCCCCTTTAACTATATATTTATATTCCCAAATAAATACCCCCTACTTACATTGCCAGTCATGTTTTTTTGCACCTGTGTACCTGACGAGGCACATTAAGCTACTGTGATACCTGGAAATAAACCAATTAAAAAAATAATGATAATATTGCCTAATGGAAATTATTGATGTTCCACATTATTTTAGAAATAACAGTCCTTTGTTGTCTTTAATCAGCTTTATGAAAGACTGGCACAGATCTTATCCTAAGGAGGCTCATGTAAATCCTGCTGTACTTGCTATAGTTTAGACAACTGACACAACATTCATCATCCAAAAGTGAAAACCGTGCCATCAACGTTAAATCCGCGTAGCAGTGAAGATGAGTCATCTTGGCCTAAAAGCCACGTGGTAGCCGCATTGTGCATTGGTGATGGCATGACTGGGATTTTCAATTTGAATACGAGGGTGCTGTGGCATTAATGAAAGTACAGGCAACTCGGCAACCATAAATAGCTGTGAACTGTAAAGTTATAAACCTTGCATCCTTGGCTGGCAGAAACGTTAATCAGCATTAGATCAAACAGATGATGAGACGGAGGCTGGCCCCAGCCAGCGTGCTCATAAATAAATGCACCCAACTGTACTTTTTCGTTGTTGCTGTGGTGGAACCACCAAGGATGCATCATTTGTTTCTTTAGTATGTATCCTTCACCTGAAAACATGAATATTGTAAGCCTTTAAAATACCACTGGACCACTGACGTACTTCAGAGGTACACCCCCAGAGGTACACCCCCAGAGGAACACCCCTTCTTATTAAAGATCCACAAAGGCACCCCAGTAACAAGGAAAAGGACAGTTTGCTTCCTTTATTTCTAAGAGTGAGCAGAGTAACGACTGGATTTCTTTTAGACCTTTTATAACATAGAAGCAGAGCTCAGATTTTTACTTAGTGAAGTGAACTAAATGTTGGTTTATCTTTGGAATTCTTTTCTTTCTTTTAATGACAAATTTATTCCGTCCTCCGTTTATATGGCACCATTTATTTTGGCGTAACTGAATGATTAATTTATGGGTTTGCGTTGCATCGCTTACTCTATTTTTCATATTCCTTAATTAATGACAATAAAATAAAATGAGTGATTTTCACAAAATGTTCTCGATGATACTCTTAGTCCCTGATCTAGTGAACTAGCATGAGGATGTTTTTTTGATGGAGACAAAAGCACTTCTGTAAATGATTTTGGATAAGGGCGTCTGCTAAATGCTGGAAATGTAATAAAAACGTGATTTAAACTCGACATTATATTCCGTATATTTTAAAGTGCAGTAATCCACGCATATTATATGATTTATATGAAGTCCATCAAGTCGAGGTTTACATTAGTTAGTCGTCTTATACGTAAATTTACACGCACTCAGGAGCTTGAGTGGGCTCCGAACGTTTTTGTGAATTTACGGGATTTTCAGGAATACCAAATGTCTTGTGTGAACGCTCGTGTAAACGATTTACGAATAATTCACTTTGTATCCATCTTATTTATTAAGATCCAGTGTCTGTGATAAATAATCCTTTTCATTTTTGCAAATGTAGTGGTTATTAACCTGAAGTTTATTAATGAACCTCTGCATATTTTTCTATTAATTAAGTAGAACCCATTTGATTAGTGCTTGGGTTTTTTGAGTCAGAATGTTTTTCTTTTTTCCCCACTGGGCTTTGAAAAAGGTGGAAGATAAAAGCAGTACTGTAACATGTTTGAAATGTAAACGGTAGCGTTAATTTTAATCAGAACCCTCGGTTTTCTCTCTGTAGCAGCCTGTGTTGGCACAGTCTCCACCCCCGGTGGTTCAGACTGCACAAGGAGTCAGTCAGAGTTCTGTTCCTCCAGGGGATGGTCCTCAGGCCGCAGCGCTCCCTCTGGAACAGACGCGCAAACCTGGACAGAACTTCAAATGTCTTTGGCAGGCCTGTAAAAGGTACGGATAGATCCCTACTGCTGATCTGTTGAACTGGGTTTTGGTTTTTGGTTCTTGGTTCATTCATCGCCAGTAGAACATTTACTGTGGTCTGTCTTTCATTACTGTGAGCTCACTGAATGGTTTGATGATAATCATTGGTTTAGTCCCGTCCAAATCTGTCGTGTCAGAAGTTCTTTTAGCACACACCTAAATTATAAAACGACCAGTAATATACATCCTGTCCAGATTATCAGACATTTTGATAACGATTCCATTATATCCTGTTTAAGAAGAGGTTTTGCACTTTTCCTTCAGTATAAAGACAATGGAGGAAGCTCTCTCTTCAGTTATTGACCATTGTTAATATGCAAAGCGTACATGATGAAGCACAACTTGTGAAAACCATGAATAGATCATGATGGTGCTTCCATCTCATGATGGATGGTGATGCATTGCAGACTCTCTAAAGTACTCTGACCAGTGTCAAGGTCTGCTGCCAAACAAATTGTGGCAGCCCTAAGCACCAGCTATGCTTTACTCTTTAACTCGTTATGGAACGGACTGAGAGCAAGTCTAGAATTTAAATATTTAATGAACGAATGAATTGAATCAGCAAAACACACTTGGCATGATTTAGGTTATGTGAACTTCACTTTTAAATCATCTCGCTGAATGGATTTTACATTCGTTGTACACGTGTGTAAAATCAACAGTGAAATAAATCACTTTCTCCATCTTGTGTAATGTTTCAGGTGGTTTGAGACGCCGTCACAGGTGTTCTACCATGCGGCTACGCAACACGGCAATAAAGAGGTTTACCCCGGCCAGTGCCTGTGGGAAGGCTGTGAACCCTTTCCACGCCAGAGACTCTCCTTCATTACACATCTACAGGTCAGACGCTGATGAGATCACTGCATCCTGTTGCCTTATTATAGTTCCAGAAACATTCATAAGTTTACTTTCTGGTTAACACACACTGACCTGGGAATGAAGGAAGTGCTATAACCAGTGTGTCTTCCACAGGACAAGCACTGCTCTAGGGAAGCCCTTCTAGCTGGACTCAAGCTGGAGGAAACGCAAGGCAGCAATTCCAACACTTCCAAGTGAGTAACGCTTTCCTTTGCCCAGGTGTTTCTCTGGTGTTGAGCTGAGCACACATTTGCATTTCTTTTGATATTGTGCAAAACATCTAAATCCATACTGAAGGCAAGCAGTGACTAGACCTTCAGCATTATATAACCTTGAGGAGTGCTTTATAATCTCACTACCTGGTCTGTGACCCGGAAGAGGACGCGTTCTCGTTGATTCTGGTTCCTCTCGGAAGAGGACGCGTTCCAGTTGATTCTGGTTCCTCTCGGAAGAGGACGCGTTCCAGTTGATTCTGGTTCCTCTCGGAAGAGGACGCGCTCCCGTTGATTCTGGTTCCTCTCGGAAGAGGACGCGCTCCCGTTGATTCTGGTTCCTCTCGGAAGAGGACGCGTTCTTGTTGCTTCTGGTTCCTCTCGGAAGAGGACGCCTTCCAGTTGATTCTGGTCCCTCTCGGAAGAGGACGCGCTCCCGTTGATTCTGGTCCCTCTCGGAAGAGGACGCGTTCCAGTTGATTCTGGTTCCTCTCGGAAGAGGACGCGTTCCAGTTGATTCTGGTCCCTCTCGGAAGAGGACGCGTTCCAGTTGATTCTGGTTCCTCTCGGAAGAGGACGCGCTCCCGTTGATTCTGGTTCCTCTCGGAAGAGGACGCGCTCCCGTTGATTCTGGTTCCTCTCGGAAGAGGACGCGTTCTTGTTGCTTCTGGTTCCTCTCGGAAGAGGACGCCTTCCAGTTGATTCTGGTCCCTCTCGGAAGAGGACGCGCTCCCGTTGATTCTGGTCCCTCTCGGAAGAGGACGCGTTCCCGTTGATTCTGGTCCCTCTCGGAAGAGGACGCGTTCCCGTTGATTCTGGTCCCTCTCGGAAGAGGACGCGTTCCCGTTGATTCTGGTCCCTCTCGGAAGAGGACGCGTTCCCGTTGATTCTGGTCCCTCTCGGAAGAGGACGCGTTCC
>JAKKZJ010000009.1:22786821-22804048 GCA_033441845.1 Pangasius mekongensis | reverse complement strand
CTCATCAAGAGCCACAAGACTTCAACATTTAAAGAAATCAAAGGGAAAAGCTCTCGCATACTGACTTCCTTTATCTACTTGTTTCATTCCTGCTCATTTCCTGACCAATGATTTGTTGTTAAGACCATTAAAAACTTCTTATTTTTCCATTTTGTGCTTGGCCCATTTTTTTTCCCCAGGAACATACAGTAAAATGTATAGCGTTCATCTCAACGCATAATTTAGAATATTTGAAAAAAGAAGTACATCAGGGGTTTGGCCAAGTTTAATAATCAGCTATATGCTAATAAACAGGTTAATTATGGTGATGACAGTTCACCTGTTAAGACACTTCCACACCAAGAGTAACAAACACTCAAACACTTGGCTACAGTTGTCATCAGTAACATCAATAATTTGGTTAAGTACCTCAAATCATTACATCATTAAATACAATCATTTAATTAAAATGCAATTAACTGATACAATTACTACAGTTATTCTATAAAAACCATAACGATCACAAACCAGCAGACATCCCAGACCTGTGATCACCAAATGGCAGTCCACAGGACGGAGAGAGTTGCTTTTGCCCCAGCTAATCCTCCAACACACATTTTCAAGTAACATTAAAATGATTTGGAATCTGCATGACGGTTTAAAGTATTGAATACTACTATCAAGACCTACTGAAATTCATAACTACATACACCATATGGCCAAATGTATGTGCAACCCTGACCATCACACCCATATGTATTCCTTCCCCAAACTGTTGCCACAAAGTCTGAAGCACACAATTGTATAGAATGTCTTTGTATGCTGTAGAATTACAGTTTCCCCTTCACTGGAACTAAGAGGCCCAAACCAAAATGGTGTGTGAAGGTTGGAGTGGAAGAACTCGAGTGTCCTGCACAGAGCCCTGACCTCAACCCCACTGAACACCTTTGGGATGAACTGGAACACCGACTGCACCCCAGACCTCCTCACCAACATCAGCACCTGATCTCACTAATGCTCTTGTAGCTGTAGCTGAATGAACACAAATCCCCACAGCCTCGCTCCAACATCTAGTGGAAAGGGATGTTCAACAAGCACATATGGGTGTGATAGTCAGGGGTGCACATACTTTTGGCCATATAGTGTATATATACAGAAAATACTTGCTACACTCATTGGCCAACTTATAATTTGTCAAACTCAGATACTACTACACTGGGTGGTGGAAACATGTATTGTTTCTCCAATTTTCAGCCAATAGCAGTCCTGTGGTCATAAACTGACTATTGACGAAGGGCTGAAGGATGATTCATTCTCAAATACTCTCAAACTGAATACCTACAAGATGGACTAACAAGGTAAGGTGTGTCTAATAAAGTGGCCAGTAGGGACATATATTTGGTCAGTGGTGGTCCTATTGTGCCCATTTCAATTCAAAATGGAAAAGCCAAGGCACAAAATCTACAAGTCTCAGGAACTGTAATGGAAAGATGAACACCATTCTTACTAAAGGTATTTCCTCAGCTGATATACCCTGTGGAGGGAGACATCGCTATCCTGGAAGAAAGACATCAGGATAGAAATGTTTCATCCAAGAAACAAAGTGATCAGAAAGAAGAACTTTGTATGGATTTTCAGTGACCCTTCCCTCTAGGTGGAAACTTTATGCAAGGTCGACAGTACTCAAACTCCTAAGTGGTACCAAACATGTGCTAAAAATCTAGTAAATACATACCAGTTTGTTTGGAGACTCCAGCTGCAGGCTGCTCATCCTCTTGTTTGTTCCAGATGCTGCCACCTGGCCCAGGTCCTCTTTCTTTTCGTGAATAGTAGTTCTGTACATCAGCAGGGAGGGTTCGGCGCACTGCCCAGCTGGAAGCAGCAGACCATCCTGACCGGTCCAGAAGTGTATCACAGGTGTCGGGCTCTTTTCTTTTCCCTCCTGGTCTGTTCTCATTGAACTGACTGTAGGAATCACTCCCTGTGTTGTTTGTTGTCCCTGAGAACGAGCTGCGTTGCTGCCGCCAGTTATCTGCCGACTCACCGTACTGGCCATAGGACCGCTGACCGGCCCGACCCCGTCCAGCAGGACGTCCTTGGTCAGAGCCCCATCCCCCTCGAGGCCAATAGTCTGTGGGCGCATCACCAGATTTCTCCTCCAAGTGCTGATCACGTTCCCTGCCGTCAGTATTAACCCATGACCTTTCCTTTACCCATGGGGGGTTTTCAGACTGACCTCTGTCTGGCGATAACTCCGGAGGATAGAGACTGCCGTTACCTGAAGAGTTGAACTCCCTTGCTGGAAACTGTCTATCTGGATTGCTTCTCCTGTTGGAGTTGAGAAAGGGACGGCCAGATCTCCAGCCGTCCCCACCCCAAGAGTCTCTTCTCCGTGGCGACTGTGCCCTTTGATCGCTGCGTTCTGAAGACACGCCTCTCTGATTTGGCCTATTTCTAGATCTTGAGCGTGATCTGGAGCGAGATCTGGACCGGCTTCGAGAGCGTCTCCTGCTCCATCTCTCTCTGCTGCGATTCCGTCTGAAGCCACCTCGTTCCTCTTCGTGCTCACGACCTCGACTTCTGTGTGGTGAACCAGCATTGCGACTACGATCCCTGGACCGTGACCTCCGTGATCCCTCGTTTCTGGACTCAGTTTTAGGGGACCAGGTGGTTGTGGGTGAGTGGAATCGAGACTTGCGTTGCCGACCATCTCTCCTGTCTGAAGATGTCTGGTCCTTGGATGGCTCACACTTATCATTTACCTCAATCTTCTGCTCTCTGTCCTGAATAAGGATTTGGTCAGCAGATAAGATCTGGGGTTCAGCAACAGCACTATTGATCTCCAGCACCATCTCAGCAGCAAGGGAAGTGTTCTCTGAAGCAGGAGAGTCACAGTCCATTGGTATAGACTCCGTGTTGTCCTGCTGACTACTGATTTCGAGAGACACCTCTTGTTTTGTATCTGTAGTCACTGAAGTGCTTTGACGCTGTAAACAGTCTCCAGCTGTATCGAGAGTGGAGATGCTGTCAGGCACAGGAAGTCGACATGCTTCACTGGTTACAGTTCCACGCTCAACTGACTCTACTTCAGCTTCAGATTCTGGATTATGCTGAGTTACCTCTGAAGAACTCGCGGGTGCAGTAGTCAAATTATCATTGCTCAATAAAGACTCAGGTGTGTTGCTAGATCCCTCTAGCTCAGCAGATGGAGCAGAGGACTGGTGGTAATCGTTTTCGAGACACACTGCTGGTTCACTCTCGGGTGTGTTCTGTGCAGAATGATCCTCCTGAGATGATGTCTGATTATCCTTTGGCTCGTCTGCATTCTCTCCTTCTTCATCACATTGTTTTACAGAGAGAGGTGAAATGTTTTCAGTCTCCACTCGACACTCGATGTTTCTTTTTTGTTCCTCTCCATCCTGATCAACAGAATCTGAACCTTCATCTACATCTCCTTGACAGGAACTCTGGTCTTCTTCTGTGTCCTCTGTGGTCTCCAATGTCTTCAACTTCTCCATATCGACGTCGGGTTCCTCTTGACTCGTCTGCTCATCCTCCTCGCTGTGTTCCTCATTTTCAACCGCTGCTCGTCGATTGGCTGCTTTCTTCCTGCTTCCTTTCCTCTTTGTGGTAGGCTTCTGTTTGCTAGCAAGCCTTTGCTTACTTGTAGAAGCAGGCATGTCGTTTGAAGCACTGCCAGCAGGAGAGGAGGAGCCAGTAGGAGAGTCGGACTGGGGAGATTGCCCGGATAAAGTATCCTCATTCTCGCTTTTGCTCTTTCGGGACGAGCGTGTCGTATGATTCTCAGTCTGTTTGAAGGAGCTCTTCGATCCAGATCCTCTTTTACTGTTTCTCCCCTCGCCTTTGGGACATGTGACTGCACAAACCTTTCCATAAACAACTGAGAAATGCAAACTGGATGAAGAATTTTGCTGAATGTTGAATGAAAATAAAATTCAATATACAATATAACTTTCTGTTTTGCTTTACAACAATGCACTGATCAGAGACGCGGCTTAGCATTACATAATGACAGAATCTGTGGTACTCACCAGGGAAACCAGTGCCCAGTAAACATGGAGAGGGACGCATTATGGGCTGCTGGAGGAGAGCACGGGGGCACTGCCTGGACAGAATGCTGATATAACAGACAGGTCGATTTCAAAGTCAGCGGCTGTCCCTGACAGAATGCCACAAACAATTACAATGTGGAGACAGAGCATAAAACACACACCTTGGGATACGTGTAGAGGGAGGTGGTATAGAAACAGGAAGCCACTGGTGTTCTATTGTGTTTCTCGAGCGCACACTCCATTCCTCATTCAGCGTCTCATCCTCAGGAATCACCGCTGTCTCTGTACTGCACAGCAACCGTTAGATCACAGAGTTTTATATGATCTAATTAAAAAATAACTTCCACACCTTAAACAGTTGGATCATCATAATTCATGAAGAAAAGGCTCCAGTTTTTGCATAACATGCTTCAGAATTTCCAAGTCAAGAGCCATGGGACGTTTTTTTTTTTTTACATTTTGTTTAGTAGTGGATAGTGACTGGCTTTCCGCCTTCTATACATGTTGCCCTGAAACTGCTTTGTGTAGTCTGTTAAAAACCTTAAAATAGCTCATGAAATGGATGAAAAACACTCTGTAAAAATCTCCATATTTACTCTGTTCGTTTCTCAGACTGGTGTCTTTAATAACAATTTCTCCTCTATGATTAAACGCTCGCACCGAACAGTGAGTATAAATGAACACAAGCAAGTTTCCCCCCCTGTGTTTAATATTTGATCACACACCGCGATATGATCATATAACTGTATAATGGATTTATTTACAGAATACTACAATCATGATTTGGTGTTCATATAAACGTTATATAAAGTGCAAGGCTTTACAACGGCTGTAGTTCGTTATAATGGCCAGTTTAATCCTGCAGGATCGCACACGTTACTGTCTCTTTCGTCTAACAGACTCCCAATAAACACGCAGTGTAGGTGATGCAAACCAGAGCAACTCAATAAAACTAAAACTAAAAACTCAGGCATCAGTCATTCAGTGACTGACAGAATTATGGATTTAAAAACCAGTTACACTGAATACATGAGCCGCTCAGACTGCTGAGTAAAGACGAGTTAAAACGCTTCTGAAACGCTTTCAGTCAGACTTCACTCGGTTTATAATTACTCATGTGAGGATTCTTTTCCCCGGCACTTTTCCAAACAACATTAAATCCGCGTTATCTTCTGATTATTACTACTACTACAGTGAAGCGCAGAACTCGTAAATTCTGGTGTGGTTTATGCGACAGCACCTGCTATGAGGACGCGCTCACGTTACGTGCGATGAAGTGTGTGCATGCTCTGAGGTGTAAATCAGCCCGAAGCTCTTCCTTGTACATCATAAACTGAATATACAGCCATGTTTTAATGACTGACGCGATCACTCAGAGCTACACGCGGCCTTTGTGACTACCCTGTGAAGGGTTCGCTCATTCCTGTTGGGAAGTGTCTCGTCCCGATGCTCAGAACATGAGCAAAGTTGAATCGATGTGTGTGTCTCTGTACTACAAAACGTCCCCCTTATTTTGCCCGCTGCCTGTAGAATATTTACATGACTTGGGCGAGTATGCCGAGCGTCTCCCCCTGCTGGGCTGAAAGTCCATGCTCGCTGTGCTGAGTGAGCAGCTGAGAGCGACACGTCTCTCCGTCAACCTGTACAGGGATTTGAACACACAGTATTTATGGAAGTAAAGTGGAAATTTTAATCTGAAACATTTTTTTTTTAAAAAAAGCTGATAATATGTAGCAATACAACGGGGTTCACAAACTAGGGGTCGCGACTGATTTACAAAAGGGGCTTGTGAGAGGAACCTTCTGAAATGGTACATGTGACAATATACATATTTAATATATGAGCACTGGACTTTAATTTTTTTAATGATTTGGAGAGAAAAAAAAAATTCTTTTTCCAGATGTTTTTGAAAAATTTAGGTTCAGTTTTTCTCTGAGTATCCCAGATGTTTTCTCTGAACTGCCTGAACCAAGTTTTCACTCATTTTCTGTGAAAAAAAAGAAATTTTTCTTGTACCTTAATTTTACTAACTGTATTTTTTTTTCTACCTTACGTCTTTTACTCTGTATTTCTTTAATATTTTTTTTTACATGAATTTTTATTACCTGAATTTTTTTTAATTGCAAATTTTCCAAAAAACATCACACTTGCACTTTTTCTTCCCAAAAAGTATTACAAATTTACAGGTTTTTTCCGCCAAAGCGTTATTAATTCAGGTTCTGCTGAGTCCGATTTCCTTTCGTAAGTACACATTTCAATCAAGTGTAGAGCGGTCAAGGCTCGGAGTCTCAGAAAATACGTAAATTTGGGGCTTAACTTAGGGACCCTGTGTTCAATACAAAACTGAAAATGTAATACGGAGGACAAACCTTCTTTAGTGCAGAGGAACCAATATCACCTGTTAGGAACGAACATGTACAAACTGCACGTTAGTGCCATATAAACCTTCAAACGCAAAAGTAACGTATATGTGGTAATGAAATTACTTCTGAATTATTCTGATTTTTTTTTTTTTTTATAGTAAATGAACTGCATTCAAATTTTAGGAATGTTGTTTACATACATATTTTACATGTCAGTTCAGCACTGGCTCTTTTCTCCTCCTTTCCATCCTTTTTGGTTTTCTCCTCCCTACAATCAACAATCCTCAGTTCAGGAAAAAGCATACTGTTTACAGGTTTAAGAAAAAAAAAAAAAAAAAAAAAAAAACAAACAAACAAACAAACAAACAATCCAGTCATAATGAATAGAAGAGAAAATATTAATTAACAAAAATATGAAGACTTACACTGAAAGGCTTTCCAGCGCTTCATGGTCTTTAGAGTTGCATACACAAGAGTTCGATGTGCTGGATGGTTTTACAGGAATCTGTAGACACGGCAGAGGTGCATTAGGTCATGACGAGCGGTAAGAGAGGAATATTATAATATATAAGTGCTTGGATGGAGGGAGAGAGAGAGAGAGAGAGAGAGAGAGAGAGAGAGAGAGAGAGAGACCTCAATGTATCCCAGAAAAGGGTTCTGTGTACAGACTGAGCTGAAAGGCCTGCGGTCCACCGGACAGATCTGCAGCATCTGCGTCACAGCAAACACAACAGGAGTGTTAAATAACGGACGTTACTAGCATTGTAATGTTCAATTAAAAACAAACAAACAAGCAAAAAGAGCACAGGAAAGCAGCCCTGGTCTTGAGTGTATTATCAGACAATGCTGGACGTGGAGAGAGCTGACATCAATAACGCTGGCTAGGGGTTTCATTTTTAACGCCATGTCAGCATTAAGGCGTGTGTTCACACCAGGAGTAAGGTGCAAACACAGAAAAGAATAAAAAAAAAATTTAATAAACACAAACAAGCACAAAAAAAAGACACATATAAATAGAAAGCATTTTAAATTGTACAAACAGTTTATATCAAACAATCTTATACAGGCACTGTGTAACGTATACTTGTTTCAAATTAATTCGTGATAAAAATCTTTCTGGTGGTGTCTTGAAATTACTGCTGAATTAATTCATCATTAAACACCTCCTTTACTGAATAATAGCGTCGTCTGATGGCATTAAAAGCAGAACAGAACAAGATGGTGCCTGTTCCCCTGTTACTAAACACACATCTGGTCCTGTGAAAAGAAAACGACTTTTAAAAGAAAACGTCAGTCTTCTGCCAGGAACAGTGTTGATTTCATGCCGTTTGTTATCCTCATATTCATCCCATTTCACTTGCTTACAATAGAAGAGTTCAAGATCAGGGTCAATAGCGAAAGAAATAAAAGGAAATTGTATATAAACGGAGGAAAACAGACTTTAATCATTTGTGTGATACCGAATACTATTATCAGTATTGCGTACTGACGAGCACAACATTAAACACGTAGCTGGTGCGTTTAATAACACTTTTAATATCTTTGTTATACTTTTCTGTGTGGTTGGCTGCTATAAATGTTTTTTCGTGCAACTGTACAGCAATCTTATCACGTCACGGTTAAGTTCTCGAATCTGATTGGTCAGAAGGTGGTTGCGGCCGTAACATGAACGACAGGTTTACAATAATGCGCTGACTCTAATACGTTATCGTAACGTAGATACTGCTCTGTATTCATTTATTTATTTTAAACTACATGTATAATATGGACATGTTTATGTGTTTCCCCTAGATTTTATTTATCTGTAGGTCTGTATAATATATTTATTGCTTTGGCAACATTGTGATATTACACAGTCATGCCAATAAAGCTCATGTGAATTGAATTGAATTGAATTGAATTGAATTGAATAGAGAGAGAGAGAGAGAGAGAGAGAGAGAGAGAGAGAGAGAGAGAGAGAGAGAGAGAGAGAGAGACAGATGTGCCGAGAGCATACGGTCGATATAACAACAGAAATCAAGACAATTAGTATTAACGTTACGGTTAGGGTTTCTCTTTCTTTATCTTTTTCCTTTTTCTTTCTCATTTTTTAGTATTTTTACTCTCTTTTTTCTCCTTTTTTTACTTTCTTTCTTTCCTTCCTTCTTTCTTCTTCCCTTCTTCTTCAGTCTTTTTACTTTTTCTTTCTTTAACGCCACACTGTCTCCACATTTCAAACTGTATTATTATTGTTATCAATCTTTATACCAGTAACTCTCTCTCTCTCTCTCTCTCTCTCTCTCTCTCTCTCTCTCTCTATTTCTTAAAACTGCACATTACCTTCAGATTTCAAACTGATAACAGTTTCAAACTTTCAGACTGGATTTTTCAAGCCAACATCACAGTTTGTCGTGATGAACGTTACCTGTCTGGTTTAAATTTCATTACTGCTCTCTAGTGATTCGGAGGCGATTTTTTTACATTTTATTTTATTTTTTTAGATGTATATTCTCCTAACAGCATCCTTAAACTGACTGTCCATGCGTGTGGACACATCAATCTCAAGCTGCCTAGTAAACATGGCAAAGAAAAAGATACTGAAAAACGTTGAAAAAAGGTTGGCATAAACAAGTTTAAATTGTCTTGGACTTAATAATAAAATGAAGAAGAAATTATTATTATTATTATTATTATTATTATTATTACTACTACAATTATTATTACTTATGATTCGTTTAGAAAAAAATGAAAGTGAACAGGTCAGCATATTCACTGTACAAGGTGTTAATCTAGACACGTGAAAGTGTTCAGTGCCAGAAAATGATTTGGAAACTGAAACTTTTGAAAGTGAAAATCTCATTAGATGAGTGTACCGTGAGATCATATACAGAGGGAGTGCAGGTTCATAACAACATTACAGCCATAGCGGGATCTGGGACTTTTCTTCTTTTATCCTCATTTAAAATTGGAAATAAAAAGAAGGTTTTAAAATTTTTTAAATACCTAAAACAAAGGAAGTGAATGTACAATAGCTTGAATATTTAGTGTTTCTAGGTCTCTATTTAAACGTAAGTAAAAGTGTGTTATTGCACGTGTTAACTGCTTTGTACAAAAGGTCAGATTTCCCTCGTGTCTGATCTCTTCTACTGAAGCGTGTGATCAGACGACACGCCGATGGATTGGATCTAAAATGGATCATGAGGTTTTACACAAACGTGTGCAGTCCGTGCCAGCTGGAGTCGCTCTGTCATTACAGCAAAAATGGGGACGAACTGAATATTAAGAAACTCTGAAACTCATGTAAATATTTAAAAGTTTCTCCTTTTCACTCAAGTTGTTGTCCACGATATAATTTGTAACGAAAATTGTTGTATTAGATTAGAAACGAACGCAAATATCTAGTGTTCTCAGACGTCTGGCCCTGACGTGCTCGCCGTCGTAGGTTTGTTTATTAAGGATTTATTTTCAGCTTATAGTCACATCACAAAGACTCCATGAGGCTCAGAGGGGTTGAATGTTTTTGCTGCAGTGGTTGAGGCAGTGTGTGTTTTGCGAGTGGAGATGCGAGCGGCGGACCTGAGCCCAGCGCAGGATGCAGCTGAGGCAGTAGACGTGGCTGCAGGCGTCAGGTACAGCGCGCTCCACAGGCCTGGGCGCGTTCAGGCAGATAGGGCAGAGCTGGCTTTCCTCATCCTCCGACACATCCTCTACACTCTGCACACCTACCAACACACAGCATAACACATCACAGGCCTGTTCACAAGGCTGTTTTTATGACTCTTATCAGAACGTGTTTTTAATCAGGACTTTAAAACTGACTTCCTTTAACAATCATCCCCCAACGAAGTCGGCCACAGACAAACTCGTGCTCTGAAACTGCTTTCTGGAAGTGCAGGCCGTTAAAAATCTTAAAACAGTAACTCTAAAAACGTTAAAATATATTCACTCTGTTAGTTTGAATTTCCATCGAGAAATTTGCTCATTTGCATTTAGTAACGCCCACAAAACTCCATAAAAGGTGAAGCCCAAAGAGTGCGGTGTATTTCAAATAAATAAGCTGTTTGAACTTTACAGCATAATCTCAATCATAGATAAAATTAACTTTAAAAAAAAAAAAAAAAAACTTATTGTCAACGATATTACTCGAAGATGATCTGTTGATTTACATTAGTACGTTTCCTACACACATTCATGAGCTTTCATAGGACACGACTCTTTTCTCCATGAAATTAAAGGATTTCCATAATTCCACATTTCTTGAGTAACGACTGACGAACAAATTCATTAACATCCAGTTTGATGACTGAAACTAAATAAATTTCATTATTGTAACGACCCTAAAACATACCAGATTCATTTCGGTAGTCTTTTTTTTCCCCCCCAGTATTTAATAAACTTTCTTTCAGCACATTTATATTAAAATATAGATTTGTTCAGCACAGAAACTCAAATATTCATAAATAACAGTAAATGCAGTTCTCACACAACTACATGCAGATGAGACTGAAAAACAGTTCCAGTGCCAGGTCTTTACTGCAGCTGGCTTCACTTCCTGCTTGTTCTCAGGGTGTTTTGTCTTCAGCAAGTGAAATGCAGCTCAGCTGGACTCGGCTCACGTGACTGACTTGTCCATTACAGAACAGTCCACTTCTTTGCTTTAAAAAAAAGGTCTTGGGCTGCTTTAGAAGTTGCTTCAGGTGATTGAGGTTTGAAGCATTTGGCTGAATGTGAGCAGATAATGCAGTCACACACACTTCAGAACTCATCACTTTTGTCAGCAGTCACATCATCAATAAATACAAGAGAAACCGTCTCACTGGCAGTCACACACGCCCACGCCGTAACATGAGGTGGTACGCTTCAGATCCTGAGCAGTTCCTTTCCTTCTCCATACTCTTCTCTTCCCATCACTCTGCTACATGTCGATCTTTGTCTCTGTATCTTTATCGCTGTATCTCTCTGTACTGTATCTGCACAGAGGATGTTGTTCCTGAACTGTACAGACTTTTTTTTTTAAAAGATGTTTTTGGCAAACTCTAATCTGGTCTTCCTGTTTTTGAGGTTTACCAATGGTTTACATCTTGTGGTGAACCCTCTGTATTCACTCTGGTGAAGGCTTGTCTTGATTGTTGACTTTGACACACATACACCTACCTCCTGGAGAGTGTTCTTCATCTGGCCGACTGTTGTGAAGGGTGTTTTCTTCACCAGGGAAACAATTTTTTTGTCATCCACCACAGTTGTTTTCCGTGGTCTTCTGGGCCTTTTGGTGTTCCTGAGCTCACCAGTGCCTTCTTTCTTTTTAAGAACGTACCAAATAGCTGATTTGGTCACACATAATGTTTTTGTGTCTCTCTGATGGGTTTGTTTTGATTTTTCAGACTAATGATGGCTTGTACCACTGGCAGCGACAGCTCTTTGGACTTCATATTGAGAGTTAACAGCAACAGATTCCACATGCAAAAGCCACACTTAATCAACTCTAGACCTTTTATCTTCTTACCTGTAAGTGAAATAATGAGGGAATAACACACACCTGGCCGTGGAACAGATGAGCAGCCAATCATCCAATTACTTTTGGCACTTTGAGCTCATATTCATTATTTAATTTCAACTCAATAACAATAACTTGCTTTCACGGATCATACTAAGATTTGTTCAGACGTTTGTAAGTCTTTTAAACTGATTTTAGACTTTAAGGGATTGTTCTTATTTTGACTTCATGCTTCTTTTCAACTTCAACTCAGACTGAAAAAACAAACAAAAAAAAAAAACAATAACAAACAAATGTTCCTTCACTTGTCTTCGTTAAACGCTTCATCGTGGTCAGGGTCACGGTGTGTGTTTAGACTGTTATCGCAGGAACCCCGCCGGGACTCTGATCCGTTACAGAGAAAAAAAAAAAAAAAAAAAAGCAAAACACACTTACAGATAAGACTCACTCACCGTTTCTGGGACATGTAGGCATCTTTGGCTCAGCGTGTCCTCCACTGCTGGTCTCAGGAAAGTCTGTAAGGGCGACGAAATCGATGAAGGATTAACAAAGCTGGAGAACAGGTACACAGAAATGTGTAACGTGGACTAAGATCTGTCTCTTCATCTTCATCATCATGTCAGATGTCGTTCATCTGTACAGTTATTAATTTCAGAATAATTTCACAACCTGAAGTCAGAGATCTTTATTTAGACATTTTAAATGAAATACACACAATCTATCAGAAAACATCATACGGTGTGTTTTACGGCGCAAATATATGTCGCTTTCCCTCACGCGTACGTTAGTCGCTGTTCGCACAGCCGCTTGCGTATCTTATGTACATCTGGAGGATTAAACGCGCCGTCCACTAGACGCCACGTCAGATCCGAAACATCTCCGTCCATCAGGTTTCCAAGTCGAATTTTAATATTTAGCGATTTCATGCTCAGTGACGTTAAACACTCCGTGTGATTGAGCTCCGTCTCTCTTCAGTCTTCCTGCCGTCGTTGTGATTGTTGTCATGATCCGTGGCTCAAATCAAAAACCCTCCGTGTGCATTCAGAAATATTTACTCATCTAAGAGAATCCTGCAGAGTGGCACTTGACCTTTCAGGAGGAAATCCGTTAGCGTTCGTGCTCAATAACGGTCCAGAACATCACACAAGAATCCAACGTGAGACACGGCGTTAGTTTGTTTATTCAGTGTCACATATCGCTAAACTGCCTCCACTATTTCAGTTGGTATCGCAGCAAAAACGTTAATTTCTGAGGACGTGCAAAAGCGACGCGCGGCGCGGACGCAGGAAACACGCGGCGGCCATTTTGTGCACGAGCGTGCACGTTTAACAGCAAGTAAAGATCAATCTTTATGGCGTGCGTGGATTATCTATTTTTGGACAGAATCTGGTATCTCAGAAATCATAAATATTACAGAAGTGTTTAATTCATCTCAATAAAAAATAAATAAATAAAAATAACAAAAAACAAAACAACTCCTTTGCTTATATAAATTAAAATATTGATACAAACTCTACAGCCTGGTCCTGGTCTGTGGATAAATAAGACTTTTTTTTTTTTTTTTTTGATGTAATCACTAATAGAGTTGGGCGATACGATGAAAATATATATCACGGTTCTGGAAAGCATTTCCACGATACATGATATACAACAGGACATTATATATGTGTGTGTGTGTGTGTGTGTGTGTGTATGTGTGTGTGTGTGTGTGTGTGTATACATTCGCCAGCAAATACAGAAGCATTCGATTTTTTGGTTTAAAAAAGTTCAATGTTATTTAACGCCTACAAAAATACATTTATTTAATTTCTATATAAAATAAATAAATACCCAAAAATGAAAAATATTAAACCTATAAAAAATGTTAACATTTCACGGTTTTAAAAACAACATACAAACTTTAAACGCTGCATCATCTGCTGCCAGTGAGTTTGTAATTTAAATTTATTTTTAATAAATTAAAATATCTCTCTCGATATCGGATTAAAGCGTATCGTGTCGTACCGTATCGCGGCACGGAGATGTGGTCACATCGCCCAGCCCTAAGTGCGTCACTTCCTTCGTGTTATTTACGCTACATGCAGCACGCAAACACGACCCACGTCGCCTGGGTTTCCATGACAACTCGTGTCCAGCCTGCCACATGCCAATGTGACCTTTGACCTCCAGCAGTAAACTTAGGCCTAAATCCTGTGATGTAGCCGACAAGCTTAAGCTTTTACACTTCTGACAGCTTGCTCGAGGTTTAATCAACACACACACACACACACACACACACACACACACACACACACACACACACACAAACAGATAGAGTTACTATTATATCCTGGCGTTACCGGAAGCGAGACAAAAGTGTTTGTATTAGCGAGCGTGCTAGCTCGCTAGCTAAAGTTAGCTAGCAAAGTTGTGTAAGCTGTAAACTTGTTTTGCTCTGTCGGTGTGATTAGCCTGTTAGCTAACTATCCTAACTATCCTAACTATTCTAACTCAGTCACGGATACATTTCAGGAAATGCTTAGCTACACCGTGCTAACTTTTTTTTTAAAATAAAGTTGTTCATTAGTTAGCCTTTAAGACTAAGTGTTGTTACTTAGCATGCTAGTTAGCACAGAGCGCTGCTCTCCGTGTGCACAATAACACTCACTGACTCTTACCTTAGCCGAGAGGCTTTAGCCGGCCAGCTAGCCCGTGTGTAACACCGCGGTGGCGCTTCTCCGCTACAACCAGCATGCGAGCCGCTGCAACGACACGAACACCAACCTGAACGCGTACAAAAGTTCACAAGCAGCGGCGACGGCTTTAAAAGTGTCCCGGCCACATGCAGACGGCTCAGGTACTTGTAACTGTCACTCCCGGCCGCAAGGCGGCGCTGCCGCACGAGACAGCAATGGCGGCCGGGAGGACGAGTGCGTCATCGCACCTGACGTCATCACGCCGTTCATGCTACCTTCAAGTGCCACCGGAATTCACAAGTTTAATAACAGTATTTCACCCAGAAGTTCCTTCTGTCATCGCTTTCAATAAACTATTTTGGAATTGTGTTAATTGCAAAAGTGTTTTAGATTGGCTTTTCAGATTTTCTAAAGAGGAATTTATCCCCAAACTTTTGTATTAACCAGAAATTTATATTATATATATATATATGTTTTTATATAAACCTTTTTATATATTACTTACCAACTCTTTATATTTTTATATATTATATACATATATATTTTTTAAATATATATTTATTATATTATATATATATATATATATATATATATATATATATATATATATATATAATATATATTTAATATATATATTATTATATAATATATATGTTCTGCAAAGTAAGAATTTCTTTGTATGGTCTAAACCGTTGTTTTCACCGTACATATAACAATAAACCTCTTGAGTCTTGAATCTTTTTTTTTTTTTGGTGATTCCTTTAAATTGGACTCTTCCCATGTAAAATTTATAATTATTTTATTACTACTTCTTTCAAAATTTACACAAACAATCAACTGCATTTAGAAAAAGGAACTAAACCTTTCATTCAGTACAGAAACTGTTCTCTCCTCTCGGAAACTCGGGTATCAATATTATCTCCGAGGTTCCTAGTCGTAATTACGACTTGAGAGGTTGTTCATGTGCATCTTCTTATTGGGAAACTCGTATTTACGATAATTCCTTTAGCACGTGAAGCAGCGTTCAATTGCCGTGAATGAATCCGGAAGAACTGTGTGTTAAAGTGGTGTGTTATTTCTTTCTTTCCGTATTAATTTGTTTGTTTTGTATAATCAGCGACAAGATGTTTATGTTTGCTTTGCTGAAATCAAAATAAAGAACCGAACAGCTAACAGGCATAGTTATTATCACTTACATCTCACTTTCCGTTACATGCCGCGTTCACGACAACTAGGAAGTCGGAATTTTCCAACTTTCTTTCTTTCTTTCTTTTTTTAAAGTGGATGTGATAATTCACTGTGAGTAGCACTCAAGATTACATGGAAGAGCAGTCTGATTAAAAAAAAAAAAACCTCGCAAAATGCAAATTAACATAAATTCACGCTGTTATTGTTGTTCTTACGTTTCACGCTTATGAGCGCCGCCATGTTGAAGTGACGTCACTGAGTCGCAACTCGGAAAAGTGAGAGCTCTCGAAAACAACTTCGACGTTCCGAGTAGAAATTAGGAGTTGGAGAGCCGTTCAAAAGGATCTTTCCTATTGGGATGTCGGAAACTTCCCTATCCTAACATAGACACGGTTACTGGGAAGCTGGAAACTGGGAAGTCAGAAACTTCCCAGTTCCCACTTGGTCATGAAAGTGGCTGCCTTCAGCTCCTCCTTGGAAGTGTACAAGTTCAGAGGTGGTGATTATAGCGTGGTGTGAATTTAAGTGGTTTTGTTCAGGAAAAAAAGGACGACGTGAGAAATCTTAATTTGTTTTTATTTATTCTTGTTTGTATCATCAACAACAAGAAGTTAATTTTGCAGATTTGATATAGGACAGTTTTTATGCAGGATGCCCCTCCTGACGCAGCCTCTCCCCCACTCCCCAGTTTTTTTTGTTTTTATCTGGGCTTGGGACCGGCACTGGGACCAGCACTGTCATGTGCAACCCCCAACGGCTGGGGTCGGTTCCCCGGCCTGGAATCGAATGCGGGCTGCGGTGGTGAGAGCACTGTGGCCTAACCACTAGTCCTCCAGGGACTAAAGAACTGAACAGTTAACATGCATAATTATTTCTTAAATCAGGGGTTTTCGATCTTATCCAGAAAGGACCTGATTTCACTGTTTAATCAGTTCATCTTGGTCTCCAACCAACTACCTCTAGTTTGGCTGTAATGAAAGCCTGCAGCCACACCGGCCCTTTCTGGATAAGATTGAAGACCCCTGACTTAAATCTTCCCGTCACATTCGTTTTGGGGGCCACAATGACTTTTTTGTTATTGACACAACTTGGAAAGTCGGGGCTCACAGAAAAATACAACTTCCTGAGCTGTATTTAAGACATTGTGATGGCGTTCAAGTGCTTCTACCTCATAATTATATTTCGATCCTGCTTTGCTGCTTCCCAGAAGTTACTCAACATGAGGTCGGAGACACCATCAGGGGGATGAGTTCCTCCACATGTGCCCTCGACCCTTTTCCTACACCTCTGTTGAAAGCAAATATTTCTGCCATCAGTCCTCTTATCACCATGATAATAAACCAATCCCTTCAGGCTGGCCATGTACCATCTGCTTTGAAAACGGCCATAATCAGACCACTACTTAAGAAACCCTCAATTGATCCTCAAATCTTTGCTAACTATAGGCCCATATCCAACCTGCCATTTCTCTCTAAG
>JAKKZJ010000009.1:22765712-22786721 GCA_033441845.1 Pangasius mekongensis | reverse complement strand
TAAATTTCTGTGCTAATCTCAGTTGGCAGCTGGTTTTAATTGCTGTATGTTATTATGACTCTTTTCTGTAGCACTTTCTTTAAAATGTAAAGTGCTTTATAAATAAAATGTATTATTATTAGTATTATTATTATTATTATTATTATTATTATTATTAATTACAATATTTCTGACACGATGTGAAGGAACATGTGCTATATGCTCCATTCTACTAGAGGCCAATGGCCCAGATTGGACTGATGAGCAGCATAACGCTGAATGTGATGTTCTGCACAGCCCTGGCCACTGGGAATTTTGCTGTGGCTCAATCGAGGAACTACATGGAGAGCATTGGAAAAGGTTTATAAACTTGTCTACTGCACCACACCTGAGCTTTGCAGCACATGCTTTAGCTAACAGGATGGATTATGAGCAGGCCGGCCTGGGACGAATCCCAGATGAATGCACCGTTCAGAAACACAATGGCCAAACACTGAATGCAGATCACTGGTCACATTCTGGTGAGGTCTTATGACTTTGCCTCATGCATGAGCATACAGGTGATCCTTAAGAGTTTGCAGCTGTTGAAATATTGAGCTGATTGAAGCCTCACCCCTGGCAGTGGGACACCTGGGACAGGACACCAGACAGATCTTCACCAGTTTGCTATATGGATGGTGTCAGGTGTAGTTGGCACGCTGCTGTAAAAGTGTGATCAACCATGCAAAGACTGCAACCAAAGAAGCCATAGAGAGAAGTGCACAGGTTTCAGAAGCAGAAACCAGAACAACCAAATGGATCAGCCAGATGGCATTCTCAAATGACCCCAAACCTGGCTTGTCAACTAGGCACCCACATCATTTCCTGTGAAGTGACTTTAACCTGTAACGAAAACCAAATATCACAGACAGAGATGCATCCTTATCTCAGTGAAAAGGGAAAACTCTTCCAGGACTCTCTGGAGGCATGAGTTTTTTTTTCCCCTCAACAATTCCCTTGAATCTTTTCTCAAGTGATCACCTTAGTAATTGCAGATGTGTATATAGAAAATATTATTTGATCAACTAACACAAAATGTTATATTAATTAATTAATTAATTAATCCAAATATATTTTGGTCAGTTTAGAGCTTTCCAAAAAGGTTTTTAATTTTATTCTATTCTAAAATGGTCATAACACATATTTGATTAGTTTCTTAAAAATTAGAATAAGTAATAGGTACATAATACCTGCCTTCACTATTTCATCTTTTGAGGACTTTGAATATGGGCAAATCACACCTTCGAACAAATGTCCACCATCTGATAAAGTTAGTTTTATCTTTTTCATTTTGCAGTTGTCTGAGGCTGTCCGAGTAGCATCGTCCTCACCAGCAGGGGACGCTTTTGTCCAGCCTCATGAAGTCCAGGTTTGCCTCAGAGGCTTCTTTTTACACAAAATCTTTTTCTTACCTGTCATGCATTGTGCTTTGAAACACAAATAAAGGGAAAACCATCACCAAGTCTGACATTAAATAGCCTATTTACATACATTTACATATCTTTTGTATAGTTGTGATGTTTTGAAGTTAACATTGTGGATTTCTCTGTTTAGGAATCAATAGTATTACTAAAGCCTTAGCCAAACCCCGGTACAGTGTTGGTAAGGCACAACAGAAAGGTTTAATCTGTACATTTTTGCAATACAAACAAACCCCCCCGCCCCCAAATACTTCATTTTAAGGATCAATTCAAGTGTCATATAAAATATACAGTGTCTAGAAACATTGAAAACAGCTTATACTCTCTGCCCTGGTTTTCTAGCTTAAATGACATTCAGAGACTTGTCTTCTTAGGAGAACATCAGACCAGAAACACAGACACCTCAACTTGACAAGTCTTTTGTTATTGTTTCCGTTCCAATGAAGTATCATAAGCCTTCTTTCATCCAAAATACCTTTCAGTTGAGTCCAGAGGCAGGTATAATAACCACAACCCTTTTGACTCAGCTTTCAATAACCACGGTTTTCTCAATTCGTGGTATTGGTTTCCAGAGAAAGAGGAATTGCTAAACATAAAGGTGAACACCTTTTACAGAGACTCTTACAGTGTCAACTTTACAGAACAAGTTTACAGGATACATTACTCTGATGAGAAAGCTAGAATGTTTCATATCTTGGCGTAATAATAAGAGCCCAGAACCCAACCACACTAAGAAAAAGGAAGTGTGATTAATTTCTAGGAACATCCTCTCGCTTCACCTCTCTTAGAACTGTTGGTTTGTGTGTAAATTCCTGTGAGCACATATGTCTGTCAGCTCTAACTGAAAACCAAAACCTGTGCCTTTTCACCATTGTACAAAGCTGTTGGTGTAAAGCCGGTCTGGTTTGTTTATGCAAATCATTGTGACGAGCATTGTAACGTCAAACGGAAAAGAACTTTTCAACAAGCTCTCCTCTCCCATCCAAGATAACAACCAGTCCAAATAGTTTATGTCAAAGTTGCTCAATATCAATAAATCTACACCTCAGAATCATCCAGACTGCACCTACATTCCTTTTCGCTAGACTAGACAGCACTCTGCGAACGATTGCATCTTAGCAAACAGAAATATCTTAAATACAGTATATTCAACTAATATGTCCCTTTACTAGGATGTTTTTCAACAAATACAAGATTATTAAGCCTATTTCTAGATACTTATACTCATTTATTTTCAAGCAATGAACTTTTCCTATTCTATTGACAGATCATTTTGTTTATTTTAAGCATTTTATTTCTAGTAAATAAGAAGCAAAGTTATCTTCAAATAGAAGATCATTTTCAGCTTGAAATGAATAAATATGTCCATTCAGTTTCCGTGCTGCTTGTCCTGCCCAGGGTCGCGGGGAGCCCGGAGCCTATCCCAGGGGACACGAGGCGGGGGACACCCTGGACAGGGTGCCAACCCATCGCCTCTACATTTATATCCTAATCTACTTATGGATCATTACTGCCAAAATTTACAAAAGTCAAAGTTTACAATGGGAAATGAGCTCTTACTGATTATCAGTGAAAGAAGTTCACTTTTAGCATTTAAACATGAGCCTCATTATTGTCTCTTCACTCGACTGATCTCTGTTTGTGCTCACATCGGTGTGAAATAAAACGAAATCCTGATTGATTCACTCACTTTTGTTCCGTTGACTAAGTTTCTTGTTATTGCTTCACAAATATCTGTCTGTTGTTACCTGTACAGCGTGTGTGAGTGCTCTTCTCTGCTTTGAGGACAGACATTTTGAGAGCCGGTATCTGATCACAAACTCGTTTAGCCTTATGTGCATTTCGCTGTGGCATGCAACTTTCTAACAGCTTGAGCAAATTGTGAGAAAACCACACTTAGAGATCAAGGTTTTCGATATCTTTTGGAACGAAAGTCAACACCAAGGTTTAGAAAACAGCCTAACTAAAATAAATTTATGTTTTTTTTGTTTTTTTTTTAACATTATAGGTGTCAAATTATATTATTGGCAGAAAACCTCCATTTTGATCAAAACCAGATGTATTTTTTCATTATTCTTGGTCGTAGCGAGATCTGTATTTCCAGGCTGCCTCCTGCCTTATGTTTGCTCAATCCCTGGGCAACTTATTATAATGAATAATAATGATTTAATAATAATGAATAATATTTACATGTTATTTATATTTCCCTTTTCAGTAACCAGTTCATTCTTACTTTTTTATTGAGCAAGACGGGAACATGGAAAGAGAGAGAATCGTACAGCACAGAAAAAAAAGACAGTAATGAGGAATGAGGAAGAGAGAAAGAATGTGAAAGACAAAGGCATGCTGTGAGCATTAATAATTAGGGATGAGGACAGTTAATAAGTTAGATAAATTAATATTTTACTAAGAGAAGGCGTGGAAAGAGGAATTAGTTCTTGATGTATCAATGAAACGTGACTAGATGTCCTGCATTTATTTATTTATTTATTCATTTATTTATTATTGTATATATTTTTATTTTCAGGTGGTTGAGCAAAGGGGAAGAATGAACACCACTCGACACTTCCAAGTGTCAAAAGACAGATAAACAAGCGACACAAAGTTTATCTTTATGGTTTATTGAACAGTAATTACACGATATACATAGTGTTTCATTGAAACAAGAGCACTTGTAAGACTGGCCATTCATATTCCAAGGACTCTTTTGTTGAAGTACAGCAGTCTAGTTTAGCACAAGTCGCTATGAGCAGCGTGGCCTCTTGTAGTCTGAAGGAATTTTTTCAAATTCAGTCGTTCATATCCAGCCATGTGGCAGGGACGAGCCTAACACTGATCTAACATTAGACAGTCCGTTCCCCAAACCAGTGGGTAATAAGACCCATCACTGGCAGATATTTATATTTGAAACACTGAGCCAAAAAAGAAAAAGACAAAAAAGGGAAACAAATACACGTGTCTGCAATAAAAACAGCACATATATACACTTCATTTGTTTGGTATGTACACATATTTACAATATACATATATATATATATAAATATAGTAAAATAGATTACATTACACTGATGTTCTTCTATAAATAAGTGTTGGACAATACATTTTAGATGACATGATGTTAGTGACTAGAAGCAGAGTGAGGTTGTACTAGTGTGTGTGTGTGTGTGTGTGTGTGTGTGTGTGTGTGTGTGCATGTGTAAAGGCTGCACAGAGGCAGCCTAAATTCACTCAGTGGCTCATGACACAACAGTGGACGTGACCATTTTAAATAAATCCTCTTGTCCTTTCCCTATCCTTTTCCACCTTTCTGATTTTCTTCCCTCCGTCTCAGTCTCCCCCCGGCACACAATCAAAAAACTTTAAGCTGCCGATGGTTAATGGTTAATACTGAAGATGGAAAAGCTGAAAGCCTCATCTTCTACTTCTCTTGGAAGGTTTTAATGTACTGTCTGTTTAGCAATGTGAGATTCAATACATTTTAATTCTTCTCACAAGTAAATTCTTCTTTAGAGAAATACTTCTAACAGTCAAAAGCACAGCAATCTAGCTTTCAGTCTTGCCTTTTGAGCAATGAGGTTATTGCTGTAAAATATGTTCTCAATTAGGTTTTCAGTGTGTTGTAGTAAATTCATCCTTCATTCAGAAAAAAAGGTACTAAACTGGTGGATATTTTGGTTCCTTTTGCATTTACCTGGGTAAGTAAACGTAGTGTACCTTTACAATGTTAAATTATTGTACCTTGAGGAACGCAAATGAACCTGTACAGTACCTTTTTTTCCTGACAGTGTCTTGTTCGACTACCAGAACCTCATGTGAAAGACTAAAGAACTTTGTTCATTAGTAAATCTAACGTTTTTTTTTTTTTTTTTACAAGTCGACTAATATAGTACAGTCAAATGACATTGTAACTCGTAAGATCAAAGCTGACTAGTAAAGGCTGAATTGACGACGTTTACATATATTTTGATTATTAAGTGCTTTTCAATATACAAACCAGTAGGAAAGATATTTTGGCAAAGGTAAAAAGAGAAGTCAAATACTAGTTGCGACACGGAGCTAGTTGGGTTTCGTTGCAAGTTTGAGTAGTTAAATACTGAGTACTGTGCACTGAGATGAGCCTCTCGATTTGCACTTGCATTCTGTGATTTCTTGATTTCTGTAATGCATCAGTATTCGAATTACCAGGACTGAAAAAGCAGGAGCTAATATAAAAACTTATCATGGCAAAAAAAAAAGTATAAGATAAAGCACCATCCTTGTGGCCTAACAGCATACTGTACAGAGTTCAGCACATTCTCTCAGAATGGTATGAAGTTCTTTGCTCTGAGCTGGAAGAAGAGCAGGGTTTGTCAATTTTGTTCGTGGTTGTAGCAATGAGAACAGGAACAGTGAAAGACTGGACAGCAGCTAGGCACCGCCAGAGACACGTCCAGCCCACCTGTCACTCACGCTGCCTCTTAGTGACCATTGCCCTGGCCCTTAGCAATGTGGACCCAGTCCAGGATGATCAGACTCATGCAACCGAACATGACAACGAATCCGCTGGCCAGGAACAGGACTGCCTGCAGGACACACAAAAGGACATGACCTTTAAATAACCTAAATATAAGATTAAGCGTTTTTAAAATTTACATTAATTATTTTTAATAGTGCTAAAAGAATTTGAACCAGCTTGTTCGCCTTTTATGCTTGATTTTGTGAACTCCCACACTTTTAGGATAACTGAAGCCATTTCAAACAGAACTTAATCTCAATTCAGCGATATGACAAGACTTTCTTACCCCTATCTTCTGCACAGAGTTCATGGGCTCCTTCTTTACCAGCTTGAGGTAGAAAGCAGACGGCAGGATGAAGATCAGCATAGCGGCAGCAGAAGCACCTTAAAGAAAAAAAAAAAAAACTTAAACATGACACATTTGTTGACTATTTTATTGTTGATTAAATTCTCTTGGTTTTAGGATTTGTCTTATCAAATGAAGGAATTTGTCATTTAAACTGTCACTAGTATTTCCTACACAGTTGTGCTGTGACTGTTGACCTACCAATGAATCCAAAGATATCCCTAATGGTGGGGACGAAGATGACGAGAACGTTGACCCCAACCAACAAAGCCACAGTGATGATGATGTGGCGGATCCAGCTGAAATCTTTAGAGGCTCCTAAGAGATGATTCACCGAGGTACGGATCTGATATGGCCGAGAAAAAAAAAGAGTTCTTCATTTTCAGATTTCTAGTTCAGAGTCTATTGTAACAACAGGTTTGCAGTGCTTCTCTAGGAACACGCTAGGAAGATTTATATCTTAATAACAGCTTCGTCAAAGTATGTGATCATAAAGCAGTTGTACTCACAGGAAAGAGGACAACAGGGACAGTAAGAGTGACAGCAACCAGCACAGCCAGACGTACAATCAGCAGCACCACATCGAATTTGAACACCTTCGAGTATGTGTGTAAAAGTTCTGGCTCGACCACATCTAGAAAATACAAACACGTTTCATTATTAGATGATCGGCACCCATCCTGGCACTGTTGCTTCTAAAAAAAAAAAGAAGAAAAGTCAGACAATTTTTTTTAAATGAGGGGGGAAAAAAAGTCCTTGCTTGTGTAACGTTTCCAATCTTTCAATCTTTCAAAGAACATCAGCAAACACATGATGCTATTTTCCTGCCAAGACAAACAGCACAGAGGCCAGATGTCAGGGCCTGCATCTTTCTCAAACCTTATGCAAGAACTCCCGGAACTGAGGTGAGGTGGGTGTTAATTTACAATCCATTCTCACATGTTATTTTTTTCCATGTGAGAATCCGTGTGTCAGTATTTGAAAAAATTCGCCAGCTCTGCAGGATTTATGAAAGTGGTTTTATTCTTCAGATGAGAATCGTCGTGTTTGTCGTGCGCTTACCGTGGAAGGTCAGGTATCCAAACAGAGCAGCGAGCAGATACATGACGAACATGGACAGGAAAGACACGTTAGCCACATTCTGCATCTTTCTCCGGGAACGACTGAGGAAAAACAATGAGACTTGATGAGATTTTGCTACAGCTTTAACCATTCCAAGACATCTCAGTGTATCTTCTGTCTTCCAACTGGACTTTAAAAATGTCAAAGCTTCAAACTTACTCTTTGAGCTCCTCGTACATGGGCAAAATGGCCGGGTGGCACACAAAGGCAAAGGTGAGAATAGGCACGGCATACACAGTCTGAAGAGAGGAGGGACAAAATTATAGTTATACGCCAAAAAAATCACACTGAAGGCACTCACAGAAACCCTGCAGTAATAGCCAGTATCTTCTGTATCTACCTGTGAGTTGAAGACAAAGTATTTGGGTCTGCAAGAATCCTCGTTATAGGCGGTGGCCGTGGTGTTGGGACGTGCAGTCGTGTTGGCTGATGTCATGTTGATGAAATCAGTGAGAAGAGGGCAGGGGATCTGGAACTTCTTGTAGATCACCTGAAGAAAAAAAACATCAGGTGTTTATCTTGTTCTCATGAGTGGAACCATGGCAATAAATAATTATAAATAATAGCAAATCACATCTGCTTACCACGATTAGGAAGAAGACCATGCACAACAATGAGAACCCACTCGTGTAGCCAAGATAGCCTGTGGTAAAGAAGAAATACAAAATTAGCTTCCTTCTGTCTGGCTTAACCCGGCTCTGGACTTCCCTTTCAGTCTGTTTTCTTTCTTTCTTTCTTTTTTTTTTTTTGCTGGAAAGACACTCACCCAGATTTTTAAGCAGTGAAAGCGGCAAAATAATGATGAGAGTAACAAGCAACACCAGGTAGTCTCCGTTAGTGTACCATACCCTAAAAAAAAAAAAAAAAAAAAGAACAAGGTTTAACGTTAACATTGAAGGAGAATTTAGATGACATTATTACAATGACATTTTATTATTATTGTTATTATTACCCAGGATGAACCCTACTCTGCAAGCTGAATATTATTTTTCACGAGATAACGTTCATGCATTAGGTCATTGCACGCTACAGCTCTGTGTGGTACGAGGCTGTCTAAAAAGACCCCTTTGATCGGCTCTCGAAATACATCTCGTCCTAGCTGACCCTACAATGAAACACTTCACCACTCGAAAGACACTTAGACAATCAGACAGACACTACAGGCAGACATCTACACTGAAACTACACATGCATATATGAAGACAACGCTTGAAGAGCATAGATTAATTCATTTGAAAATAGTATCAAAATTTCTTACTCTTCATCTCCGACAAATGCTTTGATGACTATTGGCAGTTCGTACTTCACAATGTAGAGGTAGCTGGACATGGCTGGGAGACAAAAGAGAGATGTTAGAACATGTTTACCTCCGTAATCGAATTCTTTCCATTAATACACTAGTGTACAAACTCACTAAATGCTAAGACGCTGATCCTAATACTGGGAAAAAAAAACCCCACAACATACAAAATGCTTCTTGAGATGTGTAATATAATTTGTCCCACATTACAGAAGCTGTTTGAGTGATGAATCCTGCATGAACTGTCAACTCACCTCCAAAGTTCTGCATGGTGATGGAGCACGATGCTGCAAGCTTGCCTGGCAAGCCGAAAGCCTTGTAGCCCAACTGCTCGTAGACCAAAGAACCTGGCGTGAGAAGGAGGATACACAATCAAAACCTGTCACATTCGTGTGGGTTATAACTCAAAATAAATACTGGTTAGAGGAACCGGTGCTAACCTCCTTCATTAGCGGTCTTGAGCAGCAAGTGTACAGAGTAGAGGGAAAATATGGACACAGCTACCAGCAGGATTCTGCCAAACAGACCGGAGAGAAGCGATACATTATTAAACATACTCATATAACGGCTGTCATGGTTTGCCAGAGGAAGCTGTTTTCTACTGTAAAGCAGTTCTTTAGGTTACATTGGCTAAAATTCAGACTATTCAACATTTCCGGGAGGCTTGATGAGCAGACACAGGGGTGTTAATGCTGTATGTTTATGCAACATTTATAATGAATGAAGAGGAAGACAAGAGCTCCATCCTAACAAACCAGCCATACAACTACAGAACTGTCTGATCTAATCACATTGTTCCCATGATTTAAATATGTACTGCATCTAACTTGACAGAGACACACACTGAGATTTGATTAGATTTTATATGTCCACATGACCTTCGCGAGCTTACATACAGACATGTACTATGATCCCGCATTTATATTTAAAACACATACGGATCTGATCTTAAAACTGGGAAAGGATGCAGTTCCCATTCCTGTCACCTGTAGACTAAGTTATACTCAAGAGTTATACTCTGTATAGAGGAACTGGTGACTGCCAAAAAAACAAACAAACAAACAAACAAAAAAACAGGAAGTGGGAACATAGCACACACATGACCTAACTGTCCCCCACACTGTATGTAACTGGCAGCCTGCCTGCAGAGGTATTAATGTGCTTGCTAAGAGGCTTGGTTTGCTTGTGAGCAACCCCTCAGTGTAAAACCAGAGCTTTCACACACTTTCCTACTCTCAAATGCAAACTTGCACAAATCATGTCTGTTTGTAAACACGTATTAAGTACGGAGGAACCTGGAGTGCTGATTAGCCCTGAAACTTGGGCAAACCTCAGCCCGAATTAACATGAGGTAGTGTAGAAAGAAGAGAATTATTTATTCTAAAAAGTTCGTCTAAAATATTTCTGTACGTTCTGCCAGGAACTTAGCTGATTTACTGGTTTGGCAAGAGTTTTGTTCAAATTAAAATGACTTGATTGCTAAAGCTGGTCCTAATAACAGGCTGATTTGATCAGTGATGCTTCATAGCCATAAGCCTCTGGTCGATCTAATGTACCCTGGAGGACGATAAACCAACACCATCAATATCGCATGATACTCACACAAACAGGGCGATGCCCGTGTTGGCCATGGCGTACGATAAGCCGAGTATCCCGCTGCCCATGATGGCATTGCCCAGGTTGAACACGGACATCCCAAACGAAGCCGTGCCAGGGTGCTAGAAGAAGAAGAGAAGAAGGCCCAGATTAAATCCCTCACATTTCCAGGATGCATCAGCAGGTATGCACGTGCATTCCTCACACCCTTCCTATTTAGTGTCGCTGAATCATTCAATGGTTCATGACTCACTGACATTATCTGCTTTCACAGAACTGAGTGATCAATAAGCTGGGGTTAGAAATTCCAAATATGTTTCAGATCTTGCTACTCTTACACTATATGGCCAAAAGTTTGTGGACACCTTTGTGGACACCTTTGTGGACATTTTATACACCTGTGTGCTTCCAACTTTGTGAAACAGTTTGAAGAAGGAACACATTTTGGTGTGAGGGTCAGGTGTCCACAAACCTTCGGCCTTATAGTGGATCTGATACCGGTACTCACATATTCGACTTCATATTTCTTCTTTCCTTGGGTGTATCCTGGGAGGAAGTTCTGGCTTTCAGCATCCACGTCACCGTATTGACTGCAATTTAGGGAAAACATACATATATACATATGTATTTAATTTTACACTGTATAATAATAATAATAATAATAATAATATGTGAATTTTAATGAGTAACAGCAGGTAGTGTAGGTGGTACCTGCTCAGCGGCACTTTCTTGCTGGGAAGGTCGATGCTGTTGGTACTGGAGTTGCTGTCTTCATCTGGTGAAATATTAACGCGGCTCATCTCTGCTGTTCCAGGAGTAATGTTCATTCTGCAGAACCTATCACACACACACACGCAAGAAACACACTCAGTGCTTTTGAATGAGCAATACCTAGGCTCATGAGCAATGGCTGCGGTCATAACTGAAAGAAAAAGAAGGATATAGATAGCACCTTATAGATTAGATAACACCCTATAGATTCGATCATTTGAATACAAAAAGTCGAGTCATATTTATCATAGCTATACTCTGTACAATACAAACAGTTTCAGAGATGAAGATATTACAGTATTTCATGTGGAGCAGAATATTACACTGCATGTAAGTATTTAAACGGGATATTTTGGTTGAAAGAGGAGGATTTTTATTAAAACCTTTTATACATTTTTTCATCAGCCTACATCTATTTCTGTTACCTGATATCTGGTGGATATTCTTAATGAAAACATTTATATATTATTTATAGAATTTAAAACATGTTTATTAAATAAATTACATAGTTTAAGTGTCGAGTAATACCTGGGAGGGATTTACTATCATTATAAATTCCTAATGCCTTTTTTTTTATGCCTGTAACACAGCTTTAAGAACATAATATATGTATTATATTTTATAGATGACTCACAGAGAGCATCAGAAATGACAAGAAGCATAGGCGAGATGATTGCAAGGGACCTCCAGCCACTCTCAGTTGTAGAAGACAGAGGATTCATTGCTCTTGTGTTATATATTTGTTATACAAGTTGCCATTTGATGAACAGTGTTCAGTATTTTTTAATAAATGTAGCAAAAAAAAGAACTCATGTCTACTGCCGTTTATTTAATATCAATAACGATGGCTCACTATAATGACACTATAGAATCACGTGCATAAAAATATTTCACAGAAGTATCGGGGTCGGTATCAATATCGGCGATACTTGTCTTGAAAGTACTTGGTATCGGATCGAAAAGAAAATAAGTGGTATCGCCCATCCCTAGCAATACCACCCCAGTGAGTGTGACCTGCGCAGTGGAGTGTTTCGGGTTGATCACGTGATCGCCGAGCCGGGAAAGGGGGGGCGGGGGGGGGCGGTGACTCACCGACAGCGCGCGCTCGCGAGCAGTGGAAATTTCCAGCCGGCATCTTCAGCCTGTCTGTGAATAAAGACCGGCGTGTTCCCTAAACACCGCCATGAGTCACAATACAGCACACTGCGCCAGCGTGCCACCGGCTACCGGTGCTTCTGCTCGGAAAATGTCTATATGCACTTTTATATATGTACAGTGATAAATATCATTTCATATCATATCATATATATAGGGAGAGAGAGATAGGAATGGATTTTAATAATAATGATTGAACACCTTTAAGAGATTCAGGGTACGCAATGAAAATACTACCACTACTCATATACCTTATTATTATTATTATTATTATTATTATTATTATGAAGGACAGAAGGTTATTTATAGAGCGTAAGAATTAAAGGAAACAAGGCCACGTGCATCCGTTTTTTTTTTTTTTTTTTTTGCGCAAGATGTCCATTTCCCGTCATCCAGCCCTCATCCCCACCCAGACAGGCTGATGAAACTCATACATCAGATGAACACTGCTACAGTTATTCTGTACATCCCCTCCTCTTCCTCCCCACATTTCTGCTGTTTATTGCATATTTATGTATTTATTAGCGGATGGGTCACGTGACTGCGGTATAGAGCTGATTGTACATTTCCATCCTGTCCTCAGCTGTGGATATGAAGGACACCAGCAATGTTGGAGTAATATATATATATATATATATAAAAGAGGCGTTTCTTTTGTTTTTTTTATTAAAAAAAACCCATAACAAGAATTAAATTTTTTTTCCTACATCTAATTTCCTCTGTTTGCACACAATAAATGTATTTCATTGCATGTATGAAACAGCTATTAATAAAGGTAATATATATATATAATAAATAATTAAATAAATAATCTTACCTCTGAAACAAAAAAAAAAATCCCCTTTCTTCAGGTTGTTCCTTTGCGCGGGTTTTAAACCACTTCCTCTTTTTTTTTTTTTTTTTTAACTACAAAATTGTAATGGCTGAGATTAAGAATAGAAAAAGAGCCGAATACGAAAACACACACACAAAAAAAACAGCTAATGATAAATAATACACTAGAAATAAATATTATAATACTAGAATAATACTAAAACCCGTTTAAACGGATAAAGCGCTGGAGCTGTATTTCCCAGAGATGCGTGTCCTCGAATAAGCAACGCCGCCGGATGCTGTGAGCTTATATGGGCTGAATTGCATCAGCTTTTACACACACACACACACACACACACACACAGAGAGAGAGAGAGAGAGAGAGAGAGAGAGAGGCGTAATGACGTGGTTTGTATACAAACACTAGGCTACAGGGCATTATAGGCTCTATAATAAAATTAAATTTAAAATTTAAAATTCAATTTAAGAAGGAATCACATCAGAATCATATTTGATAAAAGCACTATAAAATATAGGCTATTAGAACAGATTATTTAAAATGTCCTCCCCCCCCCCCCCCAAAGTGAAAGAAATACACTTCAAAATCTTAAATGAAATATATCCTTCGTATAAATTTCTACATCTAAAATTTAATCTAATGTAACTGCTCTTCTGAAGATACAGAACATCTAGATTTTTTTCATACGATTTCTCAAAGTGCCTTCTGGAGAACTGTACAGGATTGACTGATAGATAAGAGATATACAGCTCTTACAGAATATAATGTATGGTAACACCCAAGACTACTGTATTCTGTTTTATTTGATTGATAACATCATAATATTGGCAAAATATTATATACATAAATGTAGATTTCTTAAATCCCATTTCAGAAATGAACTAAAACGTTTTTCAGAAGTCCTTACAAAAATGAAAAGTCAAAAAGCATTAAAATGGTTTGCTCTTCTTCTAATATATAATTTACTGGTATATAAATGGTTTTGCCCCTCCTCTTTCTTGTTATTTTTTAAATTATTTATCTATACTTATACGTCTTGGATACGATCTGTTCTGATGTGCTGAGCTTCCATGTCAGTGTCCTGTTGAAAAAGGACTATTTATGCCATAGCACTAGGTTGAAAATGGTGTAGCACCGCCACCATTATCCACTGACCATTTACCCATCCCAACTCAGCCAATCTATATCCAGATTAAACAAGGATATGTTTTACTATCATCATCATCATCATCATCATCATCATCATCATCATCATCATCAGGGCCAAACCACATGCAACTCACTGTCCAAAGTATTTAAAGACTACCCTGACTATACACTGCAAAAAATGGCATCATAGCGAGTTAAAATGAATGAAAAGTGTCTTGAATATAGTCAAATTTATCTCCTCTTTTCTACGATACGATTTGAGTCAACCAAATGTAAGATTATTAATTTCTAGACATTGTTACTCAATTTTCAAGCATTGGATTTGTCTTAATCTACTGGCAAAAAAAAAAAAATGTTTTGCTTATTTTCAAACGTATATTTCTAGAAAGAAGCCAAATAATCTGCCAATAAAATAAGATAAATATTAGATATCTTCTCCTTTGAGATACACTGTATGGCCAAAAGTATGTGGACACCTGACCGTCACACCCATATGTGCTTTTTCTCCAAACTGTTGCCACAAAGTCGGGAAGCACACAACTGTGTAGAATGTCTTTGTGTGCTGTATTAGTAAGATTTCACTTCACTGGAGCTAAGAGGCCCAAACATGTTCCAGCATGACAATGCCCCTGTGTATAAGGATTAGACATCCGTCATCCAGCCCTCATCCCCAAACAGGATGATGAAACTCAGACGATCTCAAATGATCTCTGGTACAATTATTCCATACATTCCTTTTTTTTTTTCTTTTTTACTTCTGCTGTTTCCTATTTATTTATTTATTTATTTATTTATTTATTTATTTATTTATTGTACATATGTAATCTGTTTGGTCATGGACTGCATCCATTTGGTAATGCCCTTGTGGCTGAATGGAAAAATTACCCCACATCCATTCTCCAAAATCTAGTGGAAAGCCTTCTCAAAAGAGTGGAGGTCATTAGAACAGCAAAGAGGGAACCAACTCCATATTAATGCCCATGGTTTTGGAAAGGGATGTTCAGCAACATATCTGGTTTTGTTGGGCAGGGCTCCACATACTGTACTTTTGTCCATGTAGCGTATCTTCACTTGCTAAGATGCACATACTTCATGTACTCGTACTCTCTGGCATGTTACAATAGGTTCTCTACATACACACTCACATGAAAGCACTAAGTGCATTAATTGCTACCACACTGAGGGTTTGCTGTGGCCTGGGTGCACTAGCTCAGGTTTGGTCTGTTTTTCCTTCCCTCAGACATATCATTTGCATGAGTGCCTCCAGACAGAGGCGCATCGTCACTTATCGAGTGGCCCAAATCCATCCTGCTGAAAGTTCTGGGGAACAGAGGGTGAATCTGCTCTGTCTCGCATTAACCCCGGCTTAAGGGCTACCACTGGCTTTCACACACTGCCTCTGTTCTTTTGCCAGCCAAGGCCGCATGGCTCAGAGGACAATAGAAAAATCAGCGAGGGAATGTCTGACCTATTGAACCAGGTCTGGGGACCCAGGATGCACACTGATTCCATAGGTAGACCTAGACCAACACCCACATTTTTTCTGGCCCTGTGTGTGTGTGTGAAAGAAACAGAATAAACCGTTGTCTCTGCATGTATGGTAAAAATCCTCAGTGTAAGAGGTTTAAAACACAGGGTCCCCAGACCAGCCAACTTTTATAACATGTTCCTGTTGTCACTTAGACGCCAGCAGCTATAGCTAGTTCGTTCCTCACCAGCCTCTCTTCTTCTTTCTCTTGAAGTTAATAAGACAAATAAAATCAGCTTGACATGTTCCAGATAAACCCCACAGCATGAACTCCTCTATCCTGAAGAGTTTCATGTGTTGGAAAACTTAAAACTTCACTCAAAAATTGCCCATGTTTTGTTAATCTGTCAGATTTTGATAAATCAGACTCGAGAATTCAACAGTACTGTGGTATGAGGATTTGTAAATCATATATGCTGCTCCAATATTCTATAATTATAATTATATAAACCTCACTTATTGTAAACTGAATATATCATACATAAAGAAGTGTTTTCTAGCTACACGCTGTAAAAATGTACCCACTTTTCCTATTAGCTCAGGAAACTTTTATTACAGTTGAGGCCATACGTTTACATACGCCTTGCAGAATCTGAAATAAAAATTGCATTTAGTTTTTTTATTTGGTTCTGCGCTAAATAAGCTATTTCACATAGCAGATGTTTCCATATAGTCCACAATACTGAATAATAATGACTGAATTTACACAGATGAACCAGTTCAAAAGTTTACATGCGCTTGTTTCTTAATACTGTGTGCTGTTACCTGATGATCAACGACTGTTTTTATGTTTTGTGACAGTTGTTCATGAGTCCCTTGTTTGTCCTGAGCAGTTAAACTGCACACTGTTCTTCAGAAAAATCAGAAAAATCTTTTCACACTGAGGTAACGCGATACATTAAACTTTTGAACAGGATGATCGGTGTAAATTATTATTATTTTGCGTTCTTGGAAACATGTAAATATCTTATGTCGCTTCTGAAGGGCAGTACTAGATAAAAATAAGATCTTTAAACATAATAATAACAATTTACCCCGATCATCCTGTTCAAAAGTTTACACCCCCCTGGCTCTTAATGTAATGTGTTGCCTTCTTGAGCATCAGTGAATGTTTGCACCTTTTGTAATAGTCGTGTACGAGTCCTTTAATTGTCCTCAGTGTGAAAAGATGGATTTTAACATCATATAGCTGCTGTTGGAAAGGGGTCAAATATGCAGAAGGTGCTGGAAAAGCAGAGAAATACAGGACCTGGAGGATTTTTCTGAAGAACAGTAAGCAAAATGAACAAAATGCTATTTTTATGATCCCTCTTATTAAAAAAAAATTACTAACATTTTGCAGATTCTGCAAGGCGCATGTAAACTTATGACCCCAGCTGTACTTATGGATTTCAAATATTTTCAAATGTAGCTCTACATTATTCCTTAATATTTCCTAAGATATATGCCTCAGCATAAACGCTGTACATTGTGCTGAATAACATTTACAGAAACTTTTTTTTTTCAGGCTCTGACATGGCAAGGCCATAAAGTACAAGTAAGAGCAGAATGGCTAATGGTTTAGAATTTCAAAGATGCAAAAATTGAAACCTGATTAGGTAGTATTGAAAATGAAAAAGAAAATAATATGAAGCAACTCTGTATACTTAATAATTCATCCAGTTCAGGTCGGTGAGAGTGTGAATCTCCCACTGTGCTGGACCGAGGGCATCTCATCTTCCCCTGGACCTACGCCTGCTCTCCTATAAAGTTTTTTCTTTTCTTTTTTTTTTTTTTTTAAATTTCACCCCGACCTTAAACAAATATGGTGCTGGAGACTTATACACTGTGAAGCTATGACCTGGGCCATGGGAAGCTTACATTAATACACTAAATTAAATATACACCCAAGAGCTTTCTGAGTACTCACCGGTGTATTTGAACAAATTCCGTCTCTAACTTGTCTTATAAAAATGCTGGTCAAGTCAAGAGATTCAAGAGATATAACATTTGTTGTATGACCCATAAAGCATAAGGCTAAACTAAATAAATAAATAAATAACATGGATTTTTGTATGTGAAGTTAGACCTTTGATTCTGGAAACTAGTCTATACCAAGTCTATAAATATCAAAGGTATTGTGCAATTACTCTGGCCAACTGTCACAAAAATCTTGCGTTTTTACCTCAGTACCTAACATGCTCTATGATTTTTTTTTTTTTTGTTTGTGTAAAGCTGCTTTGAGACAATGACATTGTAAAAAGCGCTATACAAATAAATTTCTTCTTCTTCTTCTTCTTCTTCTTCTTCTCTATCTTACATGTTGTATCATGTGCTATCTTACTGTGTATGTGGTTAAATGTTGCATTACAGTGGCTGCTGTGCTTCGAAGGCTCAGTTGAGCTGTAACACCATGAGACTGATGTGACCAATGTGCCACATGACAGGAGGATGTGACTTATTCACACTGTGAATTCACACAGAGTACATCCACAGTGTATATCAGTGTGTTATATGTGTTATCTGTGTATATCTGTATATCTGTATATATGTGTTAAGATGATCAGACACAGTATCAGTAATGTTCAGAGCAATGTTCACATGCTTATACATCTAACCAAATTACGTATAACCAATTTTCATTTGCTTTGGCGTTTCTGCAAATAGTGACCAGTAGTTTAAAACTGCAATGTGGATTCCAAGAAGCTTGAAGTCAACCAAAAAGGTATACATTATTCTGGCCAGGTTGTTTTATACAGTGTCTAATAAAAGCTAATAGAGGCTTTGAATGTTATACTGTAAGCATAAGCCAGGCTACAACCAGCAAAGAGCCATAATAACTGGTTATCTGTCATAAATGCTTCATCTAAAGGGCTAAACGTAGCTGGTGGGAACAAGACTGTGCATGGGCACATTTTAATATGAAGCTTTAAGGTTTAATCCACTTACTGGTGGGAAAGTAGTTTTAGTGCCACATTCCAGGAACCGTGGACACATGAAGAGATCAGGGCGAGGGAGCTGAGGACACGCCCTCAGATCTTCTTCAAAACTTTCCAATAAGAACTTTTGAGATGGACGTCCCATATCCCGAGCGTATGAACCCACTGACTTTATGTGCATTCGATTGCCAGGTTCATGATGGACTGTACAGAGTGCTATGGGAGTGGGGGGGATACACTGAGCCAGTAGAGAGCAGGAAGATTAGGGTGGATCAGATAAAGGCATAATCAGGCCTCCTAGACAGGAGAAAACACTGTACACTCATACACACCGGTCAAATATACTACACATCTTTTACATCTGAATAGTCCTAAATCTTAAGTCAGTTTTTTTTTTTTTTAAAAACCTGGATAGTGTAAAGTGACACTTTATATGGATCATATAATGTTAATTGTATAATGTTATTCTTTCACTGCCTATGATTCAGACTTAACCCAGGTCTAGTGGCACTAGTAGGTGCTTAATTTCCTGTGAAAGGAAATGACATCACTGTTGCATAGATGCTGCCAGACTCAGAACTCAGGGAGGATAAATAACATTCCTTTAGCTTCCTAACTCCGTTTCTCGGAATATCATTACATCATAAAAATGTTTTAATACTCCAGGGGGCTATGTTCATCCGTTTCAAATAGAATATATTTAGTTATTTTCTTGTTGTCCATGTAGGAGCACAATAAGAACATACTGAGGTAATTTTTATTAATAACTTCATTGACATCTGAATTTACCACTGCTCCGCACAGTTTCATCTTTTCCTATCTTCAAGCATACGCGATTCATCCCACGACTGGCCCGAATAAGCTGAGTTGAGCTGAGAGTTGAGGAAGTAAACAAAAGAATGACGAACAGAAACAAGCAGGAAACTATAGTCAAATATACGTTGCTCGAGGGACGTGTAAAAAATAGCAAATGGAAAACCTGAAACAAAAGCAGATGGGAGCAGTGATCATACGTTATTACTGAATCTGAGTGAAGTTGGAAACAATGGTTGAAGCTGCCGTATATACACAGCAAAAAAAAAAAAAAAAATCTCAGCAAGGGTTGAGGATATCTTGAATATTATCATATTATATCTAGTATTTCATATTATTACAATAGACTACAATAAACCAAAATACAAGATTATGAAACCTATTTCTGAACTTTTTTCCCACTCATTTCAAGCCCATCTTGTTCTACTGGCAGATAATATTTGTGATTTTAAGCATTTATTTTTTAGAAATAAGCAAAATGATCTGCCAGAGAGATTTAAGATGATTTAAAACTTGAAACTTAATATAAGCATTTTAAAAACAGGCTGATCTGGAAAATGTGCCCATATTCAACATATCTTTTACTTGCTAAGATGTCATTTTTTGCTGTGTAGGACAGTTTGTTCTTTAGTAACACACCTCACCCTTGTGGGACCATTTCTACAGTGCACACATTCCACAGTGGTGACGTGTCACTTCCTGTAACCTGAACCTCCTGAAACTCAGTTTGATATGATAATGTGAAGTCAATTGTACTTAAAATGTTACCTATTCTCTTGCCCACCCTGACAGGCCCAATGTACATAAGTTGGACAAAAGCTTTGGCATAGAAGGCGCAAGTTGAAATCCTTTGTGAATAACCACTTTTTTTTTTTTTTTTTTTTTAAATCTTTGGCTCACTTACAGGGGCCTCACTGTGATGCTAGTTCCTTCTGGAGGTTGATGACCTGCTGAGGATTGATACGGTGCATAGTCACTCTTACAGAAACATTTATCAATTGTAGAAGCTGTAGAGTCGCACAGGAACAGTGTGAGTGACCACAGTGGCAAAAAGAAGGTTTCTTGTTCCTGCTTGGCCTGCTCTATTTTCTGTTGGGTTGGTAATGAAAGCAACAAGTAAGAATACATTTACATTACAAAGATAAACATAATAAATAGCACAGACAGTGCAGGATTCACAACTTCGAATGAGGAAAAAGCCAACTATGCTGACTGGATAAATAATATCTGGTGACCACGGGTTAGTGTGTGCTCATGTTGTGAGCTGGGGTAATAGATAAGGTTTTAACAGACAAAGTTCACTTCAATTGTAAAATAAATTCCACAGACATCCTCAGTACAGCTGTACTTCATGAACATTACTTAAATATTTTGTCTACACTATATGACTAAAAGTATGCCTAAAAGTAGACACCTGACCGTCACACCCATATGTGGTTCTTCCTGCAAACTGTTTCCACAAAACTGAAAGCACACAATTGTACAGAATGTCTTTGTGTGCTGTAGCTTTACAGTTTCCCTCCACTGGAACTAAGAGGCCCAAAC
>JAKKZJ010000009.1:22737626-22758615 GCA_033441845.1 Pangasius mekongensis | reverse complement strand
GTGTGTGTGTGTGTGTGTGTGTGTGTGTGTGTGTGTGTGTGTGTGTGTGTGTGTGTGTGTGTGTGTGTGTAAGTAAATAAATAATTAAATGTATTTATAACACTTTAGATATGACAACATTTCTCATTTTCATACAATATTACATTTTTGGTAAATCAAAGCATCTCAATACTGTAAAACTTAAAGATGATAATTAATGTTTAACACCAAGACAGCACAAGGAAGAGGTTTGTTTTTCTTTTTTTTTTTTTATTTTTATATTACATATTATTGAAACACCTTCAATGATACAAAAACCCTCTGACACAGTAAATATGCAAATCACGTATGGTTGATCCACGGGAAGCAGAGCCGGCTCAGCCAACGGCATGCAACTGCTCCCCGTGGGTCAGATGGCACTCAGGTAGAACAGTTGGAGAAACAAGTAGAGCTCTAGCTGTGGGGTTAAGCTTCATCTGTGGAGGGGCTTCTAGGTTTGAGCTTTCTGTGTTACGATCAGGACTTTTGATGATCAAAGTACAGCAATAAATATTGAAAAAAAAAAAAAAAAAAAAAGTAATTCTGAGGTATTAGGAAAAATTAGTAATGGACCCCTCCACAAATTAAGCTGGACTCCTTTTAAAATACCTGAGGGAAAGTCAAGGCACAGAGCTAAAGCCCATCCGGCATGACACTGATATCGGACACTGAGCGCGCACATAAGCGTGCAAAACACGAGTGACTACAGCCTGACTTACACTGAGCAAAAAGAATCAGTGTGTATCCGCCATTTTACAGGTGGACTAGACCCTGCCCAAAGATACATCAAGGCATTATAGCGCATACAAAAAGTGTACAAAAATGAGTAAAGGAAGAGCAAGAGATGATCTTCAGCCATATGCAATACAGCCATCAATGCTTCCGTTATGTACCATCATGAACTGACAAACAAGTAGCATAAAAAACACTTCAATTTTTTGTTCTTTCATAAAAATAGCCAAGCAGGACACTAAATAATAGAAATACAATATCATTTTTCCTCACAAATTTACAAAGCAAGCTCAGAAAGAAAGAAAGAAAGAAAGAAAGAAAGAAAGAAAGAAGTTAGTTGACTAACAAATAGAACTAAAATACATAATAGTAAAACTGTATCAGTAAACAGATGATATCCCTCCTTACCCTGAAGAAACTCATTAAGTGTACCTTACAGCAGATTATTTACAAAGAATATACAACTGTCAAAAAAGACCATGATCCAAAACATGCACAAAATATACCATTTCATTTGAAATATCTGTCTTTGTCTATGAAGATCAACAAACGATCTATAAATACTGTCCACTTTGGCGGGATAGGAACAAGAATACCCCAAAAAAAATTATTTCAGCACAAAATAGTCAAAATCAGCAGTGTTTGGTTTGTCTAATGGTCTCCGCACCCAGTGAGAACACAACTCCATTCCGGCTAATAAACCTTTACAACGGCATGGCACGATGAAGAAACACGAGCGGGACAAAGCGATACTGTTATATCATGCAAAACTGTTTTGCAGGACATTATAAAACTGAAGATATTATTACTGAATCAAGATGAATTAAAGATGACACTTAGGCCATTGACACTATTTTCAATATTCGGGAATACTATAAGAGGATAGGAAAATAGGACTTGGTGTTAAAAGGTGAAAGCTGCCCTGATTCACAGCGTAGCACTACCAGCAGTACCACCAATTCAGCAAATTACTCCAGTATAAACATAGATACGGTTCATGTTTGCCATTGCTTTAGCTGTACAGTACAGGGCAAAATGCTGAGGCACTCTTCTAGCCTGCTCTGACAGCACTATGGGTTTTCCTCAACACAACACAGCATTAGTGAGGTGTGAGCACCTGTTTAATATTAGTACTGGTACTGTTCACGTAGTAGCTGATGACTAATACCATGAAGCCCATTCTGGCATCAAGCACTCAGATTTCACCTAAAGCCAAAAAAGGTCAGAGCCAGCTGTCCTATTTTCGTGTCTCACGTGTGGTATGACGGTATCAGAGCTGGAATGAAGCAAGATGCTTAGCATTCACACTCAGCATTTAGGGATAAGATCCCCAAGGCCCTAATTTTGGTTTGATTTAATCGAATAATTTCACATCGACTTGCATAGAGGTCGTCTGCAGAAGTTTTGTTCATGGATTACAGAGTAAACGCAATAAAAGGAAATTGCAATACACATGACTCGAGTCCTGGCATGTGCATCACAATCCTCGTCATATTAGTGGCAGCGTGTCCACTCGTCAAACTTTGAGAGGATATTTTTTTTTTTGTCCAGAGCGGAAAATTCCCCTTGCAATGCAAACACCTTAAAACCCCGAAAAACATCAATTAATGCTATTTGATCAGATGACTACCATTCTACTTACGTATAGAACAAATAAAATGCAATGCTGTATTTTTTTTCCTAAAAGAGAAATCCCAGACTATAAAAGAAAATTTTCTCTGGGGCTTACAATCATATACTGGTGCCAGTGAAAAAACTGTTTGGGTCATTTGTGCCTGTCTGTGAACATACATAAAAATCATGAAACACGATCGAGAAGTGCTCTTTATCCATCATGAGAATGACCTCTTGAAGCACCATGGCGGCCTTTTCTTCTGCAGAATCTGAGGCAGCCAGTTCAGACTCTTTTTTTTTCGCTTCTCTTTCTCTCTCTTTTCCAAATCTCCTACAGCTGAACACTGGTGCTCTCCGCATGGCTGGAGTTTCGCGACTTCATACGATAAGAGCAGGGTACGCTCAGTATTAAAAGATGACGTGTGATGACACTGGGAGAATGTAAAGACATAGAGAGAAAAAGAGATCACGTTGGCTGAATGTCTGTTTATAATGCTTTAATGCTGAGAGGGTGTCTTCTGCAATGTGTCTGTCACATCGCATGCTTATAATAACCCTCAGTCTGCATTTTTGGGGACGTCAGGCAGGGGAGTTTAATGGCCGTCTCCAGATCCAGGAGGATTGTGGATCCAGTCAAGAATGATGAGCGACAAGCTGCCAATCATGAAGACAACGCCCACTATCAGGAAAATGGCTGCCTGTGGACACAAGGCAATATTCAGATCAATTATCTTAGCCAGCTAGCCTATGTCCAACAGTATATACACAAGAGACCTTAATATAATAAAAGTCTAAAATTAAATGCACTTGAATGTAAGTAATAGCTAGTATGTCTGTGTAGTGTTGTACGTCAAGTTAGAATGGTAGAGGAGAAAAAGTACATTGCATTAAGTTACTGGTTACGTTAATGTGTTTCATTTTTAGGCAAACTTACCGATATCTTCTGGGTGGATCTAAATGGTATACTCTTCACCAGGCGCAGGTAAAAGGCAGCAGGTAGGATGAAGATAAGCATAGTGGCAGCAGAAGAGCCTGCAGCAGGAGGAAAAGTGCAGAAGTGTGTTTTAATTTCAGTATTAAATAGATAAAACTTCAGCTCATCTCAATTATCATCACATATTTCTTCAAACAGATATTCATGAAACCCCCTCATGATGACAGGTGTGTGTACAGGTATAAGAAGTACATAAAGTTCTAAACCTGATAATCAAGAGGACTATAGAAAGAGGGGAAAAAAACACCAGATGTCAGATCAGCTTTTTCTGATTGCTTCTGCAACACTTCAACATATCCGGCATATTTCAAAAGAGTCAGATTCATCCTTACTCTGCATGTCTATGGCGTAATGAGGGACTACCCTGAACAATATGGCTGTAACTTGCTTCATGTTATGTTTATGTAAGGTATTTCCATGAAATTTGATTTGCTACAGCTGTCACATTTCTGCATCATAGTTGATTTAAATGTAAATATATACACAATGTCAATATTGAGCTTAATGTCTGGAAACAGCTGCAAAAACAGTGGCGAGAAATGTACAGTTAGAAATGATCAAAAGCCAGCATTTACATTTAAATGCACACCCTTTGTAAACTGCTAATTCCTATAACAATAGCCTAATAATAATAATAATAATAATCATCATCATCATCATCATCCAGAGAAGAGATCTGGACCCTTGACTCAATTTTAAGCTGCACTGGATAACGAAATGAGTAAAATGTAAGTAGGTGATACTACTTTAAGGCCGAGACTGGGACAGACATGTGACATAATAGCTGCGTAGCTATCCTACTAGCTAGCTATATTATGGACGCCAAAGCTTTGGCTTGTTGATATAACAGATCACTTTGGTATTACTTACATTTTAGCTATGAAAAATGCTATAAAATGAAAGCAGAACTTTTGTTAGCTACCTGGCTAGATCACAACAAGCTACAGACCAAGGATGACAAGCTAACTCATAGAAAGGTAGCTTAAGAGACATTGAGCACACAGAAAAGCATCACTTACCTATAAAGCCGAAAATGTCTCTGATTGTTGGGACAAAGATGACGAGCAGATTGTTGAAAACCAAGATAGCAGCAGCTATGAGGATATGACGGATCCAGCTGAATTCTCGCCCAGCAAATAGCAGTGTGTTGATAGAAGAGCGAATCTAAAAAATATTAAGGTCATTACAGTTGTAAGTCATTGACCTAAGCAATGGGTCACTGTATATAAAAATAAATAAATAAATCAGTTCACAGACTTATTAGATGTAATGAAAGTTGAACATTTATCCCTTTATGAAGACAGGATATTGTGGTTTTGTGGTTCATTGAAAAACTGAAAGCACACTGTTAAATTAAAGAAAACTGACACAGATTTTCAGTGTAATAAATCCTTCTGAGAGGATAAAGCAAGAGAATATTGAAGTAATCCGTACAATGCATTTTATTAACTTTTTCATTTTGAAGAGAATCATTTCCATTTTAACAAGGACAATGATACTCCCTAGTTCTGAGAAAAGGACAAACTGTCTTCAGTCTACTTCCGTGGTAGTAGTCATCAGCTGTGGGAACGAATTCAAAAGGAATGCTGTGTGTTTATCCCCACTGTACTATACAAAAGCCTTCTAGATTTAACATTTAAAGCCTTTTAAATTTTAAAGCAGCACTGCATGCCTTCCATAAATGTGTTTATTGGAAAATAATACAATGAGCTTGAAAAACAAGACGGAAGGACAATTTCACCACAGGTTTATTAAATGCAGGTTAACTGCAAGTTTGGATACAGCGTTCATCAGTTGATCTACATCATGTCCATGTTTAAATTTAGCTTGCTAACATGCGTATGTAACTTGCTAGCTAGCTGTTTACAATCTTGATGCAAGATTTAAAATACCAGGTTGTGTTTTTACCTGGCAAAGAATGCCAAATTAAATAACTGTTCAGTGTGTGGTAAGAGTTGTGATGCGCGATGATGCTATTTGGAATACAACGCTTACCAAGGTTGACTTTTAGTTAAAAAGGCTAAACAGATACGTGATGAAATACAGTATCATAAACTAACTGATAAAATGTTAGGAATTTTTTGACATGAATTTTATATTCACGAATAACTAGCTTTCAGTGAAAGTTCAATGAACCCCATTGTGTCTAACAAAGGTAGCAGCAGGTGGCTAACGGAGTGCAGTTAATGAGCTGAAGCCAGGTCACAGGACTAGCACTGAGCAGCCTGGGAAAGCTAATGCACTGGGGTAAAGTTCACCAGCAGGAGGTGAGGAGGAACCACACACAAAAACACACATGCGCACGCGCGCACACACACTGTTCTGAAGCTGTGAAATGCCCTGGGAGAGTTGCATCAGCCAGCTGAGCTCACGGTGGGGGGAGTGGCATGGCTATTGATGTCTGCTGTCAGTTCATTGTCCAGGAGAGACCGTTTGAACTGCATTATATTTTAGTGAGCTCCTTCAGAGTAAAGATACACTGGCCTGAACAAAGGTTTTGTTACCTAAAACATGAAATAAAGTGGAGTTAGCGCAGTGTGTAATTATGAAAATTAGACACCAGCTTTGCCAAATTCACTGACACTTTCAAATATTTATTATGTAGAATCACTGAAATCTAAAATAGCATTGATAGCCCTTAAAAGTACTTTTTAATCCACCAAGCAAAATTTTACTTTTTAATAATTTTTGCCTTATTGTCAAGGCTTTCTTTTGCTATCTACACAGCTACTGTTACATAGTAAAGATTTACCACCGATAAAAGTAACTTGGCCAAGGTTCACACTGTGATGAACAAATCTGCAACAAAATATGATGAAACCCATCTTAGTGTGCAGTTACTTACCATAAAGCATTTTATTCAGGAAATACGAGTAGCTGTAGTAAAGTTATTAGGAAAGGTGTGGGAGGAGAATGAGCAATGAAAGTCTGGAGTTTAATACGTAAAAAATTATGTTGTCTTACAAAACATAAAACCCTTAAAGGTTCTTTGGTTGTCCCTCTGGGGGACTCGTTCAAAGTTCTCTCTAGAACCATGCAATGGCGTGTTTCCCTATCAGAACTGTTTCTAAGTAGAGACTTTTTAGGAACCCTTATTTATCAACTGAGCCCATCAAGGACCCCCTGAAGGACCTCCATATTCTAAGAGTGTACAAACACATCTAAAAAATATATATATAAAAAAAGGAACATCCTTTTCCAAATAACAGTACAAAAAAAAAAAAGAGACTTGAGTAAAGTACATTCTACAGGCGATTAATGATAATGATTGCTTTCACTTTAAAGTGTATTTCTCTCGCTCTTTTTCTCTCTGTCCCAGCTAGGTGTCTAGGTTGTATTTCTAGCAGCCTGATGTCCCATTCCTTTGCATGGGTTTTTTTTTTTTACATTAAAGAACTGTTATTTGTTGGCACCTGGGTGTGACATTTCGGTTGCCCCAGTGCTCTGGGCTGAAAAATTCAGTGTCCACTGGTGAACAGCAAAGAGCCTTTAGAAGTTGCATGTGTGATCTTTGTCCAGTGGCTCTCTCTCCTGCCAGTTACCAAGGAGGTGAAGCACGTAGCAATGGGCCACTGCAGTATATCATGGGACACCAGTGGGAACATATTGGATTTTATTCTGGCACACTAATTAAGCCACAGAACTCAGATGGAAGCAGGAATTAATGGAAACGACTAAAACTAGGCTACACTTCTGTTTGTAATAATCAGCACTGCATTGTTGGAATTAGTGTGCGTTAATCCTAAACCAAAGCCGGTTTCAGTGCTGTACTGCTCAGCTATGAAGTTAATCCGTCTGCTCCAATGGCAAGGCTAACATTTCAAATTCCAAAGGCAGATATATTCAGGATCACGTAAATGACATCCTCATCTGTCAGAACTGTTCCACGTCATATCCAAAAAGAGCCGGTGACTGATACGAGCTGAGGTCACATTTAGGACAACTCCTGTGTTTCTCATTGCCTGGAAGCAAGGTTCTCCCCAGGCTCTCCTTACTGTTACAGTCCAGTAGTGTCATGAATAGTGCGGAGTTCCAGCCGGACAAGGCTTCCCTTGCTGCTTTTAGAGGTAATGAAGCTCTTTCCAAATATGCTACATAATCTTTCAGTATAAAAAAAAAAAAAAGGACCTCATTCACAGTTTCAAGATTGGGTATTAGCATATTATTATCAACTAAGAATCACCCAACAGGCCATGTAATGGTGTGTATTTAGCTTGAGAAGCACTACACGGCACTAAAAGCAGCCATTTTTGCTTCTTACACAGTAATACTGAGTAATTGAAATATAAGTAGCCTGTGTTCAGAGTGACAAACTCTGGTTAAAAAATTACCAATCACAGAATAAACGTCAGTCACATTTTACAATGGAAAAAAAGCCCAGTACTTAACCACGTGTCATATTGTCCATGAGAAACATTTTTATCACTGTTACTAAGCCAAGGACTCTGCAGCCTGGAGACACAGCAAATGTAATCTCTTTGTCTCTCTCTGACCTTTCAGAAATGCAAAGGACACGGACTACCAAGAAAGCACAATGTGCCTCATATATATCCAGCTCGTAGTATCAAAATGCCCTCTTTTACCCTCTTCTCTACAAAGCTCCAGCTTTTTTCTAACATTCAGGATCCAAAGTGATTTTGACACAAAAGCATGCAAACTGACTTATAGTACTGCGACACGGTCGCTTGCTTCGGCAGGAGTGTAAACTTCAGAGGATGAAGTGAATAAATTCAAATTTCTTCAGTCATCCAAGTAATATTCTAGTAGTAGTAGTAGTAATAGTAGTAATTTAGTAGTAGTGGAGGGCAATTTGACTTGTGTAAAAGATGCTTCGTCACTTATCCTATACTCAGAGTGGAAGAACATCTAGATTAAATCCTGTTGCCTTGAGTTGCTACAACTAGATATAACTTAAATGTCGATCTCCATGTTTAATGCCTATCAATTTTGAACTTGTAAAAAAAAAAAAAAAAACATTAAGGTTATTATTATTATTATTTTGTAGTTCTGTGACTACAGCTAAGAAACCCATTTGTGCAGGTTTCAACAGAAACTACAACTTGAAGTTGTACTAGAACTAAGGTTGATCTAATGTGCTTGTAGCGCTCCAAGTGGCAGCCTATCTTGGCAAGGTCTCTCTCACACACACACACACACACACACACACACACACACACACAGTCTGCACAGCACCTGATCACTACAGTGGAATATTCCACTCACCCTCAGCGTCTGCACTTCCTCCCTCCCACTTCCCACAGATCTCCTATAATGCCTGCAGCCATGATGGGCCCATGAATGGGTCCTCATGCCCTTTTGTAGTCACAGGATCATACTGGAGTCACACTAATCTAGCCACAGAACTGAGGCAGAAGAAGGTGTTTATGAGAAACATACACACTACACGGATTTATTTTGGGTTTACAGATGCACAACACTGCTTCTTTAAATCACTGTATCTTAGTCCTGAAGCTAGATTCAGTACTGTACTGTTACATCTACAATTTTAAATGCCAAAGGCCGTTATATTCAGTATGATGCAAATGACAGCCGCATGTGTCAGTGTTGCCATGCGGCACACCTTTAACATAGCGTTGCTGTGTGTATGTGTGTGTGTGTGTGTGTGTGTGTGTGTAAATGTGCCCTGTGATGGACTGGTGTCCCATCCAGAGTGTAATCCTGGCTCCGGATCCACCGAGACCCTGACCAGGATAAAGCGGTCACTGACAGAGTGAGTGAACCACGTGCACAAGCGCACGCATGCACGCATGCACTAGCACCACCCAGTGGACAAGTTTTTTACGGCAAATTCTAGTCCAGGTTACTATTAATAGTCTATGAGGGAAAAGTAAATGCATGCAGTCTAAAAATATTCTGAGCAAATTCATAAGGTCCAGATCTGGTTGCACCCCCTTGTGGACGACACATTTGACTTTTTCTTTTCTTTTTTTTTTTTTTTTTACTTTGTCTCTTTAAAAAACAAAAAACAAAAAAAAAAACTTAAATGTCTTAAAATCAGTCAGTTATATTATGGGCTGTAATTTGAGTTGGTTATTCTTATTCTCTTATGTAATGTAATGCTCCAAGAGAGCGTGTATTAAACATGGGTCAAACTAGTTTTTTAGTTCTAAAGCTTTTAAACTTTTATGTGAAAATCCATTTGCCTTGGACTCATTATTAAAATGAATGAAAATCACAATTTTCTGCACAGGCTGGATGGGAGACCACGAATGAAAGCCATTTCTGAACAAGGTTAACATGTGCACACGAGGGTGTGTGGGCATATTTTTATATCTTGGTGGGCACCAGATGTTCCAACCAAGATATGAATGTCTGACAGTTTTGACCTTGTGAGGATAGTTGGCTGGTCCCTTTATTCTTTTATTATTTGTCAAAAGATTCTCTTTTGGTTACTGTGCTTAGAGTTAAGGTTAGGTGCAGATGCATATCACCGATGGGCTGCATTATTAATTATGTCAATGGAAGGTCCTCACAAGGACAGTAAGACAAGTGTGTGTGTGTGTGTGTGTGTGTGTGTGTGTGTGTGTGTGAGAGAGAGAGTGTGAGAGAGAGAGAGAGAGAGTGTGTGTGTGTGACAGAACCCAACAGGGCCCCATCACACTCCTGTTACTCTCAGTGCTCTAATATAGCTGCGGCTACGAGGGGCCCTCGGCCATGGTGACAGATCTCACCCTCTCTGCCCTCTTGCCTACATAAAACATGAGTACAGCAACATGTCTGGTGTAAAAGAGCGGACACACAGCCACTCAGCCACGTTCTACTGTTGCCATTCTGTGGCCTCAAGAGGGAACAGAGTATGCTTTTAGGCAGGACAAAACAGTAAAAACATGCTGAATACTGTAGAGCTATTCAAAAATGTCACTTATGTCATGCTGACAAACAGCAAGCAGCATTTTCCAATATTCCAATATTTTGGACATTGCCCATAACTCCCAAACATTTAAATGGCACTGAAAATGTAATTAAATACCTAATCTGCAGTTATGAATATTCTAAACATAGAAACTCTCCTCAAAATAACTCATATGTAAGCGCTGATGGCGAAAACAGGTTCTTCTTTGTTTGTTCCATCTTAGCAGATGAAAATATCTTGAATATAGACAAATTTACCCTATCCTTAGATTAACATAAACCAATTATAAGATTATTAAACCTATTTCAAGCCAACTTTTTTAAAAAACTAATTTCAAGTTCAAAATTTTCTTATTCTATTAGCAGATAATTTTGCTTCAAATGAACAAAATGATCTGCCAAAAGAACCAGACTATTAGGTTTAATAATCTTATATTCGGTTTATTGTAATCTTATAATACTAGATAAATATGATTATAGTTAGGATATTTTCACTTGATAAGATGTCAAAATGTTTCCCTTTCAGAAAGGGTTCCAAGCAGAACCTCTTATTGATGTTAAGCAGGGAAGCATATGGTATGGTAACAGAAATTTTATCAAAAAAGTCGTTAGCCTGTAAATTCTTCAGGCTACTGAGCGTACAGAGACTTTCTAGGTTTTGAAAATACCTGCATTACTGTACTGTACTGAGGTGTCCTGTGATTTGATTGTGTTTGCAGAGAAGAGGAAGATTCATGAGCTAATCATATGCCACAAACTTCACGCATGAAGTGGGCTTCGCTCAATATGTAAAAAAAAACACATCAAACTATTTATTAAATATTGATCTTATTCAAACAGCATAGATGGTGGACTTGGGCATGTTGCCCATAAGTTGCATGTGAGCACTTTTTTCCTGTGAGACTGTGTTGTGCAACAGTAAAATGAAGTGCATTATTACTTCTTCCAGATGGAAAAGGCCAAGTTCACCAGTTTGGACAGTTTGCCTTGGTCCACATCGGAGTGTGGTTAAAGAACTGCACCAAGGGGGAACCTTCTACAATGTTCAATTCAATCCGAGTAAATGCAGAATATGTGAAAGCACCCTTATTTATACAAGGGATTCTTAAAATAACCATTTTATCCAATACTGTAGTTTTTTTCCGCCTTGTGCTTTTAGTTTACTCAGTATGCTTTCTAAACAGATTCAATCACATAAGCGCAAAAATTATACATAAACTAGATTAAAAAACAAAACAAATACAATTATGGTAGATTATAAATCAATCAATTCTGTATGAAGGCCTTTATTTTACAAAGTAATTTACCCATGGACACCGTGTGTGTGAGTGTGTGTGTGTGTGTGTGTGTGTGTGTGTGTGTGGGGTGCTTGGGTACTCACGGGGAAGAGGACGATGGGAACGGTGAGTGTTACAGCTGTCAGCACGGCGAGACGCACACACAGCAGCATAGTGTCAAACTTATAAACCTTGGTAAAGGTGTGCAGCAACTCTGCCTCCACATTATCTGTGTGTCAAAGTGTGTGTGTGTGTGCATGAAAGAGAAGTAATAATAATAAGTAATAATAATAATAATAAAAACACATCTGATCATCTCATACATATGACAGTCTTTACTGAACATGACTACTATCGCTACCAAACGCTGCCCGCTGCTCTGCGTGTGCAGGAGGACGTACCGTAGAACGTGAGGTAGCCAAACAGCGCCGACAGCATGTACATTATCAGCATCGCCAGAATCGACAGGTTAGACACCCTTTGCATTTTCTTCCGAGTGCGACTGTTAAAAAGGAATGCAAAAGACATGAGCACGTTGAGTGAACTTTGTGTGTTCTGCCCTGCTGTAACGAGGTATGAAAAGGTACTCACTCTTTAAGTTCGCTGTAAATGGGAAGGACTTCTGGGTGACACACAAAGGCAAAAGCCAGAATAGGAACAGTATATGCAGTCTGGAGGAGGAAACACACAGAAAGCTGAGATATCGAGGCCACGGCGCCATGTGAAAGGACTTTTACAGATGCACTGTTACAGAACAAGCAGTGTTGACGTGGTGTGATGCATCATGACAAGAAAGTGGCGTTACCGTTACCACCTTTCCCAACAACAGCGTGACCCGAAAAGTTTTATTCGTCTTACACCACAACAATTTGCCAACAGTTACAATTTTTAATTGTTGAATGAACAACGCCATACTTTTAACCATTTACAGTTACGTTTAATCTTATGGAACATCTCGGAGACAACTTAATTTCTGTTACTGCTTATTTTACAGCAGCTAAACACTCGTTCCCTCACCATCCTCTCTTTTTCTTTCATTTTAAGCTAATAAGAAAACTCCGCTGCCCTGAAGACTCTCCTGTGGCGGAAAACTCACTGTTACAAATCGCTGATACCAGAGACTCCTTCCATAAATGTTGAATAACAACCACCATTATGTGTTTTGTTGAAACCTAGTTATTATTAGTCTTAGATTATGTAGATCTAAACAAGTCGCCATGTATGAGCTGTTAATTTAGAAATGATAATGAACTAGAATGAGCGCATTAACATGTGCGCAGCAATCCTGTGATCTGTATTAAAGCTATGATGATAATCGACACCTTCTAACCAGATCCAGAATTCAATAGCACTATGGTATAAAAACTATTAATCAGTGAATCCATCCTTATTTTAATATAATACCATATTACTAACATCATTAAATGCACATTTACATTACACACATTACACACTGACTATTCTAATCTGAGAGTAACAAGGTGAAATGTCCGTTCTTTGTAAATATGGGTCAAGAAGCTAAGCTTTAAAATGAAGATCACCAAGAACATGAAGAGCTTATTGTGTGTGTGTTTTTTTATATAAATATTTATACTGATAAATAATTAAGATAAAGATAGGATGATGAAAATAATTACACCTGTATTGCTGTTAAAATCAAGACACACACTGTGAGCCCTCACCTGGGAGTTGAACACAAAGTATTTAGGCTTGCACATGTCCTCATAGTCGTCTGGGTGAGGGGTGTAGTGGATGCCAGAGACGGATGAAGCAGGAGAATGGGGCTCCAGGTGACTGCTGCTCATGTCTGCTCGAGAGAACCCCATCAGAGCTGAGCTGTTATGCAACGCATACGGATTCATCAGCTCCGAACCATTTAGACTCATATTAGCCGAGTGGTGGAAGAAGAATGGCAAAGGACAGGGGAGCTGGGTCTTCTTATAAATCAACTGAGACACACACACAGAAATGATTATAAATCAGGTTTTGGAGAGAGAGAGAGAGAGAGAGAGAGAGAGAGAGAGAGAGAGAGAGAGAGAGAGAGAGATGAACAGAAATTCTTATAAATCAACTAAGAAGCATACACACACAATACATTTTTTGTATAAATCAATGGAGAGAGAGAGAATGAGTCTTTTTAAAAATTGTAATGCTCAAACAGATTTAGGGAGTAGAAATGTACCAAAAAAAACCCAAAAAAAAAACACTTACCACACCCAGAAAGAAGACCATACATGAGAGAGAGAAGCCACTGGTGTAGCCCAGGTATCCTGCACAAGAGTGGAATATACATAAGACACACAGATGGAAATATTCATCACATTAAAGTATGAACCAGGCATACACCTAGCAAAACACAGTGAAGAACAGGGTTTACCCAGGTTCTTGAGCAGGGCCAGGGGCAGGATGACTCCAACAGACACGAATACAACCAGGTAATTCCCGTTCAGATACCACTCACTACGGCAGAGAAGAAACCACACAAGCACTTAAAACTCACAGGGAACACACACTCACTACAGCAATCTCACACAAATGCAATCATAAGAACATTCTCAAAGCCACGTTGCACCATTAAAGCCATTACACACAGGCTGTATAGGTGATGGATGCAAAACATTTGCAAAAAAAAAAACCTGTAAACACTGATTACTTTGGATGAAATCTATGGAATCTTCAGTTAAGCAGTTAAGCAAAGAGAACTAAAGTTTCCTTGTACTTCCATCCAAAAGCATTTCCAGAATGGTGCATTTTGTTGCATCTATATATGTAAATGTCTGCAACCAGTGATGTTTTAGCGCTTTAATTCACCATCTAAATTCAGGGGAGGCCAAAAGGTCTTTTTTCCCCCCATCCTCTGACTTTCTAATGCTGCACTTCCGAGGTAAGTCGGAGATTGGAATTAGATACAAGGTACAAAATGAAACAAAAAAAACAACAACATGGACCCCTCCATGTTTGTCTTTTGTTAGCAACAAGCTAACCAGCTAACTAATTGTAATGAGTGATGCTTATTTGTTCTCCTCAAAACAGTAAACTGTATAGTCGGTTTGGTACAGATTTAACAAGCGAATATGTCTGTATGTTGATTGATCTAAAGCAAATATACATCATACCCATAAATCACTGAAAGTTAAAAAGTGCTCTTTATCGTTTATTGTTCATGCTGTGAGCGGCCATGTTGATTTGTACCGTACACATGCTCTCGTTATGGACGGATAAGAAAACCACAGCATGTTCAGCATGTTGCCACCACTCACCCAGAGTTCTCCTCTAGTCCCAGAAAGGCTCGGATAACCTCCGGCAGCTCGTATTTCACTATGAACAGGTAGCTGGACATGGCTGGGGAAAAGATAAATTTCACAATCTGCTCACACTGGACAGTCAAACAAGTATAAAGTCCAAACAAACGGCTTCTGTCAGTTATTACGGCAGAGTAACGACTGAAACATGATTTTAACATTGACATTGCAACAGTGACTAAATGAAAGTGAGATGTGTCTTTAATGAGAGTAAAGGGCAGTCACAGCTGTGGCTCTTCTCCTCACCTCCAATATTCTGCATGATTATAGACCCAAACGCCGCCATTTTCCCCGGCCAGCCGAACGCCCTTTCGCCCAGCTTTTCATAGATAAGAGAGCCTGAAAATAAATGATACACTTAAAAAAAAATAGCACAGAACACCACATAACATTTATATCTTTATCTAGCAATAGAAAAGACGCCGCCTACTATATCAATTATATTCGTATGTGCATACGTGTGTGTAAGTTAATGATTACCTCCTTCTTTAGCTGTTATGAGCAGCAGGTGAATAGAGTAGAGCGACAGAATAGCAACAGCGAAGAGGAGAACACTGCAGGACAAAAATCAGACATTAACATTAATATTTTCCCCTCAAGAAATAATATCCATGTGTCTAAACACTAAAAAGGGTTAAAAAAATGTGATATATAATCGCAGCGCACTTTATGACATACTCAGATTAGTCTGTGTGTAGCAACACATCATGGGTTAACAGACTGTGCTATGGAGGTTATTTTTAAATCCAATATACAGTACATTCATTAGAGGCCATCAATCTCCCGTTACATTCTAACGTCAACCTGTGTATTCCTGTCCACCTCCACTACGCGATATCTGTCACAATGTTAAAGAGAAGATGACAGAGTGCACGAGTGAAAGAGAGCAAGGGAAAAAAGAAAAAAAAAAAAAAGAAGAGGTGAAGGGAAGCCTTAGTATCTGTCACTGATAGAGTTACTAGGCACCAGGAGCCCATACACAGAACAGAAATAGCCACCTGTCTTAGGCGAGAGTAGAAGAGTGATGGAGACGAGGCCAAACACTGACCCGCTAGTCAGGTGAGAACCAGATCTAGCACTGATGAAGGTGTTCTCTTCATCCTCATGCTATGAGAGGAATGTGAGGTCAGTGGATCCGAGCAGAACAGCTGACTGCCGTCAGTCAGTCAGAGCACGCTCAAGGCAACAATGTCCAAACAGAAACAGAAACACAGCCCTCTCTCTGTCAAATCCTCTGTCTCCATCTGCATCTTGTTCAGCCTGCACCCTGGTCTGCACCCTGATCCTCAAGGGTTTAGAGAACAAGCCAGTGAGGGGAAGTTCCTTAGCCAAAAATAGTACTGGTGCGTGTTACGTTAACACGAGCACATTGACCCTGGTGGTGCACTTACAGCTAATGTTATATACAAAACACTGAACTCATGGAGGTCACAAAGTAACCAAAATTAGGGCTGTATTAACCCTTCTATATAAAAAAATAATATTAATAAAATAATAGTAGGTTTCCTTGATTGCCATCATTACATGAAAAGTTTTAAGCATTTTTCAAACAATTTCCAGAAAAACTATGCGCCAAAAAATGTCATAGTCAGTAGAAATAAATATTTTACCAACATTCTATGTTCTATTTTTAATTTCTCATACAGACTTTAGTCTCATATTCAACCGAAGAAACCGATTCAATATTCAAGATTCAAGAAACCGACATTTACATTGTAAGCTGTAATGAAAAACAGAACAAGTCCTATCAGGTTTTTAACACACTTGCATGTGGAAGTCTCTCCGACGCCTTAAGCCTACATGAATACACCACATATTTCCTAAATACAATAAAAGGTGAGGCCTCCTCCGTGTCTGATTCTGGAGATAAGTCAGATAAAGTCAGCACCATCCCTAACTCTTGTAATGCAAAACCAGGTCATCTGAACACTTCTGCCCCAGAATAAGAGATTACAGTATATGCAGAATACTATAGTCAAACACTGCTCAGATGTCACAGAGTAAACTAGAATCGGACGTTCTCCATTTCTCCATGTATATATATCCACCGTCCTGATACTCTATGACCAGAAACCCTACATATACCACACTTACAAAAAGAGGATGATTCCAGTGTTGGCCATGGCAAAAGAGAGGCCCAGGATCCCACTTCCCATGATGGCATTACTGAGGTTAAACACAGACATCCCAAAAGAGGCATGACCTGGGTGCTGTGACAGAGAGAAGCAGGAGAGAGAGAGAGAGAGAGAGAGAGAGAGAGAGAGAGAGAGAGAGAGAGATGAATGAAATGTCATCTGTAATTAAGGCCATGTTACCAGCTTACATAAGTATCTAGATGTGCTTCAATTTGTCATTTTTAAAGCCAAACTGAATAGACAGACTGCCTGTAGTAAATTGCCCCACAGCTCTGGGGCAACTGCTACACTAAATGACTTAAGTTATGTAGTAGTAGTAATAGTAATAATAATAATAATAATAATAATAATAATAATAATAATAATGATCTTACATATTCTTCATCATACTCCTCAAACTTCTTCGTCATTATTCCATTTGTGAGAAACTTCTGACTCTCAGCATCCTCTTCATCCAGATACTGACTGCAAAAATTAAACTGAGGTTGTTATAGATGTCCATAAATATTTAGACATTGACAAATTTTAATTTTAGCTCATCAGCCTCATTTGTCTATAGGCCGTTGTTCCGGATCTGTACAGGCTTTGTAGATGTTTTTTTTTTTTTTTTGGACAAACTCTAATCTGGTCTTTCTGTTTCTGAGACTCACCATTGGTTTACATCTTTTGGTAAACCCTCTGTATTTATGTGGTGAAGTCTTCTCCAGATTGTTAACTTTGACACAGATACGCCTACCTCCTGGAGGGTGTTTTTCACCTTGTCAACAGATATAAAGAGGTCTTCTGGGCCTTTTGGTGTTCCTGAGCTCACCAGGGCATTCTTTCTTTTTAAAAATCTACCAAGTAGTTGATTTGGCCACACCTAATGTTTTTGTATCTCTCTGATAGGTTTGTTTTGATTGTTTTTTCAGCCTAACGATGGCTTCACTGGCAGCGACAGCTCTTTGGACTTCATATTGAGAGTTAACAGCAACAGATTCCAAATGCAAATACCAAACTTAATCAACTCTAGACCTTTTATTTGCTTATTTGTAAGTGAAATAATGAGGGAATAACACACACCTGGCCGTGGAACAGATGAGCAGCCAATCATCCAATTACTTTACATCCCTTAAAAGGACCACATATAAAAAGTGCTGAAATTCCTACACCATTCACCCGATTTGATGGATGTACACATCCTCTAATTAAAGCACTTTTGGGCTCATATTTATTATGTAATTTCATGCCAGTATACTGTGGTGGCTAAAATATACCTAAATAACATAACTTTGTCAACGTCCAAATATTTATGGACCTGACTGTATGTAATGGTGCAGAGTGAATTAAAGTATTTGTGTGCTTGGATTATAGTTGTTGTATGGGATCAGATATAGTGGTACTGACAATACCAGAATATTTGAGAACATGTAATGAAATTAAGAGCAGTGGAGCAAGTGGGTGATTAACAGAAAGGCAGAAGTGAAGAGGACTGGGAAGCGGCTGGATGTGGCAGGGTCTCAGGCTGCTGACCTGTTCATGGTGGCTTTCTCCATGTCGATGGGCCCGGGGTAGCGCTCGTCCAGGCTGTCGTTGCTGTCGTCATCCGCCTCAGTGCTCACTTTCTTCAGCTCCATCCGCTCCATGGCATGCAAGCAGAGAGAAGATTGCAGGCAAAACGTTGAGTTCTCTTAATCCCGGGGAGAAAAACACTGCCTGAAAACAAGAGCATGAAGAAATTGGTCAGGAACAAGGATCTTGAAAACTTCCAGTAATGAGCACAGCTATTGCATGGGCAAAACTGAACAACCTGGATAAGATGTATATATACACACAAAGAGTAAATGGATTAAGATACACCATATGTCTAAATGCTGAAGGCCAAAAATGCACTATTGCTAAAGTGAGCCTTAATGTTTTTATGCTAAAAATGGCAAAAAGAGCAGTATACTGCATTATACATAAAAAGAGCTGGTTGTGAGAAGATATGTACTAAATCTACATACATTTACCTAATGTCTAAAAAGTAGCAACTGTTCCAACTGGGGCTATTAAATCTGATCCGTTAGCAAGGCATTAACATGATGCATTTCAAATACCACATTGTTTATCCCGGTAACACATTTTCCAGCACTTCCTGTGCTGGTTGCAGCCTGCTATGATTGAACAATATGAAATGCTGCACATGGTCTATTAAGGGTTTACAGCCCTTTATATTGATGTACAGTGCAAACCAAGTTCACATGCTCTGACAGGAGCCCAGTGTAGCAGGTTTAAACAGGACAGTGTCTCATCCCATCAAACAACACACAAGCTCTGGGTACAAGTCTCAGCAGAACTCGAGCCACAGTCCCATTATATTTTGACCAGACTGTTGGAATAATTAGGGCAGCACGGAGAGTACACTCTGCTCCTCAGAGCCAACAAGCAAGAGACTTACGCAACACTTCACAAGGCTGCAAGTAAGTCTGGACAGCAAAATCGTTTATACCTCAATTCTCCTCTTCCTCACACAATGCTCCCTTGATAGAATGTGACGTATTGCAGTCAGAATTGTTTCAGACCCTAGGATTTAGTTTACGGAAAGCTGAAAATTTTCCAGAGGCACCGCCACTACAAGAGGCAGTAGTGTGGTGCGTCAACAGCAGTGGGGCGAGAAAGTTCTGAGCAGTAATATCACTGAACGAGGTGTGGTTTGTTTGCTCACGAATAAACCTAGCCATAGCCACGAACACACTAACAATTTGTTTTTCTTTATGGAACAATTTTGAGCCATTTTATGAAATTTGCAGTAAAGCTTTTTCGTGCATGTGTTTGGTTTTTTTCCATTCAAGCAGACAAGGAGTACTGAGTAACTGAATAAAATCCAAAGCTCCAACATCCTCTTTCTAACCAACACTGGAAGGATATACATATACACACACACACACACACACACACACACACACACACACACACACACACACACACACACACACACAGTTTTGTCACATATATGAAATAATTTTTAATAGTATTTACAACTACTTTTTTTTCCTGCATAGCATCTAAAATGCACATTTATTTTCATTTATTTTCATTTAGTATTCATGATTGGTGAGAAGGAGTAACTGTTCAAGCACCGTTTAATATTTGTAAACGGTGGCGAATTTTGAGCGTCACTCCTAGCTGGCTACACTGCGCAAAAAAAAAAAAAAAAAAAAAGACATCTTAGCAAGTTACAATATCTTGAACATAGTTAAATGTATCTAGTATTTCCTATTACTATTATCTAGTAATTAAACCTATTTCTAGACATTTCTAATAGGTTTAGTAATCTTATGATGAGAAATCGAGATTAAAAAAAACGAGATAAATTTGACTACATTCAAGATATTTTCTTGCAGTGTAAAAGAAATCAATAGTGTACATTATCCATTAAAAATAAATATTAAACCTGCTTTAATAATCAACATCTTTAAAGAAGAAAATAATTGCTGGGTTTTTTTTTATTCATACCTAGATGATTCAGCTAGTTAATTTTACCTTTGCAAATGTTTGGTGGACTTAACTTTCTACTCTTCATGTGACTGATTGAGCCATCATAAATCTCATAATGGCTCGTTCTGTAACTGAACAAAGCAAGCCATCCCACTTTGACACTTTCTTTAACTATTTGCTCTATTTGCATAACATTTTATGGGTTCAGGCCACGAAGCAAGTCAAACTGGTGCTCGCTGTGCTCTAGTTGATAATTTTGCAATTTGCAACACAAATGTTAGAACACTTATCAAGCTCATTGTTACTGTGTATTTTTTTTTGTCGTCTTGCAAACAATCCAAGCCTCATTCAAGAATGTAAAAGCTGCGCAATCCAGTTTGGTTTGATAGTATCAAGGTAAAAACTTCCAAAACTGCAGGCAGTTATTATAGTCGTTATTATACCAGTGTCACATTATCACAATCTATGGTTCAAGCTGTAGTTGATAAATTTATTTTTTTCTAGTTTTAAAAAAATGAGATACCTCGTGGAAGACACACACAGCAGGTCTGCTCCTGTGAGGAATGCAGGCCAGCTGGGAGCTGT
>JAKKZJ010000009.1:22657760-22674392 GCA_033441845.1 Pangasius mekongensis | reverse complement strand
TATTTCTGTAAAGCTGCTTTGTGACAATGTCCATTGTTAAAAGCGCTATACAAATAAAACTGAATTGAATTGAAAAGCAACCTGTTTCTTTTAATTCTTTGCAAATCAAAAAATCTAATCGTAAGCAAACTAAAACTGAAAAAGGGTCAATATTTCTGAAAACTGTGGTTGTCGTTGATAGGGGTGTATATCAGGAGTGGAACTAACCAAAAGCATGATGCAATTACTGGCACAACCGTGCATGAGACTCACTGGGTGGTGCAGCACAAATCAACTTATATGTGCAACATACTGAGCAGTGCAGAGAGAAGCAGTTTTGACCAATGCCATCTGAAATAACATCATAATAGCAAAATCATATAGCCTACATTTTATAACTTGATGCTGAAGCATCTATGAATTAACATGAACTAACTAGCTAGCTTATGAACCTAGTAAGCTAAGTATTGTCAGGTAATGTTGGTAATTAAGCTGGTGATCACTTGGTTAGTTAACATAATTTATTTCTTCAAGGGGCTCCAAAAAGATTTGCTGTGTATTAGTACTAGGCTGGCAGAGAAATAATGTGGGCGGAAGACATTTTTAAATTAAGTAAACAAAATTTTATATTTGTCTCTCATTGTGGTGGTCTAGACACAACTGGAAAACCCATCTCCTATACTTTTACTAAAGGAAAATTTGGCAATCTGCAAGCATTAGATTTTAAAAATCTAAATGGGCCATTCAGATATTCATGTCAGGTACCTACATAAACTGACTGAACTTCCTGTACGTATATTACTCTTGTAAATAAATCACTTAATTTCTTTCACCTTGAATCACACACAAAATACATTTATCTTGCCCACTCCTTAACCTAAAGGAAGAGATTGAATTAACAGAATATCCAGGTTAGCACCCAAAGTTGAGTCCTTCACTAACTACATACAGGACATCAACAATGCCTGTGCTTTATATTGAATGTGTAATCATTAGAAATGTAGCGTCCATTCAGTTCATACATCTTAACTGGTGAGTATAGCTTTTGATGATAAATCCACCTCTCATTTGTCATCATGCTGCATTCGGAATCATTGACCTTGAAGCTTCATTCAGCTTGATTGTCAGTAGCTACAAATTAGCATAAATCTTTGGTCTTTCGCTCATGGTCATTTTGCACTGTAAAACAGTGTCCACTGTAAGCCATAGCTATCTTTAGTTGTGCTTTTTTTATTTTATAAAAATAATCAACTTTGGTTTTTGCATTATTCATAAAAAGGTTTCACCAATAATTATTGGTCATCTGGTGATTTAGTTTGGGAATGGTAATTATATTTTACTGAGTGTATATTTAAACATTGTTAAATCTCTCTTTTTCCACTTTCCAACGTGACCCATTACATTTTCTGACAATTAATTCATTCATAGTTGCTCAGTATGAAAATGAATTGGAAAAAGAAATCCTTGTTCTTTCTAATCAAGTAAAGGATTAAACAGAATTGACCTATACTTTGTGATATAGCTTTGCAAGGAAAAAGTGATCTCATCCAATCATGTGTTGCCATGGAAATTAATTCAGTCTGTGTTGCCAAGTATTTCATTTTATTGGGACTAATATATTCATATTATTATTTCAAGCTATTCACAATGATCCCTGAACAGTGTGATCAAGTATTAATAGTTAGTTTTAACCTTATTGTATGTATTACCAGCAAATTAAATGGGATAATGTGGGAAGCAGTACTGTTAAATTAGAGATTACTTTCCCAATTCCTATATATAATGTCTGTGCTTTATAACATTTCAGAAAATGAAACGAACCCACACAACTTTCATCTACTTTTCTTGATAAAAAAAAAATGCTTCTAGAGCTAAGGTCTTGATCTTTTATACCAATATACTGTGTCTATATGCTCCTGGAAATTCTTGTTAAAAAAAAATCAGAATGTCGTTAACATATACAAGAATATTTCTGTTAATCATGTCCCTCAGAACACCAGGGTCTGAAAAACTGCAGGACTGTTGGATAAGCCAAACGGCATGACCAAATATTCATATTGGCTCATAAATACTCATATAGGATTTAGATCTGGACTCTGACTAGGCCATTCTAAAATGTTGAACTTCTTTTTCTTCTGAAGCCATTCCTTTGTGCTTTCATTGTTTTCATGCTGGAAGGTGAAGTTTTTCTTCATCTTCAGCTGTCTAACAGAGGCCTGCAGGTTTTGTGCCAAAATAGATTGCCGTTTGAAGCTATCCATGATTCACTCTAGCTTGACTAAAGCCCTAAAACAGTTTGTTTTTCACTTTAATTTTGTCAGTTGCTATATCACATTAAAGGTGGATAAAGATCTGGCATGATTTATCTTTCTTTTTTTTGCATCACAAAAACTTGCAATTTCAACAGTGTTTTGTAGACTTAGGTTTGTAGGTGTGTAAACAAAGCACAGGTGTCAGTAATCAGTCTTAGTAGCTAGGGGAAACATCACATGCTACTGACTTTCTGGGTTCTGCTTCACTTCCTGGTCTAATAGAGGCTTTTCATAGGACTACAATAATACACAAATAAACTTACAATCTACAGCATGCCCTCTATTTGTATTTGTATATACTTCTGCACACAGTTGGCACATTCATTGGGGTTTTTCATCCCTGTAATTCAGTGCATGGTCTCCTTATCGAGCTAATGGGGCAAGATGAAATCAAGCATCATTATTTACACACAGGTGCTCATTCATGAAATTACCCATTCCTTCTCCAATGGTGCGTCTCAATCAACTCCCTAGCTCAGTAGTCAGGGCACTGATCAGATAGTCGGGCATTTTAAGGGCTGTCCCATTTGCAAAATCCTTCCAGTGCATTGGAAAGTTCACTCCCTAAAAAATCCCACAGTGCACGACAAAAACCAGGGTGCATCGATACTGACTATGTTCCCTTACTGTAAATGACATCATGTTTTCTGAAGCCTCTCAGCTCGAAAAAAAAAATGGCAGACAAACTCTCAGCCAACTTAAATGTAGTACTTTATAATCATTGTTGTAGCTCTCAAACAATTACTTACGTTAGCAATTTTTAGCTTTTTGTTTAACATTCTATATATGGTTTGAGTCTAATGATTTTTAAGTGTTTAATGATTTAAAAGCTAGCCTATGATCCTACTTGAAGTACCATGACAGAAACGGGTGTGATTAACCTAACAAATTTATATGACATATAATGTTGTTGATAAATGCCATTGGTGACATTTTACAACGCAAGTATGTTGTCATGTTGCCGGAAATTGAGTCATCAGTGTCCCAATGTGTAGTAAGCCGGGGTCCTTACCAGTGCCCGAACTCGTGTACACGATATACTGATTCACGACCTAGGGAGCTAGCCCATGCACTGCCCATGGTCCAAGTGGAAGCCCAGATAACGTCTTCCACCCATTGCACAAGTCTTTGGTCTTGCTGTGAGTTCTGCCTGCCTCAAGGATCAGAACAAATCAGCCCTTGGACAATGAATGTGCCACTACCAGTAATTATTGTAAATATTAATGTCATTGTGATAGAAAGCAACATATGTGACTTGAGTCCATGAGTTGTTGAATGGAGGCTGGGGCTCCAAACCAACCAAATGGAAGGGTGAAAATTTGGTGTAACCCAAAAGGCCAGTTTTAAGTGGAAAAGGTAGGGGCATATGCGCACTACCACCTCTGAGGGAGTCTCAATGTGGTGAGATTAGTGCGAGCAGGATGTAAAACAGCGCGCAGTAATTTGTTGTAAACTCACGAGGTGAAAACACATCGGAAAACTCTGCTTACAACTGGATAACCCCTGTTTTTTGGGACTGACAGAGGTGGTCTCCTCTCTCTCAGGAAACACCGTCACCAAAACCACAGGAACTGCCACTGACCATGGTTTTAGGAGCTTGAGGTGATGTGTTTGCAGTGTCCCACCTCTATCCGTTCAACTTACCTCATAGTTGACTTCCCCAAATGGCCCTTGCCACTTTGTGAGTAAACTATTATTCAATTCAATTCAATTTTATTTGTATAGCACTTTTAACAATGGATGTTGTCACAAAGCAGCTTTACAATTTAATAAATTCAAATTAAATTAAATCAAAATAAGTTGTAAAAATGTGAATTTATTCCTAATGAGCAAGCCAGAGGTGACGGTGGTGAGGAAAAACTCCTAGAGACAATATGAGTAAGAAATCTTGAGAGGAACCAGACTCAAAAGGAAATCCATTCTCATCTGGGTGATAAAGGCTAGTGCGATTATAAATAAATCCCTTCTATAACTGTGTACTACATGGACAAATAGTGCAATTGTGCAACCAGTAAATTCAAGGGGTCAGGATCACTGGTTTCTCAGGAGTAGCATATATAGCTCGACAGAGAGAGAGACAGAGAGAGAGAGAGGGAGAGACTGTTAGGTAAACATTTATCTCTTATTAGTTCCTTCAAGGTACCAACAAATAGCCTGCACCTTTTGATCGAAGTAGGCGTGGAGGATCATAAAAGGCCAAAAGTTTGCTCAGGTACTGAGGTGTGAGACCATTCAGTGCTTTATAGGTCCATAGTAGTATTTTATAATCAATAGGAAATTTGATTGGGAGCCAGTGCAGTGTGGACTAACTAGGGCTTGTTTATGCACCTACTGGGACATCCAGACAGCAAGGCATTACAATAATCCAACCTAGAGGTGAGTTTATGGGACATGAATGAATTTTTCTGCATCATGTAGTGACATTATATTTCTTATCTTAGCAATATTTCCGAGATGAAAGAAAGCAATCCTAGTAATATTATCTACACAATAAGACAAATGATGCAAGTAGCTTGATATGAGGTAATAATACAAGCACTTGTTACACAAGGTGAAAACTCCCACAACCAAGTGCCCATGTTATGCATCTGGGACTGACAGTCCTGAACCTGAAGCAGATTGTCCTGTTAGTTGGCCCAGTGTGTGGAGTTTTACTCTTATGTCAAGAACATATTGAATTTCATTTTTGATTTGTGAAGGTCCTTCCTTCCAATTTTCAAATGTATTAATTCAAATGGGGAGAACCCCTTAGAGGCTTGTGGGACCTCTCATAATGCAAATAACATGGGTTCAAGCCACTTATCGAAATTCTGACCATCAAAATGCACATACATAAAAATCATATTTTATGTGTTTTATTAAACTGCTCTGTTTTATTGAACTGTTTGTGGATGGTAAATGCTGGTATGAATTGACTTCATCCCTAATAATTTGTATAGTTTACAAAGTGTGCATACAAAGTGACATAAAAGTAAGCTCAAAAAAAAAAAAAAAGGAACTGCACCACTGCAACCGAGCTTCCATGTATCGCATTTCATAATTCACGTGAACCAACACAAAGCAATCCCATTGGTTGCTATGTTGCAATGGCCTGATGAGGTCAATACCAATTCTTTCAAAGGACACCTCGATCAATGGAAGTAGGCACAATGCCACTTTTGGGGTGGCCAGAGGATTCACCATTTACCATTGATTACACTCACTTGTTGGAAGGTTTGTCTCAGTGTTGCATCTGGCAACTGCTCCAGTGGGAAATCCCCAAGGGGAATCCCCAGGTTGCTAGGGTCTCCCCCACTTCCTGTTTCTTTCTGTCTGGGAGCAGCTGTTGATCGCCATGGCTCCACAGTAGGAACTGCATATATTGCACATCATGGTATGCTAATGCAGGACCTATCCACAAGCATTCTCCTTAACAGTGCTTGTCATTTTGGCCAATTTGTCCCCAGAATCAGTGGATGGGTGATGTGTGGGCTAACCGCTGCCTCCATGCCCTGAAAATGTATATAATGATGGCTAGCAGATACTCATGAATATGCCCAAGATAGGGAACACTCCTCATTTCTGAGAAGTGAGAATGGGAGGGGGCTGCTTGAGAGAGAGAGGAAGAGAGAGAGTTGAGAGGCTGCCTGCCCCCCAGATATGCCGCCATGTGGTCTTCTGCCAGCTGGATTGTCTTGTCCAATGTACACTCTGATGTTCCTGCTAGCAGTCATGAGACAAACTGCTCCAGCACCACCTGGTCCACGATACTGTTGATGTTGGAACTGCTGGGTGAAGAAAAACGAGCAAGTTGTGGTCTTGGTAAAACCTGCAGACAATCATGGCCGAGCATTTCTCTACACCACATATGACCTTGTTTCATTTGGCCCACGTGAACTTGCAAAAATTAATATTGAAATGGCCCGTAGTGCTCTACTACTCAACATTTTCTCATTATCCAGAATTCTCACCAGACCTGTAGTGTAATGGCCTCCTGCATTCTGTGCCCCTGTACAGCATGCAAAGGGTTGCTACTCACAGTGCTGAAATATGGGTTAAAATCAATGCCTAGTACATTTGATACAAGTAAGACCTGTGTCTATAGATGATTCAGAAAAGAATCTGGTGTTGGCAGTGGGGTAACCACGAATTAATTTCAAGAAGGATGAATACAGTAAATACACAAAAAACATGAATGTTTTCATGATCTGTGCATATATATATATATAAAACTTTAATCAGTATAGTGAATGTTATCCCCTAACAGTTCATACAGACCAGTTAGCCCTTCCTTTTTTCCTATAAACATACTGTTCTACTTTTAGAGCCTAGGTTATTGATATTAATCGATAGAAGGAATAATACGGGCAGAATTAGAGTTTGACACTCCTGCTCTACACTGATCTTAGACAGATTGGCAGACATATAGCCTAGGTGTATGTCTTTCTCTCAGGAACTATATGTTATCTATATATGGCTCAAATGATGCCATCTTTCTGACGCCTTCTAGCTATTTTCCTTGTGCCTTCCCTGTTCAAGTCCTTATATCTCCCCTTGCTGGTGAGTTTTGCATGTGTGGATGAAACGAGTTTTAAATGGAAATGGAAAATAAGAAAAATCAGAGAATTCAGGATTTAATGCTTCTTTTATATGAAACAATTCTTGTTTGTTTTGCAAGGAAGGGGTCATACCATTGGTCATTGTTTTGAGTACATAGGACTTGTCTGGGAATCTGCCTGAGGCTCAGCACACACAAGCCTATAGCAGGCATGCCTATCCTCAAGAATTCCAGCCAGTAGACTGTGTCATGGTCCTGATGCATAATCCAAATTCCTTGAAATGTGTTAGGCCCTTACATCATCATAGAGTGGTGGTGGTGTTTAGAAACACCAAACCCACCTCATCCAGGACAGAATCAGGACACGAACATAAGTAGTAGTGTGTCAGTGGGCAATGGTCTGGAATAAATTATTCTTCACTGATTGGATGTAGTTTCTTTCTCTCTGCCTCTTATTCACTCTGGCACATCTTGCACTCTTTTGATACCTTTCTAGATTAATCTTATTGTGGGGGGGACAACGTGTCATGTATCTGTATGTCTCTGAATGTAGGGGCATGTGTGTGTGTGTGTGTGTAAGAGAGAGATTTTTATTCTAATGAAAGGGCATGAGAGTTTCTTGGTGTCTCATATCGCCCACCCCCTTCACAACACACAAACATCTCATAATGAATAAGGGAAGGAAAGGAAAGAAAGGAAATTGAAGAAAAAACGAATGGCTGTCAACTCTGTCCCCATCCCATGTGCTGTATACCTAGGCCAGTATACTGTTTCATTGCATTTGTGTGTGAGTGTGTGTCTTTCCTTCTGATCTCCTTTGGGACTGCTATATATGCCATATCACCAGTTGCTTGAGAGGAAGATTTCATTTGGTTTCATCAGACACAGCACACACACACACACACACACACAGACACGCACACATAGAGCAAATTCAATGTGGTCAAAATCTTGGAGTTCTTTTTTGGTCTTTTTTGTCATATATTTGAATCATTTTTCTGACTCAGCTGACACTTGGACAAAAGAGGAGAAGTCACTCTTTTACAGGTCAGAATTGTGTAGATTAAGAGTGATCACTGCTGGACAACCAGACCTCCTCCCTCAATCCTTAATCCTTCTTGGTACATGTTTTTGCCCTGTTGGGCAGCCAGAAATAAACAAGCCTGCGGTGACATTGGTGGTGTATGACATTCAAAATCTGCTGGTCCAATGGTATTTTTAACACATAATGGGACCTATAGCAGAGACAGGAAACAAAAATTTTTTACTGTCCTGACTTTATGTGATGGCTAAAACTCCTCTATCACTTCTTATTATATAGTTTTGTAGATTTATGCTGTTTACTGCATGCCACCTCATGTTAATATAAATAGTGTACTTCAAGCAATACTTTGTGGGGAAGTGGGATAAAAGATTACAATGGCGATATTGTTGAAGATAGGTTTGATTAGAAGGTTTGGTGTATGTGTTTGTGTAAATGATGGTAAGAGCACTAGAACTGGTATTGCAAATGAAAGATTATCTGCAACTGGCTTAATGGTCACATCAAATAATCTAACTGGGATATCAGAAAATCAACACCTAGGAATGGGCAGTGTTCATGTTCTCATAACATGCAGGGTGGGTTTAAGGGTAATGTGTGGTGAAAGGAGGGCTCAAAAGTGGAGATTTAAAAGAGCTAATTATGAGTGTGAAGAGAGAAGGGGGAAAAAAGAAGGAATAAAGGAGTTAAATAAAAAGGATATTTGATAACATAGATATATTAAGAATGCATGGAGACTTTTTCCAAAGAACTTTTGGTGTGACACACTTTAAACTTCTCTTTAAAGTTTCTCTTAGGAAGTCATAATTTTTTAGTAGCCAAGCCTAAATCATAACCACTCAAGATGATCAAAGAGCTGAACTGACCTTCAGTTTTATTCCTACATCATCAAAAGTCATATGCTAACTAGAGGTAGCTATCTTTAGCTAACTAGCTAGCATTAGTGTCCAATAACTTGCCAAGACGGTCTGCTCTCATTGTTTTCTCCTCATGTAATGTACTAACATCGTAGTTAGCATTTCTGATGGCACCCAGCCACAATTCATCTTTGTGGATTATTAGGCAGCCAGTGAAATATCACCCCCTCACTGGGCGAAGTCTCATCATTACGCCCTGTATTTCGCACCCTCGATACCATTTTCAGCCCACCATATTGATTTTTGATTGACAGCTGCTACTAAAAGCAGGTAGTCGATTGTCAGTGTGTAATGTAGGAAACCGTTACCCAATGATGAATCGATGAATGAATATTTCATAAAATTGGATATTGCATAAGTTATATGCAGTTATTTTCTGGTCTTTAAGCATACTTTCATTAAACATACAAAAAACATACAAAATGCTTCCAGTTAATCTGCTCTAAAATAGCAGTAAGTATAAGATAAGCAATCATAAGCTTGAGTATCACAGTTGATCAAAACATAGCTTATTTTTTTATGCAAAATCTCTTATATTTCACCAAGTATGTTACACATATGAGGAATCTGTCACGGTGTGTACACACATGTATGGCATGTAACATACTAAACAAACCAGACAAGAAAAGTCTATTAAAAGACTAGTCAAAAAACAGACATGTATCTAATTAAAAATAGAATAATAGATTTAAAAATGAGATATAAAGAAGCAATTGTGAACGTAACCAAAAGATGAAGAAGTGTAACTATTGTTTACAGTATGTTACAGAATGATATGAACATTGTACTGTAGTGCAGGGATGCATTGTGCTGCAGAGGAGTTATAGTTACAGTAAAAAGTTAGGTTCAGTGGGCAAGGTTTCCACTGTGGTTAGTGAGCACCACAGCTCTGGGGAAAGAGCTGTTGGCATATCTTCATGTAAGTGATGAATTGATGTAAGTGATGAACTGATAATATAACCATAAAAGCATCTAAGATGTCTTCTTTTACTAGCAAAGGTAATTTATTAGGAGATTCATATAATTCTCTGGGGAAGGCATGCAGTGTGAATTGCCTTGCTTAAGCAATTAACTTCTAACTCCAATCCATCTCTAGGGTTCTTGCAGGGACTCTGTCTAATGAAAATCACCCCCTTCTTCAGGCTCTTCATCTAGTTAGGCTTCATTTAAGTTTTTATTTGTCACTGTGAACTTCAGGTTGCTTATTAGGTATGTTAGTATGGGGCTTTGTGACAGTGACAGTAACTGAGCAAACAGGAGCATATAGCCAAAACAACAAAATGATACAATCATACACAAGTCAGTGAGTAAACCACTGAAAGCATGATTGCATACAGACTATGCATATATTGCATGATAATTAATGCTACAATAAATTATATAAAGAAAACTTATTACTCTTTATATAAAGAGTTATATAAAGAAACTTTAAATTATATAAAGGAAACTTTATATACAGAAAACTTCATACTCCATTGGTGTTTTCTGTTGTGGCAGATTTTTATTGTAGGTAGTAGATAGGACACTCTGGAAAGAGATATTGATTTTGAGTTCAGAGCACACAGCATGTCCTTTTTGTCTGTATGTATCTGTCAGTTTTCAGATTTGCCTGCCTGTCTCTTTTTTCCCTATTAATGTGCCATCCCTAGGGTGACCTTGTGTTAATGAGGGTGTGAGCATGAGAGCATGAGAGCTCTTTCAGCTCACCCCTTCGAGGCACCACCCAAATACAACAACCCCCACTACTCTTTCTCTCTTGCACACACACACACACACACACATACACACACATACACACACACACACAAATACCATAAGCACAACCCTGTGGTTTCAAGAGACAGACTTTGCAAGAGGAAGAGAGTGAATGTGTAAGAGAGGCAGAGCACCAAAGAGCCAAAATCCAACGCAAAGTGGTTGAAAAGAAAGGGAATAAACTGCTTCGATTGAGGAACTGCAGAACTATACCTCCATTTGAAAGTAAGTACCATGCATAAGAGCTCAAAGTAGAAGGGAGGAGTGCTGGGACAGGAATTGAGAGAGAGGGGAGAGAGAAGAGATAGCAGATTCAGCACAGAGCCTGAAGGAAGCTGTGTGCTCTGAATATATCACTTCGAGACATCTGTGAGCATGGAGGCGACAGGTAGAGGTGTTCAGAAGAGATTTATGGTCAGACAGAGTCTCTATGCTCTGGCGAGTATATGAAGGCAGGCTTGACAGTGTGTCAGTATCCCAAGTGGGTTAGTTCCACAGCCCTACAGAGCAAGCTGGACTTATTCTGAGGCTTAGTCCTGATGACAAATGATATGGCATGACTAGGAGCTATTGTGATGCATATGTCTGTACTATAAATACAAATGTGAGACTCATCAACTTTTATCAGCCAGAGAACTCAGTGTTTCTATTTGAGGTATTTTTTCTCTTTGTTATCACATGAACTTAGCCAAGATAGTTTATCATAAAAACAGTGCAAACCCTTCTTTTCTTTGACACTTTGTAAAAAGTAAATGAATGAACATTTTTCAAGTAACTTGGGTGTGCACTATGAATTCGGAACACTACTCTTTGCTCTGATTTGTTTTTTCCATGTACTGAAGTGACATCCTCTTATATTGGTGGTGCTTAAATTTCTCTAACATTTTCCCCCCAAGGCATTTGCTTTAAATGTCATGTTTTGTAGCAGTTGAAGCATTATCAGTAAAAAAAAAAAAAAAAAAAAAAAAAAAAAAAAGCATAGATTTGTTTGTTTCTTGTCTGAGGGAGATAGAGAAGAACATTTCAGAGCAGTAAATTTGAAATTATTATCACTGGCAGCAACATGATAGCCACATCCAGTTTTGATTTAAAGTGTTTGTAAATGTTTTATCTCTAGAAAATATTCTAGTTTAAAGGAACAATATGTGTTTGAGTAGGTATGAAAGTTCCTTGTAGTGCAAGCTGCAGTACATACAGCTTCTACATAGTCTATGTAGCACATGTAATTCACACTCACACACATATATATATATTTATTTATTTTGTGGGGAAATAATTTGGGTCTTCCTTGATTGGAATGGGAATCACAGAGTTATAAGTAGCTGCTTATATAAAAGAATATAAAAGGAGTAGACAGAGTGAAAAAAAGAGGGCCTCAATGTGCTTGCTGTTGCTATAGTTATTTGCTATCCTACCACAGCCACTCCAGCCAAACCAAACTTTTTCCCCCATCCATCTGCACACAAAAGAGACTAAGTGGACGCCTACACTGAAAAGAGACACTTACCATCACCATATAGTGAGTGTGTAATGAAACAATGTTTAACTAGCAACTGTTAGATTGAGAATAGTAGCATAGAAAGCCCAGGAGATAAAATATGGGAGAGATTTAACTCTCTGATCTTTCGGAAAGATGCCTCTGAAAGATGCCTCTAAAAGTAAAGTCGTTTAGTCCGTTCACGTTAACAAGGACTGGATTTTCTCCTTCCCTCTCCTCCTCTCTGCTTTGTTTCATGGCTTTCATTTAAAGACTTTTACAAACATTACTGTTAGGGAATACAGTGCTTTGAGACACAGCCTGAGTTGAGCACAAAACTGCATGCTTGTGCCTCACTTTATATATATGTTATAATCCAGATGCATCTGAGGCTACTACAGCACAGTTCCCAACTGAGGTAATAGGAGGCCAGAGATGTAGCAGTTACACTAAAAGTCTCCAAGGAGAGTAATGGGGACCTCTGTATAATTTTAATGGGAAAAATCAATCTGTATGTGATGTAGTGGTGCAGTGGTAAAGAACTGTTAATGCATATGCATGGACTGGGCAAAGCTACCAATAATCTCTGTAATTATTATTATTATTATTATTATTATTATTAGTAGTAGTAGTAGTAGTAGTAGTAGTAGAAGTAGTAGTATTTATCTATCTATTTATCTATCTATTTATTTATTTATTTAGACAGTAGAGTGCTGTTTGAGAGAGAAAGTGGAGGTTTACCTCCATACAACTCATTTTCCAACATGTGCCACTCTAGTGGGGGAAATTTGCTGTTAGTTAGTGGCCAGCCAGTGCTGTCATATTCAACAAAGGACAAAGGTGAAGAATATATACATTCATTGAATAATTGCGGAAATGAAGACCAGGTTAGTGAATGATATGACCAATGAAGAGGACTAAGGACTGGGAACGGCTTATATAACAACAGTGATGATGGCCAATTTACTTGTGTCGGTGTGTACAAATATGTTCGTAACACCTATTCAAAGCTAGGCAATAAGCACATAATGCCAATATTTTGGGATGCAGCCACTTTGCATTGTATTTTCAGACAGAATACAGTCCCCTCTGAAGGTATTGGAAGGGCAGGGCCAATTCTTTTGTTTTTGCTATACACTGAGGACATTTGGGCTCGAGATCAAAATATGAATGAGACAACAGATTAGAATTTCAGCTTTCATTTCCTGATATTTACATCTAGATGTGTTAAACAACTTAGAACATGACACATTTGTTGGCAATTTTTAGGTGAGCAAAGATATTGAAACAGAGAGCCAGCAAGTAAATAACACTTAATATTTTGTTGCATTTCCTTTGCTCGCAATAACTGCATCAAGCTGGTGACCCACTGACATCACCAAACTGTTGCATTCTTCTTTTGTGATGTTTTTCCAGGCTTGTAGTGCAGCTTCTTTCAGTTGTTTTATATTTTGGGGGTTTCTCCCTTCAGTCTCCTCTTCAGGAGGTGAAATGCTGCTCAGTTGGGTTTAACGTCTGGTGATTGACTTGGCCAGTCTAAAACTTTCCACTTTTTTCTGCTGATGAAGGCCTTTGTTGTGTTAGCAGTGTGTTTTGGGTCATTGCCTTCCTACATGATGAAGTTTCTCACAATTAGATTGGATGCATTTCTCTGTAAATTGTCAGACAGAATGTTTCTGTAGACGTCTGAATTCATTCTGCTGCTACCATCATGTGTTACATTTCTCAATAAAGATTAGCACGTTCCAGAAGCAGCCATGCAAGCCCAAGCCATGACACTACCTCCATGATTGACCGATGAGCTCGTATGTTTTGGATCATGAGCAGATCCTTTCTTTCTCCACACTTTGGCCTTTCCATCACTTTGGTAGAGGTTCATCTTGGTTCCAAAACTTTTGTGGCTCGTCTCTGTATTTCTGAATTCCAATCTGGCCTTCTGATTCTTACTGCTGATGAGTGGTTTGCATCTTGTGGTGCTCTCCATATTTCTGCTCTTGAGGTCTTCTCTGAATGGTGGATTGTGATACCTTCACCTTTTGCATCTGACATTGAACAGGTCAGCAAAGGAAAACAACAGTGATGTTGATGAGAGTTGATGACAGAAACATTGTGAGAGTTGTGAAGAAAAACCCCAAACTCTCACAATGTTTCTGCCATCAAATCTCATCAACATCACTGTTGTTTTCCTTTGCTGTCCTGTTCAGTGTCTGGTTGTTAGCACGCCAGTGGTTTGTTTCAGTTTCAGGACATTCCAAAGTGTTGTATTGGCTATGCTCAATGCTTATGCAATGGCCCGAATCCATTTTCCCTCTTTTCCCAGCTTCAAAATGGCTTCCTCTTCTCCCATAGACAGCTCTCTGGACTTCATGTTGGTTCATCCTTTTTTTTTTTAACAACAAATGCACTCTTCACAGGTGAAACCCAGGGCTCAAACCAAGAGCAGCTATTCAGAGCTATTAATATTAATTCAGAGCTATTTGAATTTAAACAATCAATCTAACAGGACACACTTGGGCAACATGAAACATGAAACACCTTCCAGTCACATGTTTTAATATTTCTGATTGCTTGAAAAATGGTTGGGTTCAAACAAAAGGTGGTATGTTCTAAGTTAACACATCTAGATGTAAATGTCAGGAAATGAAAGCTGAAATTCTGATTTATCATTTTATATTCATCATTTATCTCAAACACCAATATCTTCAGTGTAAACAAAATAATTATTCCAATCCACATTCAGTCCCTTCCATACACTGTATGTGTTTTTTAGCTGAACTAAAAATGTGATATGAGACAGTGGGACGGTGAACAACAAGGATATTTTTATTTATTTTGTTTCCTCGACAAAACCTATTTTGTGTAAAATAAGTATCATACCAAACAAACTCTTACAGGATCATGGGATCTTTGTTAATTATTATTTTAAATAACATGCACAGTGGATAGGAAGTGCGAATTTGTGATTTCAGTGTGTTTTGATGGGGTTTAATGCTAAAAAAATGAATTGCCTTTGAAAGTGGAATTGATTGGGGCAACACATCTGGTGTGAATTAGCCTTTAGTATTAATCAATTAGGGATGTGATGAAATATGTTTCTCCTGTTTAAATAGTGGCCAGGCAAGAAAGATATCGCCGGCGTGTTTGGCTAGCCGCCTGCTCTTTGGGTTGTTTGTTTGGTTTTTAATTTCTCTTTACATTCAGAAGTTTTTTTACTGTGATTGGTTATGACCGTGAAACGCTTTTAAATATAAGGGACTTTGTTGAAGCTTCATCAAATGCTGATCTGAAATGTTCTTATTCAAACTCCCCTCCCGTCCTTTTTGACGACTGTCCCAGCCTGTGAATGCCGGCTGCCGTGGAACTTTCCTGGAAGGAAACGCTGCAGGAGAAGAGGAAAGCGAGGGGGCATTGTGACTAAACTTAATCAGCATCATCCGAAATCGCGATATGGGTTGGATCGCCTTCAGCCTGGGCCTGGATGTGATCCCTTTGTTATGTGGCGCTCACTTGAGGTGGCTTATCAGTAGATTTTACCTGTGTCTCAGGACAAGTTTTTAATCCCTTCTTGCCGTTGGACACCATTTTTTATTAGTGACTGAGACTTGGTTAAGCATGGGAGATTTCCTTTTCTGAACTTGTGCCCACAGACTGCTCTTTTTTGAACTGTCCTAGATTCTCTGGCAGGGGCGGTGGGCTTGCGTCTGTTTTTAAGAGCAGTTTTGGTTGCCGATCTCTAAAGACTGACGGAGTTCTCCTATTTCAGCTAAATATGAACAAGTTAGCCATTGCTGTGGTTTAGCACCCCCCCAAAACCAAATAAGAATTTTTTAATTTTTAAACTTCTTAGGAGACATTATTCTTCGCTATGGCCGGCTTTTAATTGTGGGGGATTTTAATATTCACATTTGTTGTGAATCAAACTCCTTGGCTAGAGACTTTGTTAATCTGATTGACTCTTTTGATTTTACTCAAGTGGTAAATGGTCCAACTCACAAACTGGGCCACACATTAGACCTCGTGTTGGTGCATGGTATTTCTATTTCTGCACTCGAAATTTTTGATTTGAGTTTTTCTGATCATATGCCTGTTACATTTACCTGCTCTTTTTTGAATGAAGTTTCAAAAACTACGATGATTTCACAGCAGCTTCCTACCTTTAGTCCATCTTCTAATGCTGATTTCTCTGCTTTGGTTAAGAAGGCTTGTCAAACTTATAGTCTTGATTTTCTTTCCAATCTGTTTAATATTGATGAGCATCTTATGTTATTCAATTCCATCAGTACTGACATAATTAATTCTGTGGCTTCACTAAAAGATAAATGACATAATTCTAAAACTGGACCTTGGTTAACCAGCATCATACTTGAACTTAGACGGGTTTGTCGTAGAGCTGAACGAAAGTGGAAAAAAGATAAATTACAAGTGTCTTTTGAAATATTACGTGAGTCACTCATTAGATACCAAAAATCAATCAAAGCGGCAAAGTCTACATACCTCTCTGACACTATAGCAAAAAACTGTCATAAACTTAAAATACTTTTTACTGTTTTAAATTCGGTTGAGAGTGCTGTCTGTCTTAATGCATCAACTGCAGTATGTGATAGCTTTTTAAA
>JAKKZJ010000009.1:22645196-22655633 GCA_033441845.1 Pangasius mekongensis | reverse complement strand
GGCTAATCTCACACCTTCACAAATATGGTACATCAAGCAGGTTCACCTGATATATAATAAAACAAGGCCAGAGATTAATAACACAGAGATAATTTACAAAACGATTTAAAATTTAAGGTTTTATTCAGTAAACCTGGAGCAACCTGAAACAAGCTAAAAAATAGAGCTGCAGTAAATTATTAAAAATTTAATAGATTTATTAGGCAACCTTGTAACAAATCACAATACATTCATTATACATATTCAACATACTAAATGATTTATTAATTTGATTACACCATGAAATGGCTAAGAATTAAAAGATAATAACAATAACACAAGGTTAGAGCAGTTCATCCAAAATTATTTCACCCATTTACTCACATCTGTTGCGTGGCATTTACAAACACGGAGGGTGAACGTCACCTGTTGTTACAGAAGTATTTCACTGTGAAAACCACTCACCATCCAGGCCTGTATTCAGTTACACCAATATTGTTATTTTCATAGACGATGGTTTTCTGGGCTTGCCACTGACGCAAACTTAATACTGATCCTTGATCGAATCAAGACAAATAAGGTCAGGGTCACAATCGAGTGTAGCTGCGACTCCCTCAAACTCCACCTTGCGTGTGCAATTCTCAGGTAAATAATCTTTTTGTAAAGCCATCTGAAAAACATTTCCATTCATTCTTCCATCTAGAAGATGAAGGAATGTTCAGAGTCTTCATTTCACTGAGCGTTAATGTCAGTTCAGCAAAAAGGTACTTCGTTTAAGATAGTGAAAGGACCCTTGGATAGACAGAGTATACAGTATACATTTATATTTACAGCAATTGGCAGATGTCAGTACATCAAGAAAAAATGAAGTGTTGTATTAGTGCTCCTTTAAGTGTTTAGTGAAGAAGTAGATTGTCAATCTTTGTTTGAAGGGGAAGTTTATCCTAATACCTGTGCAGTACAGAAAAGACTCTTGATCTCAATCCCCATCTCGAGGGATGGTGGGTCAAGTTGAGCTGTGCTAGAGGCTGGAAGGGAATGTGCAGTAGAACAAGGTTTGATAAATGCCTTCATGCAGCTGGGTGCTGATCCTTTTTGGCTTTGGAGGCAAGCATTAGTGTTTTAAATCTGATGTGGGGAAACCTGTGGAGTGAATGCAGCCATAGAGTGTTTGTAGTGACTGACCCCTGATTGAGAGTTGCAAGGGTCAGATGTTACCCAAGAGTAGACCAAGTCACAGCTGACCAATCTTGAGATGACAAGGAACTAAACAAGCCCTTGAGTGACATATATGGAGAGAAAAAGCTCCTCCTCATGTTTTAAATGAGAAACCTACATGACCATGTCAGGTTAGGAGTTTGAATAAGAGAAGGTTGTTTGTCCAGAACTATCTCAAGGTTGCATGCATTGTCAGATGCTAAGATCTAAAAGTTGTCCAAGGAGGTCACAATTTCCCACAATGGGGATTCATCTCCAGGGATATACAGCAGCTCAGTCTTGCTGGAATTTAGCTTTAGGTAAATGGCATGTCTGCCACACATGCTGAGATCCATGCAGATTGTCTGAGGAAGGAAAGAAGAGGATGAGTTGAGTGTCATCACCGTAGCAGTGGAATGGAAAACCTTCTGAGGATATGAAACAGAAAGTATAGAGGAAGAATAGAAAAGGACCAATCATCGAGACTTGTGGAACATCAGCTGTCTGCCTGCATGGAGCAGATGTGGATCCCTTTCGTGTGACTGCCTCTCCAGGTAAGAAGCAAACTGCTATGCTATGCCACTGTCCAGTGCTCAGTTGGCTGGATAGGAGTCTCGTTATTGACTGCGCTGCAGGTTTGAAAGGTCAAGGATACTTAGTAACAACCACAAAGGTTGTTTCTGTGAAGTGTGCCACTTTGAAACCAGACTGGTTAGGATCTTGGACGTTATTCTGGGTAAGAAAGAGAGACAACTCGTTGTATAAAGTGCATTCAAGAAATTTAGAAAGGACAGAAGTGGTACCAGTTGGTAGAAGTGGTACCGGTTGCTGATTTTTGAGGTGTCTAGTGTGGGCTTTTTCAGGATGGGTATAACACTTCCTGCGTGGAAGGAAGTTGGTACATGACCAGACATTATGGAGTTATTTACAAAGTGTTAAAGAGTAGGTGGTAGATTTGCTGGACATAAAATTTACAGGATCTCTTCTGTAGATAGAGGAGAAAAACATGTTAAAGAGATAGGAGGGTAGGAGCGCAGTGCAGGCATGGGGCAGGAGCGAAAGTGTGGCAGATCTTAATCTTCCTATCAAAGAAGGTGGCAAAGTCATCAGCAGTCAAGGAGGAGGGTGAAGAAAGAAGGGGAAGGTTGAGAAGTGATGAAAATGTTATGAAGCTTATGTGGATCTGATGCAGATGATTCCGTCTTTCCTTTGTAGAAGGATGCCCTAGCAGTAGTAACATTCTGTTAAGAGTGGTACAAGAGGAGATCAGCAAGTTATGATTTCCTCCACTTTCTTTTACTGGCTCTTAATATTCTGCACATACTTAATATTTTGGGACTCTTCAAGATAGGTAACTTTATCTAAAGCATATTTCAATGTCTAAAAGCTAATCTCCCAGTTTTGGGAGAACAATCATTCATTGACTTATCTACTGAGAGAAAAAAAAACATTTAAAAAGTCAGACTTACAGATTATAGGCAGACTGACTCCTTATCACGACATTTTATGCACAAGGGTGTTAAAGTCATTAATTAATTAATCATCTTCTGAACGGAGAGATCATGGCAGTTGTGGAATGGAAATGTCAGCAACAGTAGTATAGGCCTAAAACCTAAAGCAAATATGCAATAAAGTTTATTTTTACTCCCAACACCACATACAAACTATCATGTTAGTGAGGTTTCGAATCATCCTGGCTTATTAAAGGTATTATGACTGCTGTTAATCAGAGAAAAGCATGCCATAATGTGTTAAATGAGAATGTCTAGCTCAAGGCAGGAGCATAAACAATATTTGATAAAATGTACACAGCCTTAAAGAGATACCTGTATTGATCTGAAGCACAGGACAGTGAAGCAGTTGTGACATAAAACTGTCATATGTGAAACAACCTGGCCTCGGTAACCTGAGATCAGCATCATACAGATTACCTGCATGCAAAAGTCCAGTAGCATTTTGAATAAAACTGTTTTTTGCGTTATTTATTTATTTATTTATTTATATATTTTTAAAAATTTGATATGGTTCGTATACAGTGTAGATAAAAGTCAAGCCTGTATAAATAAAATGTCATGTTTTGTGTTGTGTGAAGCCATGTTCAGAGGACGTGGCCAAAAAAGGTTAAATCCAAGTGGGTTTGTGACACCACTACAAAACAGTGGATTTTATCTTCATTGTGTAACTCATGACACACTGAATGGAAAGCTGATTGGAATGAGAGCACTGAGGCGTGATGTGTACCTGTGAGTGGTCTTGCTACCGTCTAATAGGCTTCTGTACACTAATGGGGGAGGCAATGGCTCGGAATAACAGCCTAATGGAGAATCGTGCTGATAAGGAGCAAGAGTCAAGCACCTATCCTTCATGCATTGGAGTTCTTTGGATGTGTGCCTAATTTACATTGAGTCGTAAACTCTCACCTACTGAGCACAGATGACAACACAAGTGAAATGTCCCAACACTGGGGACAATAATATTTCTTATTGTCACCTATATGGCTACAAGATTCTCATCACTTTCAGCATCAAGGAGAACTAGTGGGGTTGAAATGGTTTGGAATAATGAGATGGCTGTTCCCAAGGGAAATTAGAGATCACATGCACTGGATTTGTTTGTGTAATGTGCTTATTATTACATTAATAACAAGACACAGAGAGGCTTTATGAATGTTCGGAGGCAGAAAACAATGTTAGCGTTAGGCATGCGCTGCTAGAATGTTATCCGTTACAACTTTAATCATGAACAATGTTGCTGACTGAGAAGCGTTTTATGTGTAACTTTTAAAAAATATATATACAATATGATTATGGTAAAATGACAGGCAATAACCATGAAGTGCATTTTAATATAATGAAATCTTTCATAAAAAGATACTATGCAGTGTGTTAAAATGTAAACCTACACTTTAAGTAGAAAGAGAATGAGGAGGAGGAAGCTGAAACATACTAATTTTATTATAATCCCAGGAAATTAAAATCTTTGCTTTAGGATTGATGAGTAGTGTTGGCTGATATCAAAGCAGACAGGCAGCTGCTTTTGCTTGGTGGGAGGGAGGAGTAGAGACTTAATTAATGTCAGATTAATGGTACAGAATTATTGAAGCCTAGCATTTGAGACTGAGACACACACTGAGCTCATCTCATCTCCACCCACAGAGCTGTGATTGACTACAGTGTTCACCTTCAGCAATATTACACAATGAAAAATATGATGAACAAAGGACTGGTCACGGACTGTATCAGAACAGCCTCACATGCACACGCACATGCGCACACACACACACACATACACACACACACACACACACAGAGAGAGAGAGGTTTGCCTTAATGGTAAATGCGTTCTTATCTACATTCTTATCAAAACCACTATTGCAAAGTTTAAAGTTTCTTTTTAAACCTACTTCATTAGTATGCTGTGCATTGCTTGAAGACAGTGAGTGTGTGTGTGTGTGTGTGTGAGAGAGAGAGAGAGAGCAAGAGAAAGATGAAAACAATGTTATAGAAAGATAAGAGACGAGTGGAGAAAGTAAAGGGAAAAATTCAGAGAACTTGCTTTCTCCTTGCTGTGGAAGACAAAAAAAAAACAATTTAATGTTCAACGTTCAACTCTGGTTCTATCTGTGTGTGAAAGAATAACAAAGAAACAAAACAAGAGACAAAGAAAACACAATCTATTAATATATGGCATGCTCTGCTTTACTTACAACATGACTGCTTCCAAAACAAGTGTCTAATAAGGCTACAAACGTATCTCAAGGTGATGCTTGTGTGCAAACACACAACATGTCAGACAACAAAGGAGGGATTTTTTTTCTTACCCCAAGGAACCTGGAGGTAATGTTGGAAAAGATGAAGGAAAAAAAAAAATCCAGGGGCTTACTCTCTGACAAACAGAAACAACAGGTGTGGGAGGACATTGCACAAAAGTGAAGAAGGCTGGGAAAGGATTAAGAAACAGACGACAGGACTTTTCACGCCATTAAAAAAACTCATGGAGGCAGAAACACTGCCCTGTCTCGTCTGAAGAAACAAAAAGGCTCTGAACAGAGATGCCCCACATGGCATTACAGACAGGGTTGACTTTAAGAGCAGTTGGCTACTTCAACACTCAGAGCCCATTTCCACAAGAAGACCACTCTCTCAGCAAGACCACTCCGGATATGACACCCCTATCGCTGCGCTCCTCTGAGATAGCCATGAAGTCAAAACCATTAACTCACACAGCTAGAGAAGGAGAAGGTATAAGAAAAAGGACAATCAGGAAAGAAAAATGGAAGAAACTGCAGCTATAGTGAGGTCATTTTGCCGAACGTTTTGCAAAAACTCACAGTTTTCCTTAATTTCCTGCACTTCTGTCAAAGTGGTCAAGTAAGATGGTTAAAGAATGAAAAGTTTAAGTTTGAGTCCTTTTTTTTTTATAATCTTCTTGCAGTGATGTTAACTCCTTGACATGTTGCGTTTCTCAAATCAGAACCCATAGGTTCAGGAACAATTTACTTTAGCAACATGGTGTCCCCATGTTTTTTCCTTTTACTCTTCTTAGGATCTCAGTGTGATAATAAACCTCTATCTGTTTCGCTATCTGTTTTCTATTTCCTAGCGTGTTTTATTTATTTTTGCCAGTCAATTGCATATAAACTCTACACATTTGAATATATTTCAATCAAGTAGACTTCTGGGGCTTTTACGAGTAGGCATTCCATGTTATCCTCTTTTACCCAGCCATGACTGGCTCCAAACTCCTCTTCTTTGCCTTGATAAATTTGTTTTCTCTAGGCATGACATTGCTACTGTTATACTACCCTGCTAAACAATCCAGCTTAGTCTGATCGGCTTCCAGCTCCCAAAACACCAGGTAAAGCTGCGCAAACAGGTAGATCATCCATAGGAAACAGAAAGGAAGTAGTTTCTGAATTACTGCTACTAATGCTATATCACAGACAAGTTGTTTTTAAGAAGATAATGCAACAGTAAGGCAGTTAGAAAACCTCAAATGTTCAATTAACTCAAGTAACGCTCAAGCAACCCACTCAAGGTAGCTGGAAAATGATCAATGACCAATTTGAGATCAGCATGGCCTGTGTTTGGCAGCCAGTAGCTAGTCAGATGCTGCCTTCAAATCCTGTCCGAAATATCGTAATTTCCAGGTGAACGCACATGAACACACATTACACATGATTCGGAACCATTTTTCTTGCAAAGAAAAAAAAACCCCACAATTTCCTTCTCAGTCTGCATGTTTATCCCATATTTCTTGAAGTTTTGTGTTTAAAGTCAGTGGTCTAGTCTAGACAGGAAGAGGAAGTTTATTCTACAACTCAATTGACAGTCTTGATTTGTCCCCCAGATAGCAACACCAGGCCATGGAAGAAAAATATCAGAAAATAATATGATAATATCCCCTGTATAATAACTCAGTGACGTCTGTATGTCTGTACACTGTATTTATTTATTTATTTTAGAAAATTCACATTTGCACACATTTTTTAAATGGACACTGTCAGCCGCCTACAGTGATATATGCTGAGAGTTTGCATTACATGTTTGGCCTTGTGGGGACATTTGGCTGGTCTCCATGAGGAAAATTAAAATAAAAAAAAAAAAGATTTTTTTTTTGGTTATTAAGGTTAGATTTTGGTGTAGACATAGCATTAATTAGCTACATTATTAATTAGGTCAATGGAAGGTCCTCATAAGGATAGTAAGGCAAACATGCGTGTGTGTGTATGTGTATGTGTGTGTGTGTGTGTGTGTGTGTGTGTGTGTGTGTGTGTGCTTTGAACCAACTAGTAGTGGCAGAGGACAGTGTAGGTCACAAACAGCACAACCTTCTATGCCAACAAACATTTGCTTTCATAGGAATGGGCAACAGTGCGAAGCTAGAGGCTTTGCCCTACGTGTGTGTGTGTGTGTGTGTGTGTGTGTGTGTGCGCACACATTTTCCCAGTGGCCAATTGCCAGGTTTGTTCTAGAGAAAGTGACACTGAGAGTTGCTCAGGGATTTTGAGACAGCAACAAAATAAATATCTCTTGTGTTCAATTAACTCATATGGAGTTAAATTTAGTTAACAGGGACTGTGTTAATTAAATTCTGACGGTTTTGTAAAGCTTCTATTAAAACATCACTGATGATGTGTAGTGTGTGTGACAGCATCCTGGAACACGAATTTATTATCACACAGCAGTTGCTCGTGAAATCTAGAGGCTTACAGATTAATTTAAAGTGGATTATGCAATCTGTTTATTCAAGTAGCAGCCTGACTTGTTGTAAGATACACACAGCATGCCTTTGATCTTCATTCATTTCATATATTCATTTTAAATTCATTAACATCTTTGAGTGTAGCATGAAAGTTACGACTGCGTTTTAAGAAACTGCCAGATTTCCGCTGAAGAAGTGAGACGTTACAAATGTTTAAAAATGTTAATTTGTAGTAAAGATCGTTTGAAGCGGTTCTCCACCGTTTTTCTGTCAGTGGTAATAAACACTGTGATGCTCTTTTTCTGGGACGGCGCAGTTGTAATGCTCCCTTTGGTAATGTCACGACCAAAACCAAACCACAGAACCAAAACCTGAATTCATAATGCTTGAAATGAATTAACGGTTTGCTGGTTAAAAATGATTAATGGTTAAAACAGAAATGGTTAAAATGAAAGTCTGTACAATTACTGAAACTATGTTTATATGTTTATATAATATTTGAATGGAGATAATATATTTAAAGTAAGTTTAATCTTTGAGAGTGATACATTAGGCATGTACATTTATTTTTGTCTATTAAGTCCTCCAGTGATGATGGCATTGTTTTTGGCTGAAAAAAAAAAAAAAAGAATAGAATTACAACCAGAATTATAGTCATGCTAGGGAAAGTTTTTTTTCATTCATTTACCACCAGTAACATCTTTATCCTGGTGTACCGTGTTAACTGCAAAAATGTATGCTTTTTCACTAATCACTGAGGAGAAGTTATTGTATCATTGCAACGAGGCTCACAATACTTCTGCCTAAAAGAGGGAGGACTGTGGTTTTCATCTCTCTCTCTCTTGACCTGCTTTCATTCTGCACGTACACACAAATGATCTTTTTTCTGTTTAAAAGTAAGTAAGGCAGATAAAACATTGCTGAGGTACAGAAGGAATGAGGTGACAAAAGGGGTGCTTTAAAAAAAGAGGAATGATTTAAATAAATAAATAAATAAATACGTAAATAAATAAATAAATGTCAGTTGCTTATCTCAGAGCAGAGCTATTGTAGTCATATTTTACAGTGTAAATAGTGTAATAATAAATAATCCAAAAATGATAAAGAAACATAAATATTTAAAAATTTTCTGTTGGAATTCATATATTACAAATACGGTCATTTTAACCCTGTTTAAGATGCAAGACAGAAAAGGAGGACTAGCAAATGCACCAAAATATTTAACTCAAAACAAAAACTTCATTTTAAATGAATAATAAAACTGACGAATAAAAAATAGCAGAAAATCATGAATATTAACTAAGCAATTTCGAAGTGAATTCAGTTACATGTCTGTACACTGTTGACCTCACAGATGTGCTGTAAATGTCCTGAGTTCAGTTTGTTCAGGTTAAACGTTCGCTGATCTTTCTTACTAGCTCAGATCATTTCCATGAATTTTCCACAAACTGATTTTTTTTTTTACAGCCTGGTTTTCCATTGCGTGATGTTTCACAGCAATATAAAGGTACTGAATTTACTGATATTTTCTTTATATATTTGTCAAAGAAAGAGAGGTGAATTCATTTATCTTCTATTACCACTTTAATCTGGTTAGGGACACAGTGAATTCAGAACCAATATACTAAAACACAAGCAAGTTTTGGGTTGATCTGAGCTCCATACTAGTGCTTTTAGAATTATACGCATACAAAAATGTGTTTTGTATGAGGAACGGCGCCCGATGCATCCTGCACAATCGCCAGCATCTTTAGTAAACAATTTGCTGCCTGCACATACACAGAGCTAAATCTACACACGCCTGTCTTTACATGATTAACAGCAGCGGCTGCCGGTTTTCTGTAGACTGATATTAATGATGAAAATACTAAGAAGGAAAGAGACAGTTAGTGAAAGTGAGAAAGATGAAACTATGACGAAAACAAGCCTGGGACTGCGTGAAATGTTTGCACTGGTTCTTATTTATTGTACACTAATGAGTATTTACTCGATTTGTCACACTTGAGGCTGATCTTTTCTCTCTCTTCATTCTTCAGAAGGACAATCACCTGCATTCTAGTTATGACATGTAGCACCTCAGAGTAGACCTGACAGTTGTAAAATTAAATCTGGGGATGGAAATATGAAACATGGGTCCTAGTCATATTTTTCTAGCATTCTTTCCATCATGAATGACAGGATTGAACCAGGGCCCTTGGAGCTGCCATGGAATGCTATAAGTACTTATACTTTTTAATCCTTACAATTTCAATGTTGAGGTCCCCAATATATTTTTTATTTTGCCCAACCCCATTCCAATCACTCACATTTTTTTGTTGCTGCATTTATTTATTTATTTATTAAGTCCATTTCTTATTCCTATATTGACTTGTCTAGGCACCACAGTTTGTCATCTTTGTGTAAGTCCCAGTTCCGCTTCATAAATTCAACTATAATTATAAAATAATAAATTGAGAGATGAACCAATTGAATCTGCACAGGTGTTTTGAACTCTATTTACAGATACCAGACCCAGACCTGGAAGCCCCGCCCACTTCGCCCCATCTCATTCGCTCTCACGTTCTGTCATGGTAGATGGAGAATATTTTGAGTTCATTCATTTGAAATAAAATCTATCAGTGTAATGCTTGGCTTATCTAACATTAGACAAATATATATTTAACATCAGTTTATGTTTATTAGGGATGTCACCAAAACATTTTGGCAGAAAAAAGGAAAGAGAAAATGAGCAAAGATTTTGACCCAAAAACGTTTAAATAGGTTTAGAATGAAGTGTCAAATTTCACCCTTTACAAATAACATTAATGGTGATGATAATTAGAAAATGTTTAAATTTTATGTCTGGTGCACTTCTGCATCTACAGGGAAAATGTCAGCCATGTGAACATTAGACAACTGATTTATAAAAGGATTGCACTGAAGGATTGACAATGACTGAGTTTTTGTGATTCTGCCTTTATACTCCACCACAATGGATTTAAAATAAAACAATCAAGATGTGATGGAAGTGTAGACTTTCAGCTTTATTTTAAGAGGCTCCACAAAAATATGGCATTT
>JAKKZJ010000009.1:22607541-22632524 GCA_033441845.1 Pangasius mekongensis | reverse complement strand
CACAGGAGCTCTCAGGAGTGCATCTGCTTCATTCCTGCTCCTTTTCTCACCAATGATTTGTTATTAAGACCATTAAATGCTTCATATTTGCCATTATGGGCTTGGCCCCCTTTTTGCCCAGGAGTGTGCATTGGTGGAAACCAAATGTCCTCACAAGGATAGGGATATTTGACAGTTTTTACTGTGTGTTCCCTCATGAGGAAAACTTTTTTTTTTAAATTGTTAATTAACTTACTTAATTAACTATTAAAAAACCCCGAAAAGAGCCAAAATGTTTCCTTTTTGCTCTTTCCATACATTTTGTTGCAGGATGTCATAATAACATCAAAGCCTTAAACATAAAGAGGCTACCACACTTGCTAATGGATTACTATCTAGTGAATCTTTAGAGTAACCCCGTAATAGGTAGTTGAGAGTAAACAACATACAGGTCAGTTTGTACCATACACCCATTAACCAGGGTTGCCAGATATCAGCAACATTTCCAGCCCAACTACCACAATAATGTCTGTATATCATAGACACTGTATGCACTTACAATTTGCAGAAAATCATTAGATATAATTCCAGTTATTTGCTATAAAACCAGATATTTAAACTAGCCCAATTTGGCTTAAAAACCCCAACCCTGAAAACCTGTCATTAACAGTCCTGTCTGCTCTTTCTCCACTGAAATTGTTCATAAAAAGAGCATGGGGCAGAGAGATTCCTGCCCCAGTGGACCTCTAGCAGCATTGTTAGATGCTATTAGATGCTCTAGAAAGGCAAAAAACTGCATTAATAAATATGTCAAAGGAAGATCCTCAACAAGGATAGTAAGATTTGCTTTGAAAGTACAGATACTGTGTCAAGGTCTTATGCCAAAAATTTGAAAGCAAAATAGTTGCTACTTTTAAAAGTACTTATTAAAAATATTATTAACTGATGAAAGTATGTTAATGTCATGATTTATTGGTCACTTTTATTACTTATCTAAAACTGCCCACTGTGCCATTTTGCCTGAAACCCTCATCCATTCTCTGTAAGTTTGCAATATTTACCATTAGTTAGAATTTGGCTTGCTGTTTAGTCAATTATGTTAGCTACTGTAACTGATGCTTTTCTAACCTGGCATTAGCAAAGTAAAGTTAAATATAGCCAGTTTATATGCAGACCATGCTGCTGTAACACAAGAATTTCCCTCATGGAATGAATAAAGTCTAAATCTATCTATCTATCTATCTATCTATCTATCTATCTATCAGTTTATGTTAGCAAATTAGTGAAATTTACCTTGACATGCTATTTCATATTAGATGGAGTTCATGTCTTTTAGGGAGGTAAAGGACAATGTAAACACGTCTATGCTTGCTCCAGCATGTTGAAACATTTTACTGAGTTAGGGCCAGTTGTGCTATTCCTCAAGTTCGACACTGCAGTCAGGTGGATTATCCACATTCAGACGCATGGATAGCTATATTGCTAATTACATTATATAGCATGATAAGGTCATGGCCGAGGATGAATTGGCACAATTCTTGATAGTTTTTTTCTACATTGATGAACTTGATTGGAGGCTAAACTGAAATAATAGGATGATATTCCAGACCACAGTCTCCTCTTCACTGATTAATGAACAGACTGAGAGAACAGCAACAATTATGCTGGCAGAAACCAGGGACCTAAAAATAAAAAGTGGAAAGAGCAAGTTTAAGGAGGAAAATGAGGCATATGGAGGGGGAATGAGAGGAAGGAGGAAGCAGACTCGTAATTATTTGAAACTAAAGAATGCAGATAATGCCATCAGTAGGCTGCACCTTCACAGCAATTCAACCACTTGGGCTTCAGATGCTCAATAATTACCCACATCTCATGCCCATTTTTCCTTAGCCTGAGTGCTTTTCTGCTACTTTAACATGATAAAAGAGAGGGAGAGAGAGAGAAAGAGAGAGAGAGAGAGAGAGAGAGAGAGAGGGTGATAGAGAGATTACCTTTGAAGTAATGAAAGAAAAAAGTTGAGTGTTGTTAGAGTTCATGGCAACTTTGATTAAAGGCGGTTTAAATTTGTGTATTTTTGGTACCAGTCAGAACCAGACAGCAAATGAGAGACGAATGATCATGTGGCTCCACTGACTGTACTTGGGCTGCTTTTTTTTTAATGCTATGAAGAATTTCCGCATTATGAGACATAATGAGAAACTTCTGTAACACATTATCTCAGTGTGCGTGATATCCTATTCATCCTATGAAACTGCTATTGCAAGTCTTTGGAAGCTTTAGAACTTCATAGTGCTCAGAACCTTTCCTATAATATACATAGTTACAGTATGTGTGATCTGGTAGTCAGGGTTCTATTAAGCTCATGGAGATACTGAAGAAAAATAACTCCTAGATTCTCTTTTTATACACACTGAGTAATTCTAGATGGCCCTGATGTTTCCTGTCATACAATTTGTATATTTATACAGACTGTTAGGATGTTTGATTGAACCTAGAAATAGCAATGCAATTAATTAATGGTTTTCTGAAACAATATGCAGTAATGCCTGTGCTCTGTCCCAGCATGCAGCAGAAGCAGTGGGTGTGTGTGGCTGTTCTGGCTCTCTTGCTTGTTACAGATGTGCTAGCAGAAGTTGGGAAGGCAGAGAAACAAGGTAAATAATGTGTCATTATGAATCTTGTGCAGGTAAATTAATCCATCCTAATCAGGCCAGTGGTATGAAACCATGAAGCTCTGAGCTATGTGTGCTTACATATCTGTGTATGTGTGTGTGTGTGTACTCTCACAGGTAAGAAAGAACGTAAGTCAGGATGTGGAGACTGGCAATGGAGTGTGTGTGTGGCAAATGAGGGTGATTGCGGCGTGGGCACTAGAGAGGGAACCCGTACCGGCACTGACTGCAAGCAGAAAATCAAAACTCAGCGTTGCAAGATTCCCTGCAACTGGAAGAAGCAGTTTGGAGGTAAAAGTCACATAATGTCATGCATAATAAGCCAACTTTGCCAGCTCTTTAGTAGGTTTAGAAGCATGTTCCCATTTACATTTAATTCAGTTTCCACCATATATTTAGGTCATGTGATCCTGTTTTTTCATGGGGAGCCTGCTGCCATTACCAAAATGGGAATCGTCTTCATTTGTAAAATAACCAATAGCCTGATAGCTCTGGATCGCAATGACAGACACATTTTAACCATTAAAAAGAGCTCTTCAGTAGCCTTCTCTGCCTCTGTGATCTAAGGTGCCTGAGAAAGATGCAGTGGAATTTTGGCATTTTTGCCGACTTTGGAGCTCTATTTAAGGCTAAAATGACACCCCAGGCACTGTCACAGACCTCATTATATTTCAATACACAGACAGGCGTAGGTTATGGTTTCCCCTATGGGACACCATATTGGAAACACATTAATAAAACAAATGACCACTGACATGTATAATAGACAACTGCCCAAATGTGTTCTCTCTAAATTTTAACTCTGTGGTTCCCATACATTTATTTTGGAACTGTTTGCTTCAACTTCTCAGCCGCTTCACACAAAGAGCACAAAGCAGCATGCTGTGAAAATTAAAGGCACTTCAGTGTCTTAGCCGGAGCATTGATTCAATTTGCATGTCTGTCCCTAAAGAATGCAAGACTGAGCTAGTGAAAAAGTAAGAGGTAGTGATGAAGCAGTGGTACACATGGGTATATCTACTGTGAACCCCTTGACAAAATGAGCAAAAAAAAAATGATTTGTAAAATGAAGGATACATGCAATTTGCAAAGACATTTTGAATATAAATATATGGGTTTTAAAATTGTATTTTAATCTTGGATTACTCCTTCATGCAGAACTTTTCAAAATGCTTTGTGCGCATGGATTTACTTCAGACTATAGATTTCTGTAAGGACCTTGGATGGCCAGGACATTTTGGATTCCCTGCCTGCCCCTCAATCAACCATAACATCACAGTACAGCTAGGCTCAACCACACTCAAGCCAACCAGGACAGCCAGAAACCTTCTGGTGACTTTTGATGACCACCTGAATTTTACAGACCACATTTCATCAACTGCCCCGTCCTGTAGGTTCATTCTGTATAACATCAAGAAAATCAGACCCTATGTCACTGATAATGCCACACAGCTACTAATCCAGGCTCTTGTTATCTCAAAACTGGTCTACTGCAATGCACTACTCATGGGCCTCCCAGTCAGCTCCATCAAACCCCTTCAGATGATTCAGAATGCAGCAGCACACCTTGTTTTCAACCAGCCCAAAAGGACCCATGTCACATCCCTTTTCATCTCCCTCCACTGGCTTCCTGTAGCTGCCCACATCAAATTCAAGGCCTTGATGCTCTCTTACAAGACCTTATCTGGAACAGCACCCCCCTACCTCAACACTCTCCATGAAGTTTATGTTCCCTCCCGCAACCTGCGATTAGTTAACGACTGATAACTAGTAGTGCCTACTCAGTGAAGCATGAGGGTACTTTCCAAACTGACTGTCCCTCAGTGGTGGAATGAACTTTCAACCTCAGTCCGGACAGCAGAATCCTTCATTATCTTCAAAAAAATGGCTGAAGATCCAGCTCTTCCATGCACAATTAACTAACCCCTAACTTGTCTTACACTATCATGTTTTACAGTGTATATTGGGGGCTTTTTGTTGTATAAACTCTCCTTTTCTGCCAAACATTGTGATGGAGTGTGTGGACAAAAAGGTCAACTTTGGACATGTCTACACACAACACCAGATTCTGAGTGTAGCGCCAAAGACGCTTGGTAACAAAGTGTTATATCATACCCCATTTCTCATGCCCCATCTACAGACTCACCCTCACTGTTCCCAGACTTCAAAACACCTGCAGCTCAGTGTAGCAGTGCTTGAACGGCCATGTTCCAAGAGCATCCATTTGTCAATTACTACAGACAGTTCAGGTTCTTTAGCACTGTACCATCACCTCTCTCCTTCATGCTGACTCACCTGGTCACCTTCTGCAGAAAAGGGAGTTCACCCCCCTGACGTAGAGCTTCACAACAACACTGTTCCTGCACCAGCCCAAATCGTTATTTCCCTCTGAGATCGGAGCAGGTGCTGTGCTTTTACAGAGGCAAGGACTAGTGGTGACGCTGCATCCCATTGCCTACTTTCTCTTCACAAGGCTAGGTTGGCTGTATTCTTTACAGCTATCACACTGACCATTTTTTTTACAGAGCCAGGTCCAGGAACAGGAAAGCAGATGGCTTGTGAAGAACACACAACCCAACCTGTTATTATTGAGACCAACTGCTAGTTTGCTCCCATCCCATCCTCAGAAGCCAAGACTGTATGTACAGATAACAGACTGAAAAGATGTACATTCCAAAGGCAATCAGGGGTAAATTGATCACCTACGTCCCTACTTCCAGTGGAAGCAAAGATCTCCTGTCCAAGCATTATTAGTCGCTCAGTCTACATACTGGTGTTCAGAAATTGGTCGCATCAAGCCAAGACTAATAACTTTCTGCCAGCATGGTGGATTTTGTCACTGGCCTCCCAGTGTCAGTAGGTAACATCACTATACCAGATGTGGTCAGTTGTTTTTTCTAAGGTTTGTTGTTTGATGAATCTTTCAGGTCTCTCCACTGCTTATCATACAGTCAAGGCCCTGTTTTTGAAAGTGTTTTGTTGCTTTGCTGTTCCATTTATGTTACAAGGATGGTATCTCCACAGCTACTGGTGGAGTCCATCAGGAGTATTCCTGAAACAGAATCATTCAGGTCTCATCAGGCTTGACGCCATTCCTGTGCTACCTGGAGTTCCAACTGAGTCTGTTCCCATCATGCCCAGCTTTGGTTTCCATTGCGTCTTGTAATAGAACAGAATGTAATCCAGTGGCACAATATGAAGCCAAGACAATAACACACATAATATTTTTTAAAGTGGCAATGTGAGCAATAGAAAGTATACCAGAGGAAAGAAAAAAACAGAAAACAAAGGGGCAGACATTTGTAGCTAATGCATGATGCTGGTATGCAGAGTGAGTATAAACTTTTGGGTAGTAAGGGTTCTTACATTTTTGCTGTTACTGTTGGCTCCAATAGCCCTTAGGTACGCATGCATTGCATCTTTTGGATTCCTCTCCTTTTTTTATTATCACTTTGCCAATAGTATTTCTACACAGGGATTTGAGAGAAAATGCTAGTATTTAATGTTATGAATGTTATGAAAATTATTTTGTTAGAGGAATGGAAAGTAGTTTTCCTAAACGTAGAAAATTTGAATTATTACTGTAAGTGTTCGTTTAATACATTCTTTGTTCATTCCCTTGAAGGAAGCCAATAATTCTTGATTGTCTCATATGTCTTTTGTAGTTTTGTATGAGCAGTGAGAGTTGAATATAAAAATCTAACACTACAAAACAAAAATTCTGCATCACACAAAATGTACAGAGTTTGCGTTATCAATATTGCAGCTGTGAAACCAGAAGCAGGGGAAACTAAACATGAGAGTAATATCTTAGGATAAGAAGCTTTAACTGCCTGGGGCTTAGAGACAGGGGAAAAATTAAAAGGAAAAAATGGTGCCTCTGTTATGATGTGAGGGGCGTGTTGCTGGCAGGTTTGTGTCCACTTGGCCCCTTAGAGGGAAGGGTTAATGAAAATCAATAAAGTTATTCTGACTCGTTACCTTTATCCTCTGATTGTCAAGCATCGATCAGCCAGTAGAGGGCTTCGGAGAAGCAGGAAGAGTGAGAACAGATGAACTCAAACCGGGAGCGATAGGCCCCTCCCAGCACCTGTGCTCACATTTTATATTAACAAACTAGTCATGGTTTTGCGTCTTGCCTGTGGTTGTACTGTGGTTCATAAGTGATACTCCCAATTGTAACTGAGGATGTTATTTGTATTCAGAATTCTAGTAGTATTTTATTGCTGTGCACCTGTCTTCTTCAAGTGGGTTCAGTTTTCACTTGAATTTCTGCATTGTTATTCAGTTTTCCTTTTGCTTCAAAATGCTGCTCTCTCTCTCTCTCTCTCCATTCATAGACTCATCACTATGATTACACATTTCTGTCCTAATTCCAGTGGTCTCCTCCAGCAAGACAGTGTCCCCATCCACAGGGCATGAGAGCTCACTGAAATGATTTTGATGAGCATGAAAATTATGTAAATTATATGCTATCATATGCTAACTCAATAGAACACCTATTGGAGATTTTCTCCAGTACATTTCCAGAGGCTTGTAGAGTCTATCAATCTCTCCAGGTTCTCACTGAAGCTGTTCTGATTGTTTGTGGTGGCCCAACATCTTAAGACAATTTATGTTGCTATGTTTTTTGCTTTAATTTGTCACCAGTCTGTATTTTTGCTTTCTCTATATATTCTTCATTTCAGGGGATGTGATCACTGTTGGTGTATTTGTTACATTACCAGGTTTGCAACAATTACCAAGTCTGCAACATATCTAAATTAGGAGCACACTTAATAACAGGACTTATATTCATAATATGCGCATTGTGAACATCTTTTCAAGAGACTTAGAAGTGTTTGCCTTTATTCTTCCAAATCTGTATGCTGCAATGATTTATAATCCCACTATCTGGTATTCCCCAGATAGTGGGATTATAAGTGGATGGGTTGCCTTTTGAGTTCCTCTTAAAGTTTCTTCCTCCTGTTGTTGCAGGAAGTTGCCTCTGGCTTGCTCATTAGAGATCTAAAGCTACATCTATTTTATGTAAAGTTGCTTTGTAACATCTGTTGTTAAAAGTGCTACTGAAGTAAATTTATTTATTTGTTGAAGTACATTTATTAAGAAACATTCCTTTGATAGCATATAACAGCACTGACTCTTCACTTATAATGCTTAATTCTCAGCCAAAAAGACATTTGTTCAGAACCTTTTTAGCCATCTTTACCAAGGGTTCCAATATCTGACTGTATGCCCTATGTGTTCATTTTTGTTGTGCAGGTGAATGTAAGTATGATTTCCAGTTATGGGGTGAGTGTGATTTAACCACAAGGATGAAGACCCGGACTGGTACACTGAAACGTGCTCTCCCGGATGCTAACTGCTCCTCCACTGTCTCTGCCACCAAACCCTGCGGCAAGACCAAGACCAGGCTACAGGGTGGGTTTATTCGCATCTTTACACAAACACACATACTTCTCAGAATGCATTTCTCTAAAATATCTAACTAGCCTTTTGTTCAGTATTTCATATTTGAAATTGACTCCATTGCTGTGGAGTCTTAACATTGCCTGGAGAGAATGACAGCATTGAGACGCTTCCTGTAGTGGCTACCTAGATTGGAAACATTGATTTTGTATTTCCTTAAACATTTCTGATTTGATTTGGAAGCATGTTTCACTCACAATGTTGAAAGCCCCAAGTCTGACCCTCCTGGCAGAAGCAAGCAGGTTCTAGGCTATAATATCCTGGTGCTTAGCAGAATTCAAGACGAATTCCCCAGAATCACTAGCCACAAACATCTCCAAAGCATCAATGATCCAACTCCATATTTTACAGTGTGTATCAGGTGCATTTCATTGTATGCAATAGCCTCTGGTTGACAAACATGCTGATGATGTGGATGAATGGTTTAATTCTGGTCTCATTTGACCACAGTGCATGATGTACAATGCCTACTGTAGTTCTAATGATGCACCTATAAGTTCAGGTGCTGAATGTTGTGAGATGTTCTCAGGAAGTTTTGATGTCCTGCATTGCTAAAATGACAACCATAAGTATGTACTTTCACCATCATCCTCACTGAAGGGGGGGATCACTTTTTGTTGGGGGTTGGGGGTGCTGGCGATGGGGGGTGGGTAGAAGGGGACATCAGCACTCATAGGTCCAATTCTTGGTACATTTCCAGCTCTTTCAGACGTGAAATTTTGCTATGGCCCTGATTATGCTTAATGGTATAAAAAAACTGTGTATTTTATGTCCATTACCTGATTTGTGTAGGTCAACAACCATCTCCTTTGTGTTGAATACTCTTTTATTTTATGTGGGCAACCTCATATTTATAACCCAGTGAAGAGGACAGGGTTAAAAACAACAGAGATCCTGGTGATTGAGCAAATGAAAAACACTGTCAGCTTTTCAAAATATCTTCAATATTTATTTAAAATATTCCTTAGGGTCATCAACAATGTTGCAATATAGTTTTGATAGAAATCTTCTAAATCTTCTAAAGGTTGAGTGGACATTTTGAACAAAAATGACAAAATGTCCAAATTGGTCCACTCAACCTTTTAGTAGTTTCAGTTGTTTAGCTATTGGTATTTGATATAATTTTGATAAGTGCCAATAGTTCTGGAGGGCACTGTATTTTGTAGATTCGTGATTTTGGACCTGATCAAAATTACATCAAATATCAAGCTCTAAACAACTGAAACATTTCTTTTTTACACCACATCCTTTCCTTATTGAAAGGGAAATATGTGAATGTGCATCGTTCTGGTACTCAGATGCTGTCAGATAATCCTAGTGTAACTATGCTGACAAGAAAAAAATGACCACCGATATGTCTGCTAGCTGCAATTTGACAATCACAAGGTCATTTGAAGAGGTCTGAAACTGGAGAGGCAGATGAGTGGGAGGTAATTGCTTTTCTCTGAAAAATCTGCCATTTAAAAAAAACAAAAAAAACAGAGGGGTCATTTTTTAGCCTGTGCATAAGCAATCCCAGGCATATGCTGGAACAAATGAAATATCACTGATGACACTGGCATTTGTCTCTCTCTTTTATCACTGTCTGCATTCGATCCTCTTCTACCCACTCTTATCCTCTCTGATTATTATAATTATTTAGAGAGGTGAACTAATTCTACGGCTCTTAAATCGATCTAGCTCTGCAGCTTTGCTTTTAAGGTGGTCACAACATCTCTGTAAAACACACACACACACACGTGACATCAGAAAATCTCAGAAGATCAACAATTACAGCTATAAACATACTACATGAGGACAACACACACAGGCATACAGTGTGTCCCACTTGTGCTGGTAGGACAAGTGTGTAAACGTGTATTTTGAGACAGCCATTGCGGCATCTGGTCTTAGAAAAATTGGTTGATTCTTGCTGTACAAAATTATCAGTGAGTAAACACACACACACACACACACACACACATTCTCATAATGTCATTCTTTGGTTATTTTGTATTGTGAGTTTTTTCATGATTGACCCCGCTTTGGGTTGGGAGGATTTATCTCGTCTACGTGAGAATTGTATGTGCCTTGACGTTTGTTGGGAAGTGAGAGAGAGAACAGAACCTAACAAATTCTCATAATTGAGTTTTTAGAATTGAAAACAAAGCAATCAACTGCTACATGTCCTCTGTAAATGTAGATTTCAACATGAGCGGGTCAGGAAAGTATATAATGGAGGAGATCAATTCTCCTGAAACATAGAGGAGTATGTAAGGCAGTGTCGCCATAATAAGCCTGAAATAGCCTCTCTTTTAGGCTCTGTTTCCACCTTGCGATCTGTATCTGGATGTCAATATCTGGTTAAATAACATTTGCTCACCTTAGCTATTACATCAGACGTGTCTGTGCTCTAATTGTTTGCATTCTGTATGCACTTGTGATTGGATCTTTTGTATAATATGCAAATAAGCTATCTATTTATGAGCCAGCTTGGACATTGCATGTCAGTAACACGCGTATATGTAAAGTAAGTGACTAAAAACAAAGGAATATTCCGTGCACTGACTCATCAGTCTATTGTGAAGTGTTTTTATAGGAAAATAATCCACGTAGGGGTGGTGTGATATGGCTTGATGCGAAGCAGAGGAAAAACTGGTTTATACTCAGTGCATGACTCTGCATGTGTGTCCAGAAGCAGAGGCAATGCAAGCAGCAGTGTTCAAACACTCGCTGTGTGTCTTAGGTACATCCAGAAAATTTAAACATGACATTGTTTAACTTGATAAACTGTAAAATGTTTAATGATTTCATGCGTAGGGATGTTAAACACAGTGATGAGCTCTGTCTCTTTTAACACTTTCTGCTGTCTTTGTGATTGTTGTCATGAGCTGCGTCTCAAATTGAAAACTCTGACCTTACTTTCAAAAGTGTTTGTCAATGAGAGGTTACATGAGAGGTTTTAAAATTCACGCACTAACTGTAATAGGAAAACTGCTTAGTGTTAGTACTCAATAATGATCTAGAATAGTACACAAGTACGCGATTTGAGACACAATGCTAATTTGTTTAGTGGAGGTAGTCAGGATAAAGGAAAAGGCTAAAATAACACATACTCTATTCATTTAAATGTATCTTGTCTGGATGTGACTCCCAGTAACATTTCAAAATATTAGCACACAGAATCTGTCTTCTGTATTTCTAATATTCATTTGTAATATAAATGTATGAAGCAAAAGAGGAGATTGTGAGTTTCTCTCGCGACCCTATTTGTAAATCAACCTCTTAATCGCTACCCTTAGTTTGGGAAATGGGGCGCTCACTGTCTCTGTGAAGAAAAAAATACACCTATACAGTATATGCACATGCATACACACACACACACACACTCAGTGCCAACTAACCTTCCTGTCCCATTCCTCATAAAGAATTCCATGCACTCTCTTCCCGTCTAGTAGAGAAGGCCTCAAGTCACATTTCTTCTGGGGATCTTCCATGAAAGAAGGCACCAATGCAAGAAGTGCATGACTGAGCAACTTAAGGGCCAAATAATACTCTCAATAAGATGTACAGAGCTTAGCACAGCAAAGAGATATGTAAATGAGATATTATGAGAAGCAGCATTAGTCCCTAGATCTCCAGAACATCAGAACATCATTTGGCTTCTATATATATATAAAAAAAAAAATCAACTGCGGCGAGCTGTCGAGACCATGATGGGTGTCTGAAGAGCCTGGCTGCTTGGCGGAATAAAAAGAGAAATGTGTGTGTATGTATGTGTGTGTGTGTATGGGTGTATCCTACTATGTTCAGGGAGCTATGTGGTTTATATATATTTAAAGCACCACGAATCATACAGAAATGCTAAATAAAGTTCCTCAGCAGCCATCGCACTTTCCGCTGCTCCCCAGGAATATGAAGAAACAGGCACACTACTGAAAACAGCTATACAACATGACTGGTTTACTCAGTGAAATCCTATTAAATGAACACCGTACCTAAATGAATTTGTGTCCAGCTGGATTTACATGAACACTGTGGGTTTTGTTGTTTATTTAGTTGGGTGTTTTTGTGGGTTTTAGTCTTTAAATGTCAAGCATATGGTCTGTAGATGAATTTGCAATCCACAAACATATTATTGATAAATCACAATTCATTCTTAAGCCATCCTAAATCTGCGAATGGGACAAACGCTGGGAGAACAACTTATGTTTGTGGACATCTGATGCTCAACATAGTTGTAATAAAAAGGGCACAGGTTATTATTACTTAGTTAATTTGATAAAGGAAAAGAATGGTCACTCTTTTATTGTGTAACATGTGAATGGTGAATTTTGTGGTATTGATTTACATGTCCAGACCACATACTAAAGCTCGTGCAAATCTAGGCAGAGTGTGGAGTTGATTACATAATCAGGAACTAAAAGTGGTTACATTCCACTCTTTTTCCCTCAACTATCTTAAATATAATCATAAATTGTGATCTAGGATTAACAATTAAATTTAGTGTCCTGAGTTGCACCACATCCAAATATTTTAAGTTTATTAGCAAACAGCTGTGTGTAATATTTATAAATATCATTCCACTTTATTAGGAACACCTGTACATCTGCTCATTTATGCAGTTGTCCAATCAGCCAATCATGCGGCAGCAGCACAATGCATAAAGTCATGCAGATGCAGGTCAAGAGCTTCAGTTAATGTTCACATCAAACATCAGAATGGGGGAAAAGTGTGATCTCAGTGATTTTGACAGGTTGTTGGTGCCAGATGGGCTGGTTTGAGTATTTCAGAAACTGCTGATCACCTGCTCATGATAGCCTCAGATTCTTGGCTGACAGGAGAGGAACCCAATGTGGTCTTCTGCTGTTGTAGCTCACCTACCTCAAGGTTTGATGTTTTGTGCATGCTGAGATGCTTTTCTGCTCACCACTGTTGTAAAGAGTGATTATATGATTATACTATATCCTTCCTGACAGCTCGAACCAATCTGACTATTTTCCTTCTGACCTCTCTTATCGACACCCACAGAACTGCTCACTTGATGTTTTTTTTTGTTATTTTGCACCATTCTGTGTAAACTCTAGAGACTGTAATGTGTGAAATTCCCAGGAGATCAGCAGTTTCTGAAAAACTCAAACCACCCCGTCTGACACCAACAACCATGCCACGGTTAAAGTTGCAGTGATCACACTTTTTCTTCATTCTGATGTTTGATGTGAACATTAACTGAAGCTCCTGACCTGCATCTGCATTATTGTATGCATTGCGCTGCTGCCACATGATTGGCTGATTAGATAACTGCATAAAAGCAGGTGTACAGGTGTTCCTATTAAAGTGGACAGTGAGTGTACATTGATTTGGAGGAAAAAAATAACTGAAGTGTTGTTAGACACAAATAAAAGTTCTCAAAGTTTTAGAGTTAAATTAAATCGGCTTTAAATGAGCTTTCGGATCAGTGGCAAGTAGAAACCTGTAGAAGATTAGGTACAGGAAAAAGGAAGAGAATAGGTGTTGATTAGATAACTGACATTTTGGCATTGCACATGCAACAAACTCAACACGTCTCTAATCTTTTTAATCACTACACACCGCACTCTGCCTCTTTCACTTCTATTTTTGTCATACACAAGTGGACTGACCCCATCATCAGTGAAAAGAATCAAAGCCAGTGCTCTTCCTGCAGCTGTCGCGCTAAGGCATTGAAAGATTACATTCATTAAAGCAATCCAGCACTGGGGAAACCACGGCACGGCAGCCTCCTTTTTTCCGACCTGCCACCTCAGACATGCCAGGGTCTCACTGTGTTTGTGTTGTCGGTGACTGATGCAGTGTCGTGTGTCTCTACAGACTCACTGAAGCCGAAGCGTGGCGGGAAGAAGAAAGAGCAAGCCCCGTTGGACTAGAGGTGAAAGAAGAAATAACAGTCACCCTTCCCCTGTATCTCTCTGCTCTGAGATGGAAGAGACAGGGGTGGCGGTAGTAACACGTGGATGGAAGGACATGAGAAAATGAAAAAGAGAAGATTTCCCTACCTTTTCCCCTAGAACTGTAGCTGATTTGTAGAGGTTTGGATATAAATATACACATAACAGTGAATAAAACATACTAAATCATGTACTCAGCTTATTCTACTGGCAGGTTGTTTTGCTTCTTTCTAGAAATAAATGTTTCAAATGAGCTAAATAATCTGCCAGTAGAACAGAAGACAATAATAAGTTTATTTTTCGTTTAATAAAGAGAACTGTTATTCGAATTGGCCTATGTTCAAGATAATTTTTCTTGCTAAGGTATAATTTTGCAGTGTTTATACTTTCACATGTTTACCTGCAACACATCCCACTGAATCTGCTCTGCAAAAAAATGACATCTTAGCAATAACAATACCCCAAATGTATGATTATTAAACCTATTTCTAGACTTTTTTTACTCGTTTCAAGCTTAAAATTGTCTTATTCGATTGGCAGATAATTTAGTACGTTCTATTTATAAATTATCTTCCAATAGAAGAAGACAATTTCAAGCATGAAATTAATAAAAAAAGGTCTAGAAATAGGTTTAATAATCTTATATTTGGTTTATTGTATTCTTATAATAGGAATTCTAGTTAAATCTGACTATATTCAAGATATTTTCACCTGCTATGTTGTAATTTTTTGCAATGTTCAAAGTATTATCTATCTGTCTATCTATCTATCTATCTATCTATCTATCTATCTATCTATCTATCTATGTATCATGATATTACTGTTCCTTCTTACTCAGCTCCATATGAAATAAAGTCATCTACAATCCACCATTCTGCGCTGTGTGATCTGATGTTAAATTTGTTGTTTCGCCTACCAAAAAAAAAAAAAAAAAAAGTACTCTGAGGCGTGAACTGGATTGAATTTCATTTTCGTATATTGTTTTTGTTCTACCAACATAAAGCACTTCGAAATGATTCATATCACTATATATGCATATCAAAATGTAATATGCAGACTCTTATATCTTTATTTGATAGAATTATTCTCCAAAAGAGTATAGCACAATATACACTGTAAATGTATTTCATGTTACAGTATCATTTATCATTTCTAAACATCCAAATTTCAACTTGTTTCTTTAAAGAAATCGGTACCATTACACAGTGTACAAACAGGAGGGATATCGAGGGAAGGGAAGACCGAGGGGTTGAGAAGGAGACAATCATATAAATAATAAACATGTATTTACACATCAACTGTGCCAAACTACATAGTATGTTCATTTTATATATATATATATATGTACAGTGGAAAGCTTTGAACTGTTAACAAACAACTTTTCTACTAGATGAAATTCACAACCCACAGTGAAGGTGAAGCACAATGAGGGTCTACACACCTCAGTAAGAGAACATAAAGAGTTCAGTATGTACATCAGACATAGGAAGTGCATTTCCACATATCCTCCTACACTTATGCTACTTTCTAATGCTTTTTAGAGTAGACACACTGGTTTATGATGATTATTATTATTATTATTTATTTATTTATTTATTTTTGGTTCATTCCTCCCCACTCCCTGAGGAAGGAAGGAGAGAAGTCTGTGTGCTTATTTAAGTTTTTTTTTTTTTTTTTTTTTTTTAATTATTAGCCTGAAAGTTTTTCTTGCCGTTTCCTGTCTTGCTCACAGGCAAAGCTGGCATGACTTTATAAAAACTGTCTACAGAAAAGTCTCACCAGTTTCCTTTTAATCCAACCCCACGCAAAAAAAGCATCAGTCAATACACGCTCAACCCAGTTCAAGTGTTTCACACCAGTTCAAGTGTTTCTATTTGTCATGACTGTACACAACAATTAATTATAATTTTTATGATTTTCTGTCATCATCATCTCTCTTTCTGTCTCGATAATTAAAGCCTCAGCTTGTCTGCGGGGGTTTAGGGTATTCAGTTTCTTGGTTTAAAGTCCAATTATCCCTTGTTTCCACTGACAGATGCTCCAACACCAGAATCGATACTCCAGAGTCAGTTCCTCAGTCCGGCAATAAACACATGCTTTATATACAATACATCTCTACAGAATAAGTGGACATTTATAAAACTTCATACAAAAAGATATATATATATATATATATATATATTTTTTTTCAAATTCATTCAATGCAGTATGCGTCATGTGTTTGAGCATGCTCATCTCATTTGTTTGTTTGTTTGTTGGCTTGCCTCTGGCAGTGTGTCTCTGGCACCCATTTTTGTCTGTGAAATTGCCTGCGTGTGTGTGTGATATGTCCTCTCTATGCTGATCAGTATCTGAGTAATTCACATTGTGTCCTGCTCACTGTCAGACGCGTGGGGAAAGTCCTTTTAGAAAGTTTTGATATTTTCATATACACTTTGTTGTTGCTATCTTGACATAACGCCTTACACACAGCAGCACACTACCACAGTCTCACTCATATACACACTTCATACACACGCTGCCAAAACAAGCCTCCTTTATATTCAGGCGTCGAAAGTGAGACACCCAGACCTCCAGAGATTAGCTGTGCATACGTTTATACACACTCCTCCTATTTCAGGAGTATATATTGTATATTGGATACACATTGCTAGGCAAATCTATCAGGGTCATAGTACCAAAGTAATAATTAAGCAATATGAATGAATGAATGTTGGGTTTAATAGGATCCTGTGGTTTTTTATTCACCTAACCACCTAACCACAAACCCAAAAACCTTCATACAACCACAGTAATCACCATCACTGTCATGGCTAAAATAGTTTATAACTCATCATGGAAGAAAGATTTTTAAACATTCGAATATCAGACAGTTCTGTAAGGCACTTGATGTCGATCGGTAGCAGTAGAGGCAACACAGAGGGAGACTGACTATGTAATTAATTGGAAACCCACTACCCAATACCCATGACACAGGACCTGGCTTTCCCACACTGCTGCTGAAACACCGTTTGCTAACCTGCATATCCACAAAATGGTGCTGAAAATAAATTCACACATGTTTACCTTTACTGAAAGATTTCAATTCATTTCATACAGCGCAACCAAACCAATGATTTAAATATTAAAATGTAAATATCTTTTAGAAGAATCTGTATACTGCAAACAATGCTATCTCAGCAAATGAAAATATCTTGTATAACGTCAAATGTACATATCTAGTATTTCCTATTATAATAAATACACTAAATCAATTACAAGATCATTACATTTTGATCTTTTTTTTTTCTTTGTACTAATTCCAGCTTGAAATTGTTTTGATCTTTTGGCAGGTAATTTTTATAAGCATATATTTCTAGAAAGAAGCATAATTATCTGCCAATAGAGTAAGAAAGCTTGGAAATGTGTAAAAGCATCGAAAAACAAGATGAATAATATTATATTTGATTTATAATAATCTCATAATAAGAAACATTAGATCAATTCCAGATATTTTGACTTGCTAAGATATAAGCGTACTAAGCCCTTTTGTTATTTATATTATACTGCGCTGATTTGAAGGGTGACTAATAAACTCTCTTCTCTAGTCTCTAGTCCACACACACACACACACACACACACACACACACACCCCGTATGAGTTTATGCCAGTAACACAGCAGTGTATCTGGGATAGTGTTCCTGCCAAGACCCCTGAGATCTCAGTTGCTTTTAAACAAGTGTCACACAGAGAGGCTGAATGATTTCTTTCTTGCTTTCTTTCTTTCTTTCTTTCTTTCTTTCTTTCTTTCTTTCTTTCTCTATCTCTGAGAGCAGAATAAAGACTTATCAGCCAACCACAGCACACTCAAAGCAAAGCCATACCTGACAGGGGGTCTGCAGATCACTGCCAAATGCCAACCACCTGCCTGTGCATGTCTCATCTCTCACAAACAATCATCAACAGCTGTCTACTGTCATACACCACTCCACACTATCACACACTCCTCTCTAGTTTAGCTCAGGCAGAATGGTCATAAAGAATATGATATACGCCATGTAAGGATGTGTTCGCACATCACAGGTCACGGTGCAAGAGATACAAGGAGAGTTGGACAGGGAGCTCCTAGTGGAAAAATTCTTGCTCTGATGAACACTCAGAGTAACACTCCTGCTATCTGTGCACTGTTGGAGTGGCTATCAGAGCCATCCCTCAATCAGCGGCACAGAAAGAGGTGTGTGTGTGTGTGTGGGATTAGACTGGTAAACATACAGACTTATGAAAGATGAACCTACTGGACTACTGGACTACTGGACCACTCCCTCAGCCAACGTGCCTATCTCACATTCTCTCACACTTATTCTGCCACATGACCGGGATGGACAAGAACCATGGTGATAGTCGTGACCTTTGTTAGCACTACAGATTAAAGTGGTTAACTAGACACTTCAGAGATAATGGCAGCGGCGGCTCGTGACTATAGATTTTGGTGTGGCAGGGTGACATTTAATAATGACATTTTGCCTCCAAAAAATTAAGTCGAAAGGTTATCACACTTACTTTCTAGAGAATTTTTAGAGTAACCCTGCAGTAGAGAGGTGAGAGTGGACAACATATAGTCATCCAGCGTACAGTCTAGCAGCTTGATTTGAGCCATTTTAGACATACATTTGCTCGACAGTATTCGAGATAATATCATTAACCAGGGTTGACAGGTTTCATCAAAATTTTAATCCCAACTACATCTCAAAACCACATGAAGGACCTGAAACTAGGCCAAATATTTGGGCATTGGAAAAAGGAGACACGTTTTTCTTAGCCTTTCCATGGCGAAACTACTATTTCACATGTTTTTCTGATGTATGGACATTATCCACTCCATAATCTGTCTTTTTCTCTCCCAATCTTTACAATATATGTTACAATAGTAATGATTCTGTATATCTGATGATTTGGTATAAAACTGTATTTTTTAACTAGACCAATCTGGCAACCTGGTCACACAATAACCTCTCTGCGGCTCCTCCTCCACTGAAAATGTTCATAGTGCGAGTGAGCGTCAGAGAAAATCCTGCCCATACGGACCTCGATTAGCAATTGTTGCAGTTCCCATTTTGACCACTATAATAATAACTATAATAATAACTGCAGTAATAACTCTGGATGCTCAATGAGGCAGTGAGAAAATCTCTTATTCTATTCAGATCATTTAACTTTTTTCTAGAAATAAATGGTTAAAATTTTGCTAAATTGTCTGCCAGTGAGCAATACTATTTCAAGCTTAAAATGTGTAAAAAAAAAAAAAAAATAGAGAAATAATCTTATAAAAGGAAATACTAGTTTGACTATATTCAAGGTAGTTCCACTTGCTAAGATATTAACCTTTTAAGTAAAAGGGTGAATGTTTATTTAGCTATTATTTTAGTCAAGTTGATTGTTGAACATGTGTGTGGGAGAAAGTTCAAAGGAACAATAATAACATAATCTTTGCGAACATTTCTTTATTTGTGGTTCGTGGATGAAGAGATTATAAAATGTGTGGGGCAGTAAGTGGAGCAGGCAGCCCCTGAGCCTGCCGAATCTTCAATCCCACACAGTGTTCAGCTTCGTCAGCTAATCTGATACATCTTACCATGAGATTGTGTTATTACTTTAATCCCCATTGCTCTTTATCACACTGCCTATAGCAAGGACCTGCTCCTGCTTCAAACACCGCAGCCAAAATCCTTAACTCTAACAACACCATTCAGCCTAAACCTTTATTCTACTCAAGTCTAAAGATTCACTCTACTCCACAGCCCTTGGGCCCAACACTGCTCACTCTCACATTAAAATTCAATGCACTCCACAACACCAGTCTTTTAAAGCCTTCACATTAACCAACATCCTGCCTTAACATTAATAATTATAAGAGAATTACAGATTCACAGGAATTTACAGGAATTAAAGTCACCCAAATGCTCATTAAAAATACAATATCCTTCTTCACTAAAACCAAAAATTTGTCTACACGGCAAAAAATGCATAGCAAGTAAAAAATATTTAGAATATAGTTAAATTTATCTATTATTTCCTATTAAGATTACGATAAACCAAATTATGAAATCTATATCTACTCCTTTCAAGCTTCAAATAGTCTTTTTCTATAATTAGCAGATAATTTTTTTGCTAATGTTAAGCATCTATTTTTAGAACGAAGCAAAGCTTGAAAGTAGAAAATGTTTAGAAATAAGATTAATCGTCTTATATTTGGTGTATAATAGGAAATAGTAGATAAATCTGATTATATTTAAGATATTTTCGTTGCTGTCATTTTTTTTTTTTTTTTTGCCACACATTTATGTGATGCTACATGATGAAATGTGCAAAATATGTAGCCCTTGTAATTCACAAGACCAAAGCCTGTGATTTAGAATAACCCGCATTCTGGGGTGATCTCACACTCGCACACACACACACACACACACACACGCACACACACCTCTGCGTGGATTGAAAGCCTCAGTGCAAAACACAATGCCACAGAGAGGTAGGCTCTGAGGAAGCTCTATCACTACTCACACATTATGCACTACTCACACACTACCCAATGCTTAGTCGTCTCTCATAATCAACTCGGAGTCTCTACACACGCTGTTACACTGACAGAAAAACACAGGATCCCTCCAGAACAGTGCTGCGGGCTTGTCAGTGTGCCGTAACCACCTGCAGATTGCATGAATGAACACCTTGCTGCAGGCATGAGCATACATTTGCATCTCTGCATATTTCATGAGAAAGCAATGAAGAGGTTTTTTGCAGAGGGTTTTAAATAACTAAAGATGGGTTATCACTGTGCAGGACAGACTGTTCATTGTCACTAACCATTTTGTTTTTTATGTCTCCATTTGACGTTGCAACAAAGCAACGGTGAGCAATGAGTTATCAAAAAAGTCCAGAGTAACAGCTCTATATAGAAGAGTCTCTTCACCCGGCTCATCAGTCATCATTTTAAAAGCCTTTAATTTGCATCTCTGGAGGCCTGAGCAATTCACGCTGCCCCACACTCCCACTCTTACATGTGGATACGGTAGAGTGGTTTTCCAATAGCTCATTCAGCTTTAGACCGGCACAGCAACACACACACACACACACACACACACACACACACACACACACACACACACACACACACACAGAGTGAAAAACACAGCAGCCAGTAGTCAGTCATACATAATTTCTGCAAAACTCTATATCTACCACACACACACACACACACACACACACACACACAAAATGCCAAATGCTATACAAGGTTATATACACGTATTTACACATATTATTTTACACTGAAGTCCAAACACTAGGTGTGAGTGTTCAGTCAGCCCTATTGTCCCTTTAATAAATAGTTGAAGAGAGCAGAATCAGTATTATAGTGCTCTCTGAAATTAAATCTGTTTTCAGCTACTCTACTACATGTAGATAACATCATATCAAACATGGAGTTTCTGCTCCAGTGCTCTTCCACACTAATATACTGTATATTCATGCTATTTATTTTACATTTAACATATTGGTTTATATATTTCTATTTTACAAAAATGTATAGAATTTTTTTTTTTTTTTTTTTTTTTACTTTTTTACTTTTATTTTCATGTCATGGTTGTGTTTAATTCTATTTCATATCTTGGAACCTGTTCTGGTCTGTATGGAAAGCCTAAATAGACCTATCTGAGTTGTGTTGTTGGGTGTGTGTAAAGTGCTACAACAGGGTGTCAATAATCGAACCAAACGATACTAAAAACACAAGAAACAAAACCCCACCCAGCTGCCATAGTTTTCACACTGTCATTCAAAACCTTTTCACACACTTAGACAGACACACAAAAACATAAACATACATGCACACATGCATACTTATATTGTAGCTCATCTGGTCGAGCGTATGTTTTTATACTGACAAAGCAGAAGCTGTTTGAAGGTCTTTTTGAATGTGGCATTGCACAGAGCGTAGCATGCAGGGTTGATGGTGCTGTTGATGTAGCAGAGCCAGTAGCCAATGGTCCAGACTGTGTTCGGGATGCAGCTGGAGCAGAAAGTATTGATGAGAACCATCACGTTATAGGGTGTCCACGTGACTACAAATGCCACCAAGATAGCCATGATGGTGCGTGTCACCTTCTTCTCCCTGGAAGGAGCTGCTTTCTTCTTTTTAGGGGGCTGCTTAGTCATCTTCGCAATCTTGCGGGCCACGTGGTTCTGCTTCTCAGCTGCTGGTACGATCTCCACTGTGGTGTTGGAGGGAGTATAAGATTCTCCCTTGGGTGACTTGGTGACAATTTTAATGCAGGTAAGTTTAGAGGCACCGGTCTTCACATGGTGCCGTGCAGGCATCTGAGTGTTGTTGGTTTCTGGCTTCTGATGAGCTGTGGCCCCACTGCCTGAAGTGGAGTCATTGGAGCTCTCTTTCTCCTCAACAGGGACACAGTTGTCTCTGTTAGTTTCCTCCCCATCTCTGTCCCCACTGGCTGTGGATGGCCCTTTGCCATTCTGCATTTTGCTGTCATGCTGGTTGGTCATTTCATCTATGGTCTGGGTTTGATTCCTATCAGGGTCCTCAGCCATCACGTTGTTGTTGTCCAGCTTGTTGGCTGCAGTGCTGCGGTTCTGACTGGGAGATCCAGTTCTGGTGTTGGTGCCTGAAGGCTTGCGGTTTTCCTTTTTCACGCGACTCTTGCTGGCTCGAGAGATTTGCCAATAGAGCACCATCATGATGATGACAGGCAAGTAGAAGGCGGCAATAGCGGTGCCGAAGGTAACAGCGGCATTTGAAAAGAACTGGATATAACACTCCCTTTCTGGCACAGTGCGGCCACCCACAATAAACTGCCAAAAGAGGATAGCAGGAGCCCAGAGAATGAAGGACAGCACCCAGGCAGCAGCAATCATCATCCCCGCCATCTTAGTGGTCCTCTTTATAGGATAACTCAGCGGCTTTGTGACGCAGAAATAGCGGTCAAAACTGATAATGAGTAAGTTCATGACCGAAGCATTACTGACCACATAGTCCAGAGCCAACCACAGGTCACACACTACAGGGCCAAGTGGCCAGGCACCAATGACAATATAAACAGTATAGAGGTTCATGGAGCAAAGCCCGATGATGATGTCAGCGCATGCTAAGCTGAACAGGAAGTAGTTGTTGACAGTCTGTAGGCTTCTGTTGACCTTTATAGAGAGCATTACCAGGATGTTCCCAACCACAGTTACGAGGCTAAGTGAGCCCGCTACTAGCACAATGAACACCACCTCCACTGTTTTATACGAGCTCGTCTCCACTTCTGGCTCCGTTTCATTTCCCTCAGAGGAATTCCCCAACGTGAAGTTCATTCCGTCCATCTGTTCCTGCCTCAGGAAAAGCTCCCTTACTGCACGAGGAGCACTGCTCATAAGCCTTCACACCTACACATAAAAGATGGAGAAAGGAAAATAGAAAACGTCAGTACTTTTACATACAAAGGATTCAGATTTAACGTCTCGTACAATGGGGGGAAGCCTCTTCCAAAACTAAGGTGAGTATGTTTGTTGATGTCAAATCTCATGTGCTTTTCTTTCCCCCCAACACATTCTCTTCCAAGCAAAGTTGGAAAAGTTTTGGATATATATGCAGGCAGCCAGTTATCAGGAGATCTGTGTGGTTTATTATGAGCTAATATGTAAGTAAAAGAGAGTAAAGCAGTGAAATTTGCATATAACTTTGGCTACTACATCGAGCTCATTGCTGGCAGGACTGTAGTCCATATGGACCTGTTAGTGTGACTGGTGTTTTTCTTTTCTTTCTTTCTTTTTTTTAGTACAGAACGGCAACAGTAATACAATGATCAGATTCCTATCTTTTTCTGAGCCTCAATCTCATTAACACGACTAAATTTGCTGGTATTATTAGGGCTATCCAAAGGCTTGAGGCTACGGCTAAAATGAGGTCAAATATTGACACTGTTCCATTCACCTCACTTACTGATAGTTATGTGAAATATTTCTAGCTAGGTTTTTATTCATATTAGAACTCAATGATTCAGATTTTAACAGATTTAAAGCATTCGTTAGATTTCATCTTTAACCTCTCGCAGGTGCCTACCTCTAAAACAAATAAAATATCATCTGACGTTTATTGTTGATATGAAAGGTTGATATGATATCAAAGCCTATTTAAACAGACTTGGCATGTGATTTGCCTGCCCATGGCACCACATACAAACCAACATGTTGCCTTTTGTATACAAATGCACCTATTCAAATGCAGCATTAAACGACCTGATAAAAAACATCACATCTCCGCCTCTGATATACATTTACAAATTACACGTTTGACTCTTAGAGCCATATAAGGATTTGGTGTATATTTTAAAATGTATAATTTTATGTAAGCTCATAGTATTTATTGATTAGTTGATATTCTGTGTTTGATCTTATAAGAAAATGTTATTTATCATATATGCCTGGGAATTATATAAAGACCACCCCCCTTTACGTAAAATTACATATCTAATTTGAATAACCGCTAACATAGACCTGAAGTGATCATATTCACCGTAGTCATCGTGTATATCGTGTTTATTGGAATTATGTCTCATTTCTAAACTTGCACATAGTTCTTATGCTTGACGTTTGATTTATTTTGCTTCGTGACAAATGAAAAGTAAAGATTTTTATCTATACAGGTTCCACCCTAAGGAAACTTCAGTGTTACACATAGGTTTAGACCACCGTTACACTGACACCAAACCGCGTTACCTACTTTTTGATGCGAGGTTCCTGTGTGCACAATTATGATTCATGTCATTTACTATTTTTTTTCATCATTATTACTCTACTTTCTGGGTGAGGTAGATGTTGGTTTCGAGCATTTAACTGCAAACACGCTCTTTCTTCAGTAAGCATAATTGTCATGTTCATTTCTGAAAATGTAATTAGTCTGTGAAACATTATGTAACCTCA
>JAKKZJ010000009.1:22568712-22595913 GCA_033441845.1 Pangasius mekongensis | reverse complement strand
ATGCTCTTGTAGCTGAATGAACACAAATCCCCACAGCCACGCTCCAACATCTAGTGGAAAGCCTTCCCAGAAGAGTGAAACTTATTATAATAGCAAACACATGGGGGAATAAATCTGGAGTGAGATGTTCAACAAGCACATATGGGTGAGAGCATCAGGTGTCCACAAACTTTTGACCATATAGTATACCATTTATACATGCATGACACTGAGCCACAATTTCAGCTTCAGAGATCGTTGAGTGCCTCTGCAGAGTGCATGTAGCTAGTATAGTTAGCTTGTTTTACTAATATGCTAATAAAGCTAGTACAAAGTCTAGTGCACCGTGAATGTATGTGTGTGGTTCTGTTTCACAGCTTATAAAAAAACACTGTCACCCTGAACAGCTTGTTCTGCATGCTAATGAGACACACAAGCTTAAACTGCATTAAACTGCATGCTGAACTGTAGAACCAACAGACACAGATTTATTATATAGCTATACATTTTTATGCAGACAAATATGTACCTATACAAACACACATTGCATTTAACATGCACACTGTAGCCTATATATTGTCACTGACCTTAAATCAACAATTTCAACTGGGAACTACTGCTCTACTGCCGAGTCCTTATTAGACATCATATATAGTTCCTTTATTAGAAAGTAAATCCAGATGCACTTGAAGCAGTGGGGGAGTGGAAGTGTTGCCAAGATGGGAGCAGCAGTCCTGGCCTCTGATATAAGATGATTTGTATGGGTTTAAAAAAAAAAAAAAAAAAAAAACCCAAAAAAACAAGAATTGCTGGAGCAGGACTCCTTCATTTCTGATTCACCCTGACCAGGCGAGAGTCTTTCTCATATCTTACTGAGCCTCAGAGCAGAGTGTTCAGCCACACAAATCTTTTCATGAGACAATACACCAGCAGACTGAGGACACGAAATGACATTACATGATATGATATGATATGATATGATATGCGAGACTATCATAGAGCTTGGGCTGGAACAACATTACTAGAGCCAGCATTATATTTTCCCCATGTTTGACAGAGTAAATTTCTATGGGTACATTTCTGGGCATCCATCTTGTCAGTTTGATTGGCTTGAATTTGATGTCTATAATCGGCATCATGGTTTTCACTGTATTGAACCAATGTCAGATGAAGTCAGTACTTCAGTATCTGCTGTGTATTAATGACTTGTTTGCAAATTTGCTAAGGAATGGATGGATCTTTCCCTCCTATTATGTGATGGTTAAATCTTCAAGGTAATTGTAGTGTACAACTGTGTCGATAATAGAAATTTAAACTGAGTGTCAGTGTTTGTAGAGTTTCAGAGATGTATTATGCTGGAAGCTTTATGAGGAGCTGATGACAGGTGCTCAAAAGGCTCTGGAAATAAGCTTGTGCAGTGAGGGAACTGTGTGTCTTATATGTTTATATAATGATAAGTGTGTGTGTGTGTGTGTGTGCGCGAGTCATGACAAGGCATCCTGATTCTTTGTGACAGCAAGCAGTAGGATTTGACATCTTCCCAGCTGCTATTGTCAGTCTCCAGTGTGAGGACAAACGCACACACTATTAGCCCCTTATTTACATGACATATGCACATAGCACACCCTGATTTACCCTCATATACATCTAATTTACATGAAACATGTCCTAATTTATGCAGGTGTTACAATATTGAGCCAATAAAAGGAATGCATTCAGGAGGCTATCCAGACATTAGGAAAGAATGAGCTGCCCAAAATGGAGAGTGAAAAATACATTTCAGTGAAGTTCAGTTAGAGGTGATTTTGTCCGAGTTTGCTGTAAATATAAACATTAAAAGTGCTCTGTTTTAGAATAAGGCTATAGTCAGGTAGAAAACTGATCTGTGATGATTATGTTGTTTTGTTTCTAGCTTTTTTATTATTATTATTTTTTTTTTCACTAATTTCAAGCATTACATTTTCTTATTGATAATTTTTAGCATTTATGTGAGGTGGATGAGCTACAACAGCAGAAGACTACATCAGGTTCCACTCCTGTCAGCCAAGAACAAGAATGGGAGGCCATCATGGGCACAGACTCACCAACACTGGACCTTTGAATCCTGGAAAAAGACCAGGTGTTTTTTTTTTCTTCTAATCTTCCATTGTCCAGTTTTGCTGAGCCTATGATAGCCTCAGATTCCTGCTGACAGGAGTGTAACCTCATGTGGTCTTCTGCTGTTGTAGCTCACCTACCTCAAGGTTTGATGTGTTGTGCATGCTGAGATGCTTTTTGGCTCACCACAGTTGTAAAGAGTGATTATATGAGTTACTAAATCCTTCCTGGCAGCTTGAACCAACCTGACCTCTCTTATCAACAAAGCATTTCCAACCACAGAACTGTCGCTCACTAAATGTTTTTGTTTTTCACATCATTCTGTGTAATCTTTAGAGACTGTTGTGTGTGAAAATCCCGGAAGATCAGCAAAAACTTTTCTGAAAAACTCAAACCAGCCCATCTGGTACCAACATCCATGCCATGATCAAAGCAATGGAGATCACACTTTTTCCCCATTCTGATGTTTGATGTGAACATTAACTGAAGCTCTTGACCTGTATGTGCATGATTTTATGTATTGTGCTGCTGCCACATGATTGGCTGATTAGATAACAGGTGTTCCTAATAAAGTGGATGGTGAGTGTATTTCCATTTTTTCCTGTGTAAGTTTTTTTTATTATTAACTTTAAAATCTTAGAAAGTTTCAATAAACAATAAACAAGCAAGAATTCCTTATCCTTCCCTTTATCTCCAAGATCCTAGAAAGGGCTGTAAGCACAGCAGCTATGCTCATACCTACATAGCAATAACATTTATGAAATCTATCAACAGGATTTAGGCCTCATCATAGCACAGAGGCAGAGCTGGTTAAAGTAGTAAATGACCTACTACTGGCCTCTGATAAGGGTTGTGTGTCTTTGCTTGTGTTGCTTAGTGCAGCTTTTGACACCACTGAACATATTCTCCTTGACAGACTAAAATATGTTGGAGTTAAGGGAACAACCCTCTGCTGGCTCAGGTCGTATTTGACTCATTGTTATCATGTAGATGGTGACTTCTCTTCGCATACTAAGATAAAGTTTGGTGTTCCACAAGGTACAGTTTTAGGCCCAATGCTTTTTTCTTTATATATGCTACCTCTGGGTAAGATTATTCATAAACATGGTATTAGCTTCCACTGTTATGCTGATGTTTCAGCAAAGCCAGATGACAGACACCATCTTAATAAAGTTGAGGAAAGTTAAAATGACATTGGACACTGGATGCCTAGCAAATTCTTCCTGCTTGTACTTGTCAGACCACATGCAGCTAGAAGTAAGCTTTCTGATTACATAGTAACTCTGGGTGGCCTTTCAGTTACATCATGTGCAGCAGGAAATGATTGGTGTGATTATTGACTCCAGTCTTTCATTTGAAGTGCATGTAGATACAGAAGTATTACTAGGATAGCCTTTTTTCATCTCAGAAATATTGGTAAGAAAAGAAATGTAATGTAATGTAATGTAACATGATGCAGCAAAACTAGTTCACTAGTGCTTTACCTCGATATGTGTTATCACGAAGTTGGATTATTGTAATTCTTGCTGTTTGGATGATCCAGTAGGTGCATAAACAAGCTCCAGTTTGTCTAGAATGCAGCCAGAGTCATTACTAGAACCAGATATATGACTACATCTCCCCTATCTTATCCACACTGCATTGACTCCCAGGAAAATTTTGCATTTTTGATTATTAAAAATTTGATTATAAAATACTACTACTGACCTATAAAGCACTGAATGGTCTTGCACCACAGAACTTCAGCAAACTTCTGGCCTTTTATGAATCCGCCACGCCTACTTCAATCAAAAGGTCCAGGCTCTTTGTTCTCACGAACTACACATACTACTCCTGAGACACCAGTGATCCTGCTCTCTGGAACTGCCTGATCCATCCTGAGGCCCTACTTCAGTTTGGAGTCCTACTTTGGTTTGGTAAGGATGCTAAGGATGTCCCCACATGGACAGCCTAAAGAGCACCCTGAGATTACTGTGGATGGTACCACATAGAAACCATAAATTTGGCTGTAGGACTGCAATTGCTAAGAACAATTTGCACTAAAATTTCACTAAAAAATATCCATCATTGAACAGTTAATAACGCCAGTTTGGTACAATAGATTTTAGGTTATAACTATAATAAATACAGAAATGACTCTGACTCTTATAAGTTGCTCACAAGTTCCACAATGTCCATTGTTAAAATCGCTCTAAAAATAAAATTGAATTGAATAAGTTAAACAAAACTAAAAAATGAACCAAGCCCAGAAAATCAAACTACCAAAATAAATAATGTCTGCCATGTTATAGTATTGATGTAATTGATTAGTAAGAATATTGTAACCTCTTGTATGCAGATGTACCTGTTACAATGTTGAGGGGACCAATGAGCTGATCCATGTCTGCATCGCTGATTCTCATTTATAAATTTCACATTTATGTGTGGTTTTTATTATTACTTATACTACTCTACTCTCTAGCCACAAACTCATGATGCCTCATTTTCTGTTGGTTTGTCCTTTTTGGTTGAGTTTTTAAATGTGCGCTGAAAAGCACTATGAAATTAACCGTGGGCCCAGAGCTCTGCTGAAATTCTGCCTGCCTTCCTCTGCACACATACACTCCAGATTTTACAGTGGTGCCAAATCCCAGCATCCTGGAGGACTCACACGATATGGAGGCCTCCCCACTTGATGAAATCATCAAGTCCCTCGCAAGCCTCCACCAAACCTAACACCAAGCACTGCTCAACCTGCGCATTAGAAGCTCTCAGGAGCAGGCAGAGAGTTGGAGGGCACTGCAGAAGCTTCTACAGCCCGCCACATCTCCAGCTGTGTCCCCTGCCACTGCCCCACATCCTGTGATCACCAAGATGGCTTCCACTGATGATCCCGAGTCCTTCCTTGAGCTGTTTGAGTGTGCAGCAGCTGCGAGGGAATGGCCAGAGGATGAATGGACCCAGCTGGAGTATCTGAGTGTCAACAGGGCAATCCTGCAGTGGGTCAGTCAGACACCAAAGGAGCCCCTTCACCTACAAGCAGCAGCTGAAGGATTCCTGTTGCTTGTGGTTGATGGCGGAGGAGTGGGACGCAGAACAGGTCATCAAGTTGGTGGTCCTGGAACAATTCATCTGTTGAGTCCCGACAGGAACAGCAGAGTGGGTCCAGTGCCACTGGCTTGGGTCCCTGGACAAAGACATTCAGCTGGCAGAAGATCACCTGGTGGTGGTGCCTCGTCCAGGCATCCCTTGTGAAATGCCAGGGAATCCAGGATCATTGTTCCTTCATGGATTTTGAATGCTGATCCCTGACATGCTTTTTGCCTCCCAGATTGAGCAGGAACAAACGGCATACTGGTGAATATGCAAGGTACGACACGTCAGGTCTTGGTGGACTTGGGGTGTAATCAAACCTCAGTCCACCAAAATGCCTGATTCACTGTGAGGCACTGGGAAGTGCACATTTGGTGAAGGTGAGGTGTGCGCATGGGGATATTACTGAATATCCACTGGCGCCAAATGCATAGCATGGAAGTGGCAGTTAGTTCCAGCCTCACCCATCCACTTATTTTGGGGACAAATTGGCCCCAAAATAAAGCAAATTGGTTTAGGAAAATGTTAAAAATTATTATGGTGGATGAGTTAGCTCTGGCTCACAGCTACAGCTCATGATGACTCAGAGGAGGGGGAGGGCTCCACTCCCCTACCCACATCTGTGGGGATTCCCCTTGGGGACTTCCACTTTGAACAGTCACTTGATGAGACTCTACACCTTGCCTTTGATCAAGTGAGAGTAATCGATGGTCAAATAATCCAGCCAGAAATTGCACTCATCTACCTGTATTTTTCAGTGATACAAGACACTCAAACCAAGGAAGAGATGATGCAGTTCTTGGTACCTAAGAGCCATAGGGAACTGGTGTTCCATGCAGCTCATCATAATCCCATGGCTGGGCATTTAGGGAAGGATAAAACACTAAACCGTCTCATGGCCCATTTCTTTTGGCTGGGGATTACTGGCAATATTTGCAGGTAGTGTGAGGCATGTTGCGAATGTCAGTTGGTAAATCAGCCAGCCACCCCAAAAGGACCATTGCACCTCCTTCCATTAATCAAGGTCCCCTTAGAAAGAACTGACATGGACCTTGTCACACCATTAGTATGGACTGCATGAGGGCATTGCTTTGTGTGTTAGGTTTAGTGGACTACACAACGCAATACCTGAAAGCTGTGGCTCCTCGCAACTTCACAGCATGCAGTATTGTAGAGGGACAGGATCACAAAAGTGATTCTGCTTGACCAGGGCACATCTTTGATGTCACACACCATTCGCAAACTGTATGAATTATTAGGGAATAAATCGATTCACACCAGTGTTTCCCATCCGCCAAATAATGGGCTGGTTGACCGGTTTAATCAAATGCTTAAAAATATGATTTGATGATGCATGGAATTAGGATAAGTGGCTCAGACCCCTGTTATGCACTTCAAATATAGCACCTCAACCTCCTGAAACTATGGAGAGAGGCGATTTGTGTGGCTCTGGTAACGGAGGTAACATATGATGATTCTCACCTGTGTGTTATTACCGCCAGTCTACTTATGTTTCTTTGTGCTTTTAGTAACTGCCATAGCAAGAAAGCGAGAGAGAGAGAGAGAAAGAGAGAGAGTGGCATAGCTGAACTTGAACCTTGAATGGTTGAAAGCCACGAGTTAGTGATGGCCACGTTTCTATTGGTTTGTCCTTTTTTGGCTGAGTTTTTGAAAATGTGCTGAAAAACATGTTGAAAATAAACATGAGCCCGGAGCTCTGCTGAAATTCTGACTACCTCCCCAGTCTTCCTCCAAAGCTTGGAAGGAAGTAGCAGAGATTGTTGATGCCTCTGCTGAAGGTTTGTATCTAGTAACTAGAAGCCTAACAGGTTGCATGTAAATCAGACTTAAATACATTTTAAAGAAATGTGGTGTGTATAATTTGGATAGTGGGATAAAGGCTATACATTTTGGTTGCTACCATTTCTCATGAGGATTAAAAAAAACATTGGACAGTGCACATGACAGTACAACGACAACAGTAGCCACGAGAGACAAATTACACGCAATATGAGTGACTTGTTGCCTGTTGGTGTGAATGTCGAGTACAGAATTCTCAGGAGGAGCTATATCATGCTCAGAGCTGCACTGTTCTCTAATCTCTCTTTTGTTTTGTGTTCTAGATGTAAGTGCTGACAGATGGAGATGCTCTTTCTGCTCAGCAAGACACCAAAGACAGTGGCAGAACCCCTGGAATACCCTATTTGCAGACACACCCACACAAAATCTGTGTGTATTTCCATAGAATAGCTAAAATAATGCTAAAGCTTACATATAACTCAGGTGTATTTTTTTTTTCAAAATTTTCTCTCATGTGTACAGGTGTTCTTATTAAAGTGATATATGGTGAGTGTATATAATCAATCACCCTTTTCTTCATTTTCTTTTTTCCCATCTGAATGAGGTGAAATTTAGGAAACTACACCTCTTCTTCTATGCTGTTGTTCTAAGTTGACTCTACACTGATCAGCCATATCATTAAAACCACCTGTCTAATATTGTGTAGGTCCCCCTTGTGCCACCAAAACAGCTCTGACCCGTCGAGGCATGGACTCCACAAAACGTCTGAAGGTGTGCCATGGTATCTGGCACCAAGACGTTAGCAGTGGATCCTTTAAGTCTTGTAAGTTGCGAGGTGGGGCCTCAATGGATCGGACTTGTTTGTCCAGCACATCTCACAGATGCTCGATCGGATTGAGATCTGGGGAATTTGGAGACTAAGTCAACACTTTGAACTCTTTGTCATGTTCCTCAAACCATTCCTGAACAATTTTTGCAGAGTGTCAGGGCACATTATCCTGCTGAAAGAGGCCACTGTCATTAGGGAATTCTGTTGCCATGAAGGGGTGCACTTGGTCTGCAGCAATGTTTAGGTAGGTGGTACGTGTCAAAGTAACATCCACATGAATGCCAGGACCTGAGGTTTCCCAGCAGAACATTGCCCAGAGCATCACACTGCCTCCTTCTTCCCATAGTGCATCCTGGTGCCATCTCTTCCCCAGCTAAGCGATGCACACGCACCCGGCCGTCCATATTATGTAAAAGAAAAGGTGATTCATCAGACCAGGCCACCTTCTTCCAGTGCTCCCTGGTACAGTTCTGATGCTCACATGTCCATTGTAGGCACTTTCGGAGGCACTTTTGCAGACTCTGATTGGTCTGCAGCTATGCAGCTCCATACACAGCAAGCTGCGATGCACTGTGTTCTGACACCGTTCTATCAGAGCCAGCATTAACTTTTCAGCAATTTGTGCTAAAAAAGAAGTAGCTCTTCTGTGGGATCGGATCAGACGGACTAGCTTTCGCTCCCCACGCACATCAGTGGGCATTGAGCGCCTGTGACCCTTTCGCCGGTTCACCGCTTGTCCTTCTTTGGACCACTTTTTGTAGGTACTAATCACTGCATACTGGGAACACCCCACAAGACCTGCCGTTTTAGAGACACTCTGACCCAGTTGTCTCACGTTGCCTTACGCTTGCCAATTTTTCCTGCTTCCAAAACATCAACTGACTCTTCACTTGCCACCTAATATGTCCCACCCCTTGACCCCTTGGTGCCATTGTAACATGATAATCAATGTTATTCACTTCACCTGTCACTGGTTTTAATGTTATGGCAGAGCGGTGTAGAATTTACCTCCGGACTGTGTCTTGACTATTTAACTACTGACTTGTGCTGTTGACAAAGTTCATTACATTTCTGTCAACCAACGCTTTTGGGAAACTTTCACAAAACAGGCATTTGTGTAACATGCGTACACGCTTCATTATGGTGTTTACTATTTGCTAAGATTCATTGTTATCATCATCATTATCTAACTCTAATTTTAAGCTCAGTACTTAAAAGCAAATCTTTTTTTAAAGGTAGCTTTCTTCATAGCAGCTGGCCAAATGTTGTAACAGACAGAATGTTATTATTAGGGAAATTTGGCTCCCACAAACAGTGAAATACACACACAGCTCCACAGACAAACACGTATGCACACATCTGGTAATTTAGCTAAAGGCTATACATTTTGGTTGCTACCATTTCTCATGAGGACAAAAAAAAAACATTGGACAGTGCACATGACAGTACAATCGACAACAGTAGCCACTAGAGACAAATTACACGCAATACGAGTGACTTGTTGCCTGCTGGTGTGAATGTGGAGTACAGAATTCTCAGGAGGAGCTGTATCATGCTCAGAGTGGCACTGTTCCCTAAACTCTTTTGTGTTTTGTCCAGACTATGACTTGACTATTTGGCTATCGACTTGTGCTGGGTGCTGTCAACAAAGTTCATTACATTTCCGTTAGTCAAGGCTTTTGGGAAAGATTCACAAAACAGGCATGTGCGTAACATGCATACATGCTTCATTATGGTGTTTGTTATTCGCTAATATTCATTATCATTGATATTCATCATTATCTAACTGTAATTTTAGGCTCAGTACTTAAAAACAAACCTTTTTTTTTTTAAAGGTAGCTTTCTTCATAGCAGCTGGCCAAGTTTTAACACACAGAATGCTATTATTAGGGAAATTTGTCTCCCACAAATAGTGAAATACACACACAGCTCCACAGACAAACACGTACGCAGGCGGCCATAAGGAGCAAAGTGCACGTACGCAGGCGGCCATAAGGAGCAAAGTGCATGGGTTTTATCAAAGACGAAGAGATCTTTCGCTTCGCTATAGAGTTACACGAACGATATCCAGAGTGTGAACATATTTATAGCTGTTTGAAGTGTGTGTGTTTGAGCAGTTAATTTGGTGGTCAATCTGTCAGTATGATGGTTATATTATCTACTGATGGTTAGAGCTCACCCATACAGCAATAACAAGTATGGGTAGTGCAACAGCTGGCGTTTAATAGGAAAAGAATGCATGTTTACGTGTGTTTGTATGTGTGTGCGTGTGTGCGTGTGTGTGTGTGTGTGTGTGTGTTTGTGTTTGTGTGCGTGTAAACACCTCTGGGGCACAAGCTATTATAGCCTAATCTATGCCCTATTTTATATAGGGCTGTCCTGCTGCTGCTGGCCATCAATATAATGAATGGCAATAAGAAAGGAATATTCCTTTTTTCTCTCACTATCCTATTTGTATGCAGGTATGTGTTTGTGTGTGTGTGTGTGTGTGTGTTTTGTTTTGTTTTCCAGGTTCACACCTGCAATAGGTACTCACTGTTCCTCATACACTAAGAAATAAAAAAAAATGTGATAGAGAAACACTTTCCTCTCCAGGGCTTTAAACTCCCTGGATTCTGCAGCCTTTCTCATGTTCATGGGTCTTTCCTAAAGATTGCTACCATTTGTGAAGCAAATTGACATACTCTCTTTTATGAAAATGTAATACTTTGAGGATATCAGTGGGAGAATTGGGCATCTTGCAAATGTTGCCTTAATTTTCAGCTAATCCTGGAGGCAGGAAGGCAGCATAAATATTCCACTCCACTAGTACAGCTTCTCTGTCACGGTGTTTGAAAAGGTCAGACTGCAGGAGGAAAGTTGTGCTACTGTTTATTCAAAATATTCATTGAGCTTGTCAAGTTCGATGTCAAATAAGATTTTGAGGAGCTGTTTGTGCGCAGCTGTTGATCTCGCTGACATTCGCTGCAGGAGCCACTATCCTACAACTACATCCCTCTGATCCACAGCTTTCACTCCAACACAGTCGGGAGCTTCTCACTTAGTCTTTTGTACAACTGTTTGCCTCTGACTGCTATCTGATGTCTACTGGAACTGAACTTGCAAAATGTAGAGCTTAATTGATTTGCAATATTAACTGATAATATGTTTAGTTAGTAACATTTGGGTAATATAGTACCCTAAATCAAAGTAAAATGATCTTGAATATAAGCTAATTCTCTTTTATTACATCATTAATCTAATACTATTTTTAGATATTTTTTTTTTTTACTCATTTTAAGCTTGAAATGATTTTATTCTCTTGGCAGATAATTTTGCTTATTAACACTAAAATTAGCAAATATGTCTAGAAATAGGCTTAATGGCAATATATTTGTTATACAATAATCTCCTGAGAAATATTATGTAACCTTATTCAAGATATCTTCACTTTCTGTGATATAATTGTTTTTGAGGTGAAGCCAAAAATATGGAAGGAAAACTATTTTACACATAAGTCAGTTTGTTCAAAACACAACATAATATGGTTTAATTTCTTTTTCTACTATTTTCTAATAGTTTGCAGTGATACTCTCTTACTTATTTTCTTTATATGCAAATTCTTAATTTAACACCTGTTTCAGTTAATTGAGCCTTTAAACACGCCAAAAAATGACATCTTAGCAAGCAAAAATATATTGAATATACTGTCGTTTAGAAATAAACCAAACATTAGACATTTTACTAACTTCAAGCTTTAAAATGTCTTCTTTCTATAAATAAATGCAAGATTATCTTCCTTCTAGAAATTAGTAAAATCATCTACTAATAGTACAAGACTATTTCTAGCTTGAAATTAGTAATAATAGTATTAATAATAGTAATGATGTTAAATACTAATTTTTACTAATTTACTAATTTACTAATTTTTACTATATACAAGATATTGTATTTGCTAAGATGTCATTTCTTGAAAATGTCAAAGTTTTTTTAAATTAATTAATTAATAATTTTATTTGTTTTTTTGAGTATTGCTTCCAAACTTTTGGCATTTACTGTAAGTGCTTCAGTTATAACAATACAGTTACAGTCTTACGCCGCTTACTCTAAAGTAACCACACTAGTTATGAGTTACACTGACCTGTCATGAATTTAACGGATTTAATGTGAGACGTAAGGTAAATGTTTAAGTCTGAGTAATCACCCTGTTCTCGTCATGAAACCGACCATGGAAAGGCAGCAATGAGGAATGATGAAAGAGAAGGGATGAAAGAGAAATAGTGCTTCTTTCCCTTGCCCTTGTAGGGGAAGTGTATTCCGTAAGTTCTCGCTATGGTATGATAGTGTGTGCGTGCATGATGAGAGCGACGTGCTGAACTACGTGCTGTTCACAGCAACCCTCTTCTAACCCTTCTCCCTATCTGGCTAGTGATGTATTGCCCTGGCGTTGCTGTTAGATGGAGGACCAGGGTGCTCATTAAGATTGTGGCAGATAGAGCAAATGGGGAAGAGGGAAACGGCACGCATGAAAGGGCGAATGCAGGGAAAAAGATAAAGCTTTTGCTTCTTGGAATTGTTCCACCTCATTGTTTTCAACCTTCCTTTTGTTCTTTCTCAAATGCAGCCGTTGCTGTCCCAGCCTTCAGTGTCCTTCTTCAATCTTATTATGATGGTTTCTATACTGGTTTTAGGGGTTCATGCTAAGCAAACATATACAAAACGGAGTTATTAGTTTGGCTGTTCAGTGAATGGCATAGAATTCTGTACATGTTAGTACTCAATGTAAAATAAATTCACTGCAAAAATGAAATCTCAGAAAGCGAAAATATCTTTATAGTAAGGAGTAAAGAATATATAGAAGATTACAGTGAAAATCATGTAGTATTTCCTATTATAAGATTATAGTAAAGCAGATACTGTTTGAGATTATTAAACCTTTTTCTTGACATATTTAAACCTATTTTCTTATTCTGTTGGTAAATAATTTTTGCTTCTTTCTAGAAATAAATACTTAAAATTAGAAAAGAAATATCTGCTAATAGAACAAGACTATATAAAAGAAATGTCTAGAAAAAGGTTTAATGATCTTATATTTGGTTTACTGCAATCTGAAAATAGGAAATAAATATATAGTTTTAATAATATAAAGTGTTTGTAATTCCCCAATCTCACCCTGTAGTTGCTCATCATTAGGTTCAAGATGCCTGCCTTTTCTTTTTTCTTTTCTTTTCTGTTTTTTTTTTTTTTTTTTTTAAACATTTATTATTTTAGAAAGCATGTCAGCTTGAGGGACTGGGATCCTGGCAGATGAAACAACAACACATAAAAGTTACATGAACAACTTTTGAGCATAAAGAACAGCTTGCTGAGGAATGTGGGGAAGGCTGCCAGGTTTCACCAAAATTTTTACCACGACTACAGCTCAAGAAATTGCACAAAAAAGATTTAAGACTAGCCCAAAATGTTCAGGCATAGGAAAATCGAGATGCATTTTTTCCCCACAGATTTCTTTTTCTCAGGCTTTTTCGGGAGAACCAAGTTCAAATTTGTGTGCATTTCTGTTTCTGCAACAAGCAGATATGGAAAATAAGGAAAAGTGATGCTGTTTACATGAACGATGTCCATCGATTTATATATGGAATGCAATCAGACCCAGAATCTGATATCGGATCATTTCAAACTGGATTGGAAAACTCAGGGATGCTCAGCCATTGGGATCTTCCCTATCATTATTGCCTAGTTAGTGAGTATTCAACTAATTAGCAACTCCCTCACAGCATAAGGTGACCTGATCTCTGTGTGTGCTAGACTCATCACATCATTTCATTTGCTGCATGGAGTGTACAAGTATTACACACACCTTGCTACCTATTTTGAACTTTTGGCATCGCTGCTGTTCTTTTGAAAACTGGTTTGTAGAAGATTTTAGATGCACCTTAGAACTAGTGTAACTTTAAAAGCCCTGCTCTTAATACAAAAATCAGCACCACAGGCCTCAATAAATCTACACGTTCATACAACCTCATGTTTAACTTTTCGTCCATGCTCCGCTGTCCTCACAGTACATTTGTGCACTCGTCCACAAATGACAAAAAATGGAAAATAAACACACCAAACAAAACACAACAACCTGACTTATATTAGGTAATCGTTTAACATCTACAGCAGTTCTCATTTTCAGAATATAATATTATAATATTTGATAAACCATGACAATATGTTTCGTGTGTAGATTGTACTAGTACTAGTTACATGGCGCTCTGGGTGTAGTGATAGCTCAGTGGGGTGATCATAGGAGGCAATATACTTCATAAAATGGTGCTATTTTAAATAATAATTCACTTTCTTGCATGCGATTTTATGTTTTCCTTTAAGCTAGTAAACTAATTGGATGACAGTTTTTAGCCATATGCCATCTGTTCTCGTTACAACTGCAGCCTGTAGTTTTGTCAGGGCTGCTGCGGAGGCTATGCTGAGCGCTTAACGTAGCGTTGTATGAAGGACCTCAATGAAAAGGAAAGTCCTTGCGCTCAGAGCAGACGACATGAGGTTCAGTGTCAAGTTTACCGATTTTTTTAGGAACCACAAACAATACTTATATATATATATATATATATATAAAACAATACACACACAATACATACACACTGCTAGCTTTTCTTAGTATTTTTTTTGGTATTTTTAGTATTAACAAAGATCAAGGTGTATCTGTTACCTGATAACATAATTACATTTTCAAAACGTCCTCCCACAGTATTGGGTAACGCATATTTTCAAGTATACCGAACTGGAGAAAAACTAAGCAAAGTCTGGAAAAACATCGAGGTCTAATTGTTATGTTTGGAGGAAAACTCTTACCTAGTGGTTCCAGAATAAATAGTAGTTTATCTTGTTCCTATCTGGACGCACTATTATGGACAAGACATTTACATTGTGGGTTATGGTATATGAAATGGATGAAAAGTGTAAGAATGTATTTGAAATAGAGTGCACAGTAAATGGGCTATATGGCAACAAGCCATTTGAGCAGCAGGTTTTTTGTGTTTTCCCCATTTCTGTAATGGTGAACCACTATGAGGTATGGATATAACTGAATATGAATACATTCATAGTTATTAATTTAATTATTTTAATAGAAACCTTGCCAGAAAGGTTCAGGCCGCTTTGCATATATCGGGATCCTGCAGGACGAAACACAAAAAGGTCATGCAAGCAGGGGTTTTTTACTTTTATGTGGATCTGTAAAGAACAGATTGCTGAAAAATGGGCAGCGTTGCCAGGTTTTTATTTATTTATTTATTTATTTATTTATTTAGCAAATTTTCAACTACAGCTTGAAAATCACAGAAAAAGACTTGAAACTAGCCTGGCATATGAAAAGGTAACTTTTCTTTTTAACAATGTGCATTTCTGATTTGCAGAATGTATCTGCAATACAATACGTGGTCATTATATGCCGAACCTGGCAACTCTGCTCCCTGAGCAAAGTTAATTAACAGGAGATTAATAGGAGATGCACTATTATTTTTTTTTCGCCGGTGATTTCTTCCAGCCTTACTGTAGATTCTGAGAGCATACCCAGCAAACCTTTCTGATCTTTCTGGAATGTGAGCAACCGAAAAACTAAAGAAAATCGGATAAAATATTACCAGATTGCTATTGCTATTTGGGATAGACATTGTTAGCTTATAAGTTAGCTTGCTTACTCAGTCACATGAGACAGAAGACAGAAAGCTTTCCCCAAAGCTCCACAGGGAGTCTGGTTCAGGAGCTGGATAAAGTCATGTTCTACACATTGCTATTTGTTGTTATAAGTTATGAATGAAAAATGACTTCATTTTCCGTTTGCATTTACATTTTTCCTCAGGGAATAGTGATAGCGGTCATGTTACAAAAAAAAAAAAAAAAAAAAACCCAAACAAAACAAACAAACCCTCCATGCTTCCGGTGGAGACCACGCCCACTCCTGGCTTAAATCTGAATACAAAAACAGATATGAATATTTTGTATTACATTGTATTACACCCCTACTATGAGGCGACATGTACAGTACTCACACAAACTCTCATTGGTTAATAGTGCAGATTTACACACACACAAAAAAAAGATTCAGTCGTTCAGTAAATATGACCAAAAAAAATAAATAAATCTGTGATGTTTACCCAAAAAGTAATTTATTAGAATTGCTGTACTACATTCATTCATAACTACTATGTACCTAAATATATACCGAAAGTGTATATTTGACTGATTTTCCTGGGTTAAATGTGCTATTATGTTGCTCACAAAACTAGAAAAAAAAAGTAATGTTTATTTAAACTGACTGCAGACTAATGTGGGGGGTTCAGCTTTTGAACTCGATTTGCATATGTTTTTGCACTTTAAACTGAAATTTGAGCATTATGGATGGGTTGTTTCCAACATATGTTTCAACTTGTTTTGTGTTGGCTTTAAGGCCTAAGGCTATTGTATTATGAAGTGTTTTGAAAGATCAAATGTTTCGGTGAAGTTTTCTTGGTTCACCCAGTTTGCCAGTCAGGCGTAGGGTTTGTTGTGTGTGCGTGTATGTTAATGACGTTTTCAGGCTGGCTTCTGCCAGTTCAGTCTTGATGAAAGCTAATATAAGTGTATGGAGTTCTACTTCTCTTTGGAGCCATTTAAGGTGTTAGTGGCCATTAAGCTGCAATGATAATGATTTGTGAAATCAGACATTTCCAAATGGGAACAAGAAATACATTTAGATGATGTGTCCCTTTTACAGTGTTGACATTTACTAATAAAAAAGAAAGAAAACTGCTAGTTAAATTTACTTGCCAGAATAATCCTTGGTTCCTTGTAAACCTTACTTAAACTACGCATATTTAAATTTACTAACATTTTATGCGTGAACATTAGGTCACTTTTCTTGAGTAAATCTCACTCCAATATTTTTTTCAGTGTATACATATACCTTTTAATTTTTTTTAAAATTTGTTTTATTTGTTATATTTGTCTTCCATGGAAAATAAATAAGTGTATTTTAAAATTTTATGTGGTAGTAGTACCTTGGTGATTAGTGATTTGAGTTACTAATTAGAAAATGACAAAAATCTCAAGAGAGTCAGTAAGAGACTCGACTGCTCAGTTCTATGCTTGGATTGTATCCTGTCTCAGTTGCTTTGGATAAAATCAGCAGCCAAATTAATCAAAGAAAATTAAATATTTATTGAACAAGTAACAATGTTATGTAATATATTTATATAGTCCTTTTTACGATGACGATATACTAAAAGACATTATGTAATACATCCGTAATCAAATAAATAGCTGTGTAACAAGTCTATTAATGATTAGCTAATGTTTGCGACGATAATTAGCCTATATTATTTGGCAATCTTGCAGTATTAATAGATTGTTAAATGTTAGCAATATTTAAAGCCTAAATCTGAACAAAAATGGTTTGGGAAACAACAACAAATATCACATTTACCATCACTAATGATGATGCCAAGCTAACTCTCAGGGTTTTCATGGCATCAAATTTTTCGTTAAAAGGCCAAAAGGATACAAATCAGCAGTGGAAATCCTTCCATTTTCTTCGTCTGATGTTGGCTTTCAGCCGTTCCCAAACCACACGTCCAATTATTATACAGCCCCCAAAGCGGATCCACTCTTTTTCTGCCGGCATCAATTATACACACCATATACTAACCAGTTTTTTTCCCCCTACAGTTCTCTAATTTACATAATTTATATCATCCCATTTGGCACAGAAACTGAAAGCTGGCAGTTCAGTAAGATGTTGATGTTAGAGTTCATCTCTCAAGCATGGAGCCCAGGAGGAAAACTAAACCTCTTTAGAATTGCATTGCTCTCTTTTTTTGCAGTCTTTTTTTAAGCTGCTGTAATTGACTAGCTTTGAATTGCTATCTTGGTTTTCCAGCAATAAGCTGTCAGACTATATGTTACACACTTGTCAAACTGTCCATGGCCTCAGAGAATGCACTGAGAGTGAAGTATGTCTTTGTTGATGGACAGCCTGCCATGGTTTCTTTCTCTCTATGGAACACCACTAGCATAATCAAGTATTGTCGCATATACATTAATAAACATTACCATCGCCATCTTGGCAGGCAGGCAGGCTGGATGAGAACATAAATTCTAGTCCCTATTTTTTTTTATTTAGATTTTGTGATCTGGGGTTTACTGCATTTAATTACTGGCCGTACGAAAAAATACCAGGTAGTCTTCTAAAGGAAAGATGTAGATTAATGGAAGATAGAAATAGAGGGATAAGAGAAGGAGGTGCCTGTCAGATCGACTGAAGACACTGTATGGTCCCAAAGAGAGGTGACTCAGGGCTGTTAATGTGTTTCGGCGTGCATGGTGTTAATCTCTCTCTCTCTCTCTCTCTCTCTCTTTCTTACACTTTCACTCTCTCTGTCACAGAGAGGAGGAGTAATCCTGTTAAAAACCTGCTTTGTGTTGGAGTGGGTGATCAGCCTGGAGCAATGCCTTGCTCACAATCCCAGCCTGAGCGCCATCCATCCCATCAGAATGGGGATTTGTGTCAGTGATGCTCCTTTAGTGCAGGACTGACTGTAGGCTTGGCTTCCCAGACAGATTAAGCTAAGTGTCTGACTACATTGCAGTGTTACTGGGAAATGTCCACTGAACATTGAAAATATTTTTAAAGGTATATAGTATACTGTATATACCTGGCAAAGGACGTTTGTCTGAAAATGTACATATATATATATATATATATATATATATATATATATATATATATATATATATATGTATCTGTTGAAGTTAAAACCCTGACTGTTACAAAGTGCTATCACTGGAGAATCCTTCCATAAATATTAAATAAAAATGTCTTCTCATAGAAACCTCTTCATTTGTCTTATATTTTTCCTTGTTTTAGGTAAGCTGGCAGAAACTAGTATTGTGGACTTCTATCAGTGTTGACTAGTTATGACTGGGCATGCCGCAGTGTTGCTTTGGGTTAAATTGTCTGCCAAATTCATTCATTCATTCATTCATTCATTCATGCCTATCCCCCAATGAAAACACTCGGTGCAAGACAGGAATACACCCTGGCTGGGACGCCAGTCCCTTACAGGACACCACGGACACACACATTTACAACTAGGGGCAATTTATAGTCATCACGTCACCTGGTGGCATGTTTTATGGGAGGTGGGAAGAACCTGGGGAACACAAAATAAACCCACATGGACCCATGTGAAATTCCACACAGACATAACCTGAGCTCAGGATCAAACTGAGGACCCCGGAGCTTCGAGGTGGCAACGTTACCCACTGCAACACTGCAAGATTTAGTATGCATGTTAATGTGAATGAGTACAGGTACAGACTGGACACTTAATAGGAAACATGTTTCTGTGCACTGGGTTATTTTACAATGCACAGATTAAGCATTGTTAACGGTATATAAATATCAGTGAAGAATAACCATTGTCTGACTCATCAATCTGTGTTTGGTGTTTTGCCAGTGAGCCAATGATATGTGAGAGAGTGAGTGAATGAGAGATATAAATTGGGTAAAGGTGGTAGACTGGCTGCTTTCCAGTCACTAATAGTAATACAATCACTGTCCAGTTGCTAATACTTTATCATTTGTGAGCAGAACAAATAGACAAGGACTCAGAGACAAATCACTGCAGTAAGTACTCAGCGTTTAGGCACAGAATATCCAGCCATATGCTCATGCTGTCGTTTTTGGTCGGGCATTCTGAAAGTCAGGAACTCAGGACAGAATTTGCTGCCAACTATGGCCACAAAGCAATGGGATAATACATAATTCTGTCTTTTTCCTTAACATTTCTCTGTTAGCTCAGGACAGATCTGTTAGTACAGAAGAGGAACGGTATTTATATTAAATTAAAGGCTTTTAGCCTTCTTAGCGAAGCCAAGTTTAATCTCTCTGCATAAAGTGGACTTTTTAATTGTAAGCCTGCACACTGGTGAAGTGAAGAGAGCGAGAGCGAGAGAGAGCGAGAGAGAGAGAGAGCGAGAGAGAGAGAGGCAAAAATGAATTTGAATATAATCGAAGGCTACCTACATAGTGCCTTTGTTCATATGCAATGCATAAATATTTTATATATAAAGCAGTGCAGGGGAATTTATGAAAGGCTTATGTCAAAACATGTAAGGTGATATTGGAGGATTTATGCGACTTTACATGGAAGAGCTCCGTGTCTTATTAGCTTACGTTTTACTAACAGCACATTCAAGGCACTTTTGAGAAAGTTGTAGAAGGTCCACACAGTGCTTCATAAGAGTGTTATAAATGTAAATTTGATTAACACTTTAGTTTTGGTGGGCAATTCATTTGGCTGGCATCCTTCATAGGCTTCATAAATAAGAAGCTGCACTGGAATGAGGCTCCGTAATCATTTTAATACAAATGAACTGAGCATTCAATTTCATGCTCCAATAAGAAGTGGATATCGTAAGTACACCTCACAAAAGGTAAGATGGCAGGTGGACACATTATCTTCTTTCATAAATCCTCCAGCCTTGCTTTACACCGAAATACAGGAATTATATAACTAAATATGTATCTGTGGATGTATTATGGGATAAAGGTCAAATTCCTGGGAAAGGTTCATCATATTGCAGGGAACCCAATGTATACTTATGTGTGATTTGTACCATATTGTGTAGTAAGTACTATTAAAGGACACAATTGATGAGTGTCAACCCAGTGGTGTGTAACTCCCAAATGGCTAATCATTCTTCTCCAGTCTTTTGTTTAGAGGTTGGTCTCAGGCTACAGAACTATTGAAGGAATAGCAAAATACAATACTGCACCATTATTTATTTATTTTTTTTGAACAATATGATTTTTTATGACAGTACAAGAGTCACAGGAGTAATGAAAACAATGCCTTGACTGAAGGAACTGAAAACAATTGGGCTGATGCTTAAAATATCATTTGTATCATATGAATTGTATCACATGGTTATTATTGCTTTTTTACTCTTCACATAGAATAGTCAGACTAGAAACATGCGAAAGGCCAAATTATTAAATTTGTCTAAACAATGGTTTTTTTTTTAAAACTGTACTTTTAGTACTTCAGGCTAATCTCAAATCACTCGATTCAAATCACATAACAGACTTAAATTTCTGTAAAACAAAAAAAAAACTCTACTGGTGCTTACCATAGATTCAACAATCCTTAAGGACAAAAAATATCCAAAAAATATTTTTCTTGATTTATTATTAAAAATATAGAGAGAACGTTGGAAACCTCAAGCCTTTTAGTGCCTTCCTCCATTCCAACCACACTAAACAATTGAGGTTGGTTTGCATTTGACCTTTGACCCTCTCTCCAAACTAAGTTTCGCCTAGAATGGCCAATGAGCATATCATGATCTCTTAAATGATTTCCTTATGATTAAAAACATAAATAATGTATCACTTGACAAAAAATTCTTTAATAACATAATAGTAGTTCACAGTCAGTGCTGGATTAGGGGTGTTGGAATTGATGAGAAATGTTTACATCATACCCCAGGCAAGAAAGAAGTCTGACTACATGGTGACAGACTAGAGCAACAACCAATCAGGAGAGAGAGAGAGACAGAGAGAGAGAGAGAGAGAGAGAGAGAGAGAGAGAGAGAGAGAGAGAGAGCGAAGCAGGGTGAAAGAGTCCAATATAATCAAATACTAGGAACATGGATTCAGACATGAAGTATTTTAAGCTTTTTTTCTGGTTGAACAGACAAGGCATTTATTTATTTGCTAATTTGTACATCTAGTATATGATAGTCAGCTGATGTATCCTTGTGAAATTTGTATTGTAAGTGATAATAGTAGATGGTGAGGGGATAACTAGTTATATTTTCTGTGCTTCTGTGTATTTTTGTACTTCAAAGATGGTTATATCACCATCATTTAGCAACCAGACATGATAGTTTTGGTCCCTGCACTGTGTATTAGGTTAGCGAGCTAAAGTTAGCAACTAGCTTACTGTCGTTGGCCTTGGAGAGGAATCTAGTTTTGGAGAAAACATCTATATTCACCCTCACAATTTGCTACAAGACAGCGAAGCAACCTGTACTCCTTCAACCGGAACTAGCTAGCTAGCTAAAATTAGATGACTACTTCTTGCTGTAAGTCATGTGCTGGTTATTATATGCTAATGCACGGGCACTGCTGCTGGATCAGACATGATCATCAGAATGAGAGCCAAGAGCTGACAATACCAAAAAAGCAAGCTTTTACTGAACGTAAGAGGTCTTGCTCATTTACTAGCACCTAAAAATGTGACTGCATTACCACCAGATTATGCAGATAACCAGAAAAATGTCTTTAAATTGCTTTAGAATAGCTTTAAACTTTGTGAAAAAAGACAGTGTCAGAACAAAAAACCACTGTCAGTGTTTCGTTTGAGTTGTATAATAAGCTCTTAATGGCAGTTTAAACGCTCTTGATGTTGGGTTTAGTGTGTGTGATTTGTTTGTTTGTGTACACTGTGTACACCCTCATCTCCTGCTGAGCAGTTTAATGAGGGATGCTCTCCCTGTGTCTCTCTGAGGCTTGCTTTGTGAAGACATTAGAGCCATCAGAGCTGCTTAAGAGCGCTAAGAGCATCAGTGTGTGAGCATCATGTGCTGAGGGCTGTCAATCACACCTCATTGACTGCCAGACAGGCAGCTCTCCCATCCACCGCTCACAAATGTCTCAGGATTGCTTTTGTTCCTCTTATTCGGTTATATCAGGAGCACACTGAAGCTGATTTAAAAAAAGAAAAGAAAAGGGATAAATCATTTATTTGCTCCAGATTCATTTCTGTGAGGTTGTTGCACAAGTTGGTCTCCAAAGTAGGGTTGAGATCCCACATGGGGTCTCTTGATTTACAAATTGGGTTGCAAGAGAAACTCTTTTGTTCCATTCATTTATTTTACAAATTAATATTAGAAATATCAAAGACTGGATTTTATGTGCTAATATTTTGAAATGTTACTTGGAGTCACATGCAAACAAGCCACATTTAAATTAATGCTGTTTAAAGAAATGTACTAATTCCAAACATGTAACTAGTGTTGTGTCTCAGTTTGCATTCTTATATACTATTTTAGAATGTTATTGAGTACTAACATTAGCTGTTTTTTTCCTATTATAGTTAGTGTTTGAATAAAAAACACTATATAAAGGCAGTCTTCTGAATTTTCTAGATTATTTAGAAAGAGTGGTCAAGGATCGGGGTCATTCATAATATTCATTTGGCGTCATTTGCCCAAAAAACTTTGGGAGCCCTTGGCGTATGAGCTGACCAATTATACCATTAGGCCATTATATAAAACAAAAAAAAAAACAATCCAACCAACATTAAATAGATAGGAGTCTGGCATGGAATGGCCCAGGTCTATTTTTTTTTTTTTCTCTCTCCACCCCAAATTCCTCTTGTTTTCTCCAGCACAGGGCTCAACACAGCTTTAAGGATTGCTGTGTAGTTAAAAAGAAAGTCAGTCAGGTTTGTTTGTTGCTTGTTTCTTTCACCGCCACATAACTACAGCCTGTTTTCCCAGCATGCTGTATTTGCTCAGGGCTGCTAGAGCTCCTAGCAGGTAGCCATTAATATTTCAGAACAGGGTTGTTTGGGTTCAGTAGGGACGTCATTAAATGGAGAGGAAAAATGTGCTGAATGAAAAACTGGTCACTGGGCCACTAACGCAGTAAAGCACACGAGGGCTGCTGAGGCAAACACATCACAGTTGGTGCTTTGTGTGATCAAACAGTGAGTGAGAAGAACTGTGGGTTAATCTCTAATGTTGTGTATAAGCGATATCAGGAGTACATGTGTAATGTGGAAATAGCATTAAAAAGCCTGAAAGCTCACGAGGCAGCGGGACACCGTGCGTGCTTAGAAAGCACTGGCTGACAGAATCAGGGAGGAAATATTGCTTGGTAGGAGAGAGGAAATGACATTACTGCATCTGGCTGTGGCGTGGTATTATGATTATTATCATATATATTAGTGTGCTTTGGGACATGGCTGTGAGCTGGCAGTGATGGAGTGGGAGCTGGATTAATCGACCCATGTCACGCTGCTGTGGTGCTCCACGATGCTGTGCAATGGCTGATAAACAGGCACTGGGGACTTTAGCTTACAGAGATGGAGGGCATTCGAAGTGGGCATCACTCCAGCCTGTATTTGGAAGCCAGGTAAAGGCACCTCACAGCTGGCAAACACTGCATCAGGGAAACACACAGCCCTCCCCTGACCTTGGGTACATAAGCCTGCAGTGACTACACATCAGTCAGGTTTGTCTTTGGGAGCTTTGCAAAACCTTCTCTCATAGATCACACTTGTTCATCTCCATTTGTTTATATGCTGTCTCTTCCTGAGCTCTTTATGCCTAGCGAGAGACTTCTTTATCCCATCCTTCCTTTATTTCTTCCTTCCCTTCCATAACCAGACTCCTCTCATTGGACTCAAATGGCAAAAGGTATAGAAGTTATATTCCTAGAAGGTGCTAACAAAGGTGTGGTGAGAAATTGCTAGAAAGGCGATGAACCTTTCCACTCCAGTGACTTGACATGAGAACAAGCTCAGATAATGGAATAGATAATGGAATCACTTTTTGAATAGTATATTGACATTTGTATTGAATTTTTTTTTTTTTTTTGTTAGCCTACGGTCGTTTGTCTCGTAGGTTTCGTTTCTTACTCTTAAAAGACTGCACTGTGAGGAATTATGAAACAAAGTGACTTTATTTGGCCCTTTGTACTAAAAGTCCTATCCGTGCCATAACAATTAAACTCATTAACAAAGTGAAATCACACTCGACTTTGCGAAATTATAATGTGTCAAGGCCCGAAATATCTGGATTTGCATTGTTCCCTGACTTTTCTGCAGGGAAATGTATTTGTTAAAGCACTGCTGCTGTTTGCCCTGCGCCTCATTCTGCTAGGCGACAAAGAATGGAAAACAGATGCCATGTCAGAGGCTAGATGTAATTTGCAATTATCTAGGGGGTTCTGATGTTATGATTTAGGTTTCGCCCCTAGTAGGAACATGATTTAAAGCTGCTATCAGGCCTGTCACTTAAATTATGCGTATAGCAGATACATTATGCTAGGGAGGAGAGTGAGAGGAGCGGGGTAAGTCTAATTTAAATACTTTTCTACACTCCTACACTCTCATGCAAGCAGCTTCAATGAAGTTAAAAGAGTGGACTGAGCTGGTTACTACTTTAGTTACAAACACACACACACACACACACACACACACACGCACACACACACAAGTACATTAAATCTACAAGCAGCTATTTAAATACTTAGCGCAACACAAAATCTTGAAGGACATCCGTTTATGCCGTTCTCTGTGTGCCAAATGGTGCGTTTCACATGTTCAAGAGCTGTGCCACATGATATCCAAAATATCTTTGAAAGATGTGGAAATGAACAGAACAGTCATTCATGCATCAGGACATAATTGCTTGAGTTCAGTTGCCATAGAAGTACAAGATGTGTTTAATAGAGGTCAAAACAATTTGCAGTGAATATGGACTCATCTGTGTGAAACACGCCGCACTGCCACTCAGTGCATCGATCATATCACAGCTACAGTAGGTGTTCCTAGGAATCTGCTCGGCTGAGTGTAACGTGGCTGTTTGGATTGGCTCGGATTGATCTTGGTGTAAATATTATTGAAATATGATTATTTCTTCATGATTTCCCCATGCCAAATATACAAGGAAAGGTAGAAACGGAGGATTATATCTGTCAGGTTTATGGTAATTATAATATAATAGGTTTATGCTATGGATCATATTATAAGACCACGATCAGCAATTAACTAGGAAGACAATTTCAAATTATAAGAAGTAACTCCAGTGGTTACGAAAACTTAGGATGAGTTGTAGTTTTTGCTATAGTTTCATTCACATGAACGCCACAGCCAGTGACATACAGTATACTGTTGCTTGATTTCTAAAGAATTTAGCATGAGATATGGTTGGGAAATGATGTTGACCCTATCTATCTATCATCAGTGTGACAGGGATATCTATGAGCAACCCAGTCTCTCAGAAAAAAAAAAAAAGAAACATATCAAACAAATCAGGCTGGCAAGTCATGTGGGAATGCAGTACGCTAAAGCGGATATTTTCCGAAACAGAATTTACAACCTAAAAAATTTCCCGCACTTTGAAAACACCCGCGTTATCGTACCGTGTTACAGCGTGACTGACACACCTGATAGTGTTCGCAGAGCGAAGTTTCATGAGGAGAAGAGGAGAAGTTTCATGAGCCTGGTAAGTCTAATCGTACATCATGAAAAGCACAAACCTTATGCATGAAGTGGGCTACGCTCAATGTGCTTAAAAAAAGAGGTAAAATTACTTCTTCTATTTTAATCTTAACCCAACAGCATAGTGGTAGCGGTTCGGTTGGTTAAAATTTGTCGGTTCAGAACGCGACATACCAAGTATTTGCGTGAAAGGTTGATATTGTAATGCAGCATTTGCTTGTGATAGAACGTTGATATTCATCGTATAAAAAGGTGCAAGCAAATATTTTGTTTCTGTGAGACTGAGTTGCTATGAACTATGCTGTAGACTTCTCCAAAGCAGCACGAGACAATCTTCATCCCTTGAAGAAGAACCTGAAGTTAAAAAAAAAAAAAAAAAAGATTTATGTGTTCGAACTCTACACGCTAACCAAAAAACATTAAAACATGCAAATGTGGCAGATGCTGCACTCCTAGAACATTAAGTAATAAACCACCCAGATGCCTCAAGTAAATTACCCAAAAAAAGCCATTTTTATCTGAGATTTCTGAGTACAGGCAATAAGTGACAAGCTCTCAAAGGAGCAGCACTGCAAAAAAAATATTTTAGCAAGTAAAAACATCTTAATTATAGGCAAATTCGACTAATATGTCTCTTTAGAATGTTTTTAAACAAAGATAAGATGTTAAAACCTACTTATAGATGAATTTTCAAGCTTTTAACTGTAAATTTTGCTAATTTTAAACTTTTGTTTCTAGAAAGAAGCACATTAAACTTCCAATAATATAAAATGAGCTTCAAATTAATCAATATGATAGTTGTTATATAATAATCTCATAATGAGAAACATGCTGCTACTGGCAACCCCTTGTGTAGTTCCTGTTTGTTCTGGGCAAAAAAATTGCAATTTTGCATATTTTTAAAAATATTTTTAAACTCATAGGAAGGCAAACAATCTTCAGATGAAGACAACCATTTAATTTAATACAGCAAAGACACTGCAGCAAATGGTACTGTATTTGTCCAAATCATTAATATGCCATTTACACTATACAGCCAAAAGTATGTGCACCCCTGACCATCACACTCATATGTGCTTGTTGTACATCCCATTCCAGATTTATTCCCCCTGTGTTTGCTGTTATAATGAGCTCCACTCTTCTGGGAAGCTTTCCACTAGATGTTGG
>JAKKZJ010000009.1:22529116-22555182 GCA_033441845.1 Pangasius mekongensis | reverse complement strand
TTTATTTCAAATCCATTGTGGTGGTGTATAAAGGCAGAATCACAAAAACTCTGTCATTGTCCAAATACTTCTGGACCAAACTGTGTGTGTGTGTGTATGTGTGTGTGTGTGTTCACACACACATAGAGAGAGATATGTATATAGAACTTTCTGGAAAGCCTTTATATGGTGTGACTGAGTAAAGAACCCTAACTATGTTTCAAAAAACAATGTCTATCCCAAATCTATCCCAAGAAACTGTTATTTAGGCTACAGTTGACAACAATAACCAATCTTTCAATATTTAATCAGACTTACTTTAGTTTTTAGGTTTGTTACATTCCAGAAAGATCAGAAACGCTTGCTGGACACGCTGTCAGTTCTTCAAGTGGCATTTCCTCATAATGACGTATGATTTTCTGAGAACATTTTCTTTTAATAACATTGGAGAACATACATTTAAGAACAATGAATAATACGCACAATGAAAGTTGAACAATATTTTTTAAAACGAATTAATGGATTAGTTTGCAGCTCTGTACATAGTGCATGGTTTGCATGACCTATAGCAGCTCAATATATAAAAGCATATTTCTTTTGTTTGTCCTGAAACATGCTAGAAATACGGTATTATTTTGGAGGTCAGTAAGGCTAAAACTGAATGTTTCATCAGTAGCATCAGTATCTTTTTCGTAGTTAGATGAGCAGAGTGGCCATATGTATAATATATTATATTAGCATTCATTTAGGACAGATTATCTGTTTAATCTGAATAATGTATTTGTATTCAGTTACACCGGAACCCAATGTGGTCTTCTGCTGTTGTAGCCCATCCGCTTCATGATGCGACGTGTTGTGTTTTCTAAGATGCTTTTCTGCTCTTCACGGTTGTAAAGGGTGGTTATTTGAGTTACCGTATCCTCCCTGTCAGCTTGAACCAGTCTGGCCGTTGTTGTCTGACGTCATATTTCTGCCTACACGATTGCTGCTCACTGGATGGTTTTTGTTTTTTCGCACCATTCTGTGTGAACTCTAGAGGCTGTTATGTGTGAAAATCCCAGGAGATCAGCAGTTTCTGAAAAACTCAGACCAGCCCATCTGGCACCAGCAACCAATCGTGCCACGGTCAAACTCAATGAGATCACAATTTTTCACCACTCTGATGTTTGGTCTAAAGATCAACTTAAGCTCTCGACATGTACCTGCATGATTTTATGCACTGCGCTGCTGCCACATGATTGGCTGATTGGATGAATCTCTGGCCCTTCCTGTATCCCTTTTCATATATACGAGCCAGAACTGTTTCAACTGCACAAGCACACCTCAAGTTTGAGTTTGATCATAGACTGTTTGAGCATGTGATGCCTATGTGTGTTTGCTTTACTAATATAAAACAGTGGAATTAAAAACTAGCTCAAAGCCTATTTAAACATTTAAGTGGATTGCAAGTTTAAAATTTCCAACTATATTACACAATATTTCAGAAGAAATCTGTAGCGGTCTGGATGAATAATGATTAATGTAGTTAAACCGCTATGTTTTCAGGGTTTCCCCTTTCATCCAGTAAAGCTAAACCATGGCATGTAACACATGGTGAATCATCTTCTTATGTGCATTATGGTGACTCATTCTGAAGGTCTAAAAATATGCTAAACACTGCATACATCATAACCATTATGATTGCACAGGGTTCATAATAATATGTTCAATATTAGAGACTATGTAACAGGAAATACAAAATCCATTTTAACAACAAAGCAACAAAGCTTATTACTTATTTGGATTTACTTAAGTGGAATTTGAAGGCAGTGGAACTCTGACAGTGTTCGGGAGAAGGGCGCCATTTCAGTTAAGTCTCACTCCACACATAGAAAAAAATATTACAGAATTATTAGGAGATGAAAAATATCATGCCAGCACACCAGCCCAGCGTCTGCGGCTCAGGGGAGCGGGGTGAGCGGCACTGCTGCAAGTCAATTGCGACATATCGATTGGGATAACATAGAAGGCAGATTAAACATTGCGATAGAATACTGTTCGTGTTTTTTTTCTCACACAGCTAGCGTCAAATCTGTGTTCTCAGGATCAGATTATGCTATGGGCTAGCTAACCGCATTACCAAACCTACAAACTAGTTACATTTACTCTTAATTCGATAAACAAATTTGAACACGGCGAGGACTTAATTAAAGTAAGATTATCGCACATATCATTACAATTTTAGATAAATGAATATGGGCGTTTAATTCACCAACACTAACTTAACTTTGAGCACAGCTGTTTATATTCGCCTTAATGGTCTGTTAATAACCCGCCTGATCGGAATCCTAATGAAATTTATATCCGATCAAAAGAGGTGGGTAAATTTATAACAATAGATTAACTAGAATTATAACAGTCTTACTTTCAGTCTTACTTTAAGTCTTACTTTCACTATCAGAACCTGTTATATGTTTTGGTCACATTGCACTCCTTTAAAGCAGGCCAGTAAGGTAAGGTGTTTCATGTGGCAAGGTGGATTTATAATGCTGATCAACTTCATTATGGCCGTAAACTGTATTTCTTGCTGTCAGTTCAATAATCACGCTTGGATGAGGTTTTGCTGAGATGAAATGAATTTTAAACTCATTAGAAACACGAGCATCTTGCGCCAGATGATGCCTGTTAAAGAGGAAAATTGATCGGCTCTTACTTTTTTCCTACAAAGCACGACTGAATCTTGTTTATCTGACAGCGCAGTTCGGTTCCCCGAGTTTGAGATGCTTTTCCGGATCGCTCACCCCTGGCTAACCCCTGACTATAAGTGATCGGAGTTTGTAGACTCAAGTATAGAAGCATTAACCAGTAGTCAAGTTCATTCAGATCAAAGCTTAAATTAGATATAAATAAAGTGATGCCTGTTTTATTTTTGCCAATTGTCAATCAAGCGTCTGTACCTGCTTCTATGGCATCACCTGAAGCAATTATTTAAATTAAAAAATTTAAAATGTATGTTTCCCACAATCCCCAGTCAGCTGACTACTTGGAACTTGGAAAAATCTGACCTCTGACAAGTGGAAAGTTGGGAACTCGGGCAACAATATGGCCAGTCCACAGTAAACAGAATTCCCTTTCCATTATTCTCTACTCAATAAAACCTTGATAGGTAGCTATTTGTGATGTGAAATGGTGTTTTAACATCTTTGTAAGTTCAGATGTAATGTAATTCATTGATTTCAGCCCAGTTTTACTAATGAGATAAAACCATTGTGATACATTATTTCTATGAGTAAAGACGAGCAAAACAGTTGACCTACATTATACGTCGTTTCTGATTGGCACTGGAGTGTGTTTAGATAGGAACTTGGGAAAATTGTCGTGGAACTCTACGCTCACAGCCACCTGATTACTAATCATATGCACGCGCTGCTCATCAGAAACAGGCCTATGTAAAGTATGATAAACTGTGGACTGTTTAGTCGCTCTTTGTGCGGTCTTGCTCCAGCTTCATTGTCTGTGACAGTACTCAGCTTAATTTCCTCATTTCCTTATTTTTGCCTCTCTGGGTGATAACACCTGTTTGTACATCATCCAACCATCTTCCTGCTTTATGGTTTTGACGATTGCTTTCACCAACCTTTTGCATTCAAACAAGTGAAAAGAAAAACTCTTCAATCAAGGACTTGTATTATGCACAGTAGAAAAAAGAAAAGAAAAAGAAAAAAAGGCAGAGTTGATATGCACTTTTATTAATACTGTGTAATAGTATATGACTAAGTGACTGAATACACTTCAGAAAAAACTTACTTTATATGCTAATATTAACAATCACTTTCCAGTTCACTGTAATCCAGGAAGTGTTTGATAGTTATCCACTTTCGAAAAATCCATCCAATCATCAATTTATTTATCTATATATGTCCAAACCACAGCATTTATCAACAGTTCCATCAGACAGGAACTACTGAGACTCAGACAACACTAGACAGAAACTAAGACCAAGAACTCACTTATCAACAGCTTCATCAATGAGAATATATGGAAAGTAGTATTTATCAACAGCTCTATCTCTAGGGTGTGGTGAGGCAGTACTTATCTCCATGAGGCACTGAAAACTCAAGCAATATTCAACCAATTTGTTGTTAGCACAAATTTGGGTTCAGATCTTTGCTGTCATAAGAAACCCTGCACCAGTGCCTCTAAAAAATATCCGAAATTGTCAGAAATGTCAGAAATTCAAGTTCTTACATGCAAATCACAAATCACTGATTATATGATTAGCTTGTCAATTGTCTGTATAAAAAGATGCTTCATAAGACACATTGTGCTTTTCTACTTTACTTCCTCTCGCTTTCTCAGACTTATCCACTTTTAGCAAAAAAAAAAAAAAAAAAAAAATTGCAGTAATTACAAACACAGACAGCAAAGAGTAGGCATGAACCAGCACAGCATTAATGTCTCTCAGAAGTAATGTGCATGCAGTTTAGAAGATCTCTAGGGAGCAGGTAGACTAAATGGTAACAGAAGATGAGGTGAATGCAGGATTTTAGATTTAGCACAGAGTGTTAGCATCACATGGGGTCCTGCTGGAGCAGTGCCTAATGGTCTTTCTCCCAGAGGCAATAATGCTTTCACCGCTCTAATCACAAACCTCATTAGACTGAACACAGAAGCATAGTCTTATATACGTCCCCACCACACAGCCGCACACATGCACATAATGCTGTTTAGAGCGCTATGCCGATCATAATTAAACGCCTCCAGCGATCATCATGGTGTTGTTTAGCCCAGATCGATTACTGTGTCTGTGTCATTATGTATGTCGATGCCATTTATGCATGGAGCCATGAATTTTCTTTTCTGATTCTGAAGTAAATTATGCCAACTCAGTGTCTCTTGCAGATCATTGCAAACATACTCTTATGTTTACTCTTATGTTTACACTGTTTCAGCTACTTGTATTGTTCTCTTGTACCCTTTGCACTATTGTCACTGGATTCACTTTCTAGCAGAACTGTGTACTGGTCGGCGCTGCACTGGGACTTACTGAGCCCATTGTCTGCCCCAGTAGTCATTGTACTGTCTTGTGCCGTCTGCACATGTTTGCACTTTATGTATAAATTTATGTAGTCCCTTATAGTTCTGTGTTTGTCTTATGTAGCACCTCGGTCCTGGAGAAACGTTGTTTCGTTTCACTATGTACTTGTATATGGCTGAAATGACAGTAAACTCCACTTGAACTTGAACTTGACCTTGAAACATGCATGTAGTATGGCCACAACATACAACTCTTGGGGGAATTATTACCAAAGAGGTTTCTACAGTTCTAAAGTGTTGTAAGGTTTGCATTTGGTCCAGCTCCAACACCACCCTCTCTCTGTCCTGTCTTTGCCCTCAGCCTCCTTAACAACAAGAGGTTTGGAAGGGTTGAGCAAAGTCCTTCCTGACCAACCCACAAAATGCAGATTCTGAATTTTAGCAAGCCTGTTTGGAACTTTAATGAGCTACTTGCACAAACATTTCCGCATTATATTAATCACGGTTACTCCGTTTCTGGTTCATTCTCTCCAGTTGTAATTGTGGTATTTTTTACTCACTGTCTGCAAGACAGAAGAAGAAGATTAATGTCAGTGACATTCATTGGATATGTAATAATTCTTGCAAAGTTCCTTCTAGCAAGCTAGAGAAATGCTTCAAACTCTATGCTTCGTTACACATAAACAACTATGAAGGTAAGATAATACCTATTACCTCTGTTAATACCTATTAACAGAAACGAAGACCCAAGCTAATGTTAGCCCACACCGTTCAATGCAATGTAGCTTGTGCTGTTGCTAATGGGCTGTCTTCAGTTGAAACTTGGTACCGCCAATAATAGGTTCTAGACACATATATTAAATTATTACATAGGATTAATGTGTCTTTTTTTTATGAATTAGAATCATGTGTTTTGGTCAGATGACACCAATATTTAACTTGTTGGCCATTTGTCACACTTAAAGGTGTACTACATGCAAGCTAAAGCACCGGATACCCCACTGTAAAATATGCTGGTGGATTATTGCTTCTTTGGGACTGTTTTGTGGCTGGTGGTCTAGGGTCTTTTGTATAGATTGATGGGATTATAAATTATTATAATTAAATCTGAGGACTTTGAAATGTTTTGTTGCCTAATGTATGCAAGATTTTGTGGCTTTAGTTGATTTAGAAGATTATTTTACATGGAGGCTCTGTGCGTCTTGATGCTTATCATGATTTGACATGTTTCAGCATGTGTTCAGTTAAACTTTCTAAATCTGTTTCACAGACAAGAGTGTGGAAAAACAGCATAGCTGACCGGGATATGTCCCTATTAATCCCTTTTTTCACAGGCTTATATAAGAGCAGGTGTGTGGAGGATAAACGTAATCTAATAATGGAATGAGATTTACAGTAATTCCAAATTAAAACCCAACTAAAACATCCAATTTCCTCAGTCTAGCCTGGATCCCCAGGGCTTCTAGATTTTGGCGTGGACGTTTTGTATGTGTTGTCTTAGCACTGCAGTGCTCTATTACTGCTGTTTGCTGTGATCTTTGGCATTGTTGCCCTCATAAGAGCTTAATAGCAGAAGCTAGGGCTTAACAACATGAGGGGCTCTTCTGTGTTTGATCTCATAGGTCGAACCTACCATTTGGCAGGAGCTCTATGCTTATAGCTTGAGGAACTGACAATAACGATTTAATCAATCCAACAGCTGAAATGAAAGCGTTTCCAGTAGCAGCGTAACATTGGTATTGCACTGATTTTTCCATGATTTAAATTTAGATCCAGTCTGATTCTGTGAACAGAAGTAGATAAATGAATAAGATACAGTATGAGCACTGATTATTGTGCGTGGCAACCCTCTGCTATAGAGGTAATGGGTCAGACAGAAGGATGAAGAGAAAATGGAGGCAATTAAACAGGAATCAAACAACAGAGAATCTTCCTCCTTTTGGGGGATATTGAGCTCTCCAAATTCTGAAACGTCACCAATTTTGTGTCTTTATCATTTAAGGCAGTATCGTGCACATTTAATTTAATATCGTGACATATGCGACTGCATCTCATGCAGTTTAACTGTGTAGGTGTTTATTTAACACAAGTTATTGTATTGTGTGTTTACATACAGTAAAGGTGACTGCTTCTTTTTCCAGTGGTGCTGAGGGACTGCAAATTACTGCTAAAGACATGCTGAAATGGAAACATCTCTCACTCTCAATATTGTCCTTGGAGTCCTTGGTGATGTACACACTTCCTTAATGAATTAATAAGACATATGAGGCATGTTAGAGCAGGGAAATCAAAACAACTAAACTGTCCTCCAGGACTGCAACTGGCACTAATCCTGAAGCTATAAGAGCACTATGTGTGTGGGCCATCTTGTGAGGATTGTGTATTTGCAGTGTCTTGATCCAAGTGTTATCAGAAAAGTCTGTTCTAACTGCTCCTCCCAGCCCTCCATTAGAAACTCCCTAAAGGCCCGGACCATAATGCAATTCTCTCCTTCTGAGCATCCCTCATCATTGTTTGCAGGGACGATACCTTCCTGGTGTGTGGGCTGCAGATTTGCACTCAGTCCCTCTGTCCGTTCTCTCTCAATATAACTCTCTCTCTCTCTCTCGCTCTCTCGCTCTCTCTCTCTCTCTCTCTCTCTGCCCCACTGATGAGTAAAGCTCAGCGGGGTATTTTCTCTCAGGCCATGACCATTAAATATGCCATAATGCTGTTTCAAAAACCCATTAATCTCTCTCACACATCTATTTTCTCTGTGTTTCTCATGCTCTCTCGCTATCTCTCTGTCCCTCTCAGATAGGTTGATGTGGCTGATTGCTTGTGCTGACTCATATTTAGAAATGTGTGTGGTAGTTCAGTTTGGCTCATGGAATAAAAATGGTTAAAACCACTCTAGAACAAAGTCCTATAATAAGGCCCTACAACACTAACTCAGATGGACCATCGTGTTTTGTTTACTACTTGCACTGGGCATACTACTTGCACTGGCTATCTCGTGCTTAGCAATATAAATATTATTTATGCACATAAATCTCCACATAAAACTCTCCTCATGCTCCAAATCATCATGCTGTTGATTGTGTGAGTCTGAATATGAAACAGGGGATTGAGATGACTATTAAAACATTTTTTTTATGCCTTTTGGGAAAGAAAAATGGTATGCTGAAACATACATATTCTAAACATGGGCATGACGAGTGCTGTACTGAAATGTATGTGTGTGTGTGTGTGTGTGTGTGTGTGTGTGTGTGTGTGTGCAGTTGAGTGCCTTGATGATTAGTCTGTTGGTTCAGTTATTTGCTCTGCTATCAGGCATAATATATGCTGAGCACTGTGCAGTACTCTAGCTAAATGAGCTAACAGATAGAGGAGAGACCAAGACCTACATTTCGTGGCTACTGAGCTGCTTCAGAAGGTACAGACAAACACACACACACACACACACACACACACACACACACACACACACACACACACACATATACACTTAAGTGTCCTGGCTTTGACACTGTGGCAATAAACAAAAGGTAGAGCACTTATGAGTGAATGTTAAACAATGCTTACCCTCCTGTCCTTTCGCCATGGTTTATGTGACAGTGTGGTGAATCAAAGTAACAAAATTCATTCTCTCTCTCTCTCTCTCTCTCTCACAAACACACACACTCACCCTGGCTTGCGCACTGCGCACGAAAGCATGGTAATAATGAAAGAGAGAACCACAGGGATTAAAGCTTTTCTGTACTTCATTATCCCAGCTGTGAGAGTTTATTCAGGTTTTACCACAGCTCAGGAGAGCTTCTCACAAGTCTGCTACTAAAAGGGAGGCTTTTAGTCATTCTTATTTCTGAGTTCACGGGAATTTACTAAATACGCGTGCACACACACACACACACGCACATACACAGACACAATATCAATGTCAATACCTGTACACAATCTGGGGTAAAAAGTTACCTCTCAAAACTCTCAACTGATTATTGATTTATTCATCTTAAAGCACATTATTAGGTATCCTGAAATATGATCTAACTACAGTGAAATAAATGGTGTGAAGTTACAAAAAAGAATAATGTAAGAGTCTAAGGGGTCCTGGGTGTTCAACGTGATATGACACTACACAAGTCATGCAGTATAACCCAAATTTCTGTATAAACCACTCCATCCATCCATCCATCCATCCATCCATTTTCTGTATGGCTTATCCTACACAGGGTTGCACTCGCATAAAAAAATTATTACAAGCATTCTGAAGATATAACTTTTGAGAGGTTTTATCTTTTATTTCTATTATTTCTACCAGGTAGAATCATCATGTTGTGCTGAAAAAAAAAGACGTTTTTCTCTCCATAATGATCAGGGTCAAGTTTCCCAAAAGCAGCACAAATATCATTAAATGACAGAGCGAGAATCACGGGTCACATAGGACACTCTCTCTCCCAGTTAAAGATGGCCTTAACTTTGCAGTGCTTTTGGGAAACTTAGCCCAGAGTAACACGAGCTGCCTTGTCATATAATGTGGCCTTTAGGGGCAGTAAGCTAGTAAAATGCTACTTGATGTTGAAATTGTAATATATTTAGTGTAAGGTTAAAGATATGTGCTGAGATTTGTGCAGGTTTGTCATGAGAGCTGGACATAAGAGAAGTGGAACATCAAGGTGGTCATTTTGATTTGATAATGATAATACTTTTCCTAAAATCATCACAGTAAGACTTCAGTCTCTGCCCCAGGCAGCCAAAGACTGATGACTGACCTGCTTAGACTAATTGTTTAATAAAAATAATATGGAACAGAGAGCGAGTCCTGCTGCCATCCATCTACTGTCACTTCTGGTCTCCCCAGAGGACCTGTGTGTGTATGTGTGTGTGTGTGTGTGTCAGAGAGAGATAAAAAGGGTAGAGCCTGGGTCTGGGGAATGCTCTGTGAGACATGCAGTAATTAAATCAACAATGAAAGATTTCCGGGGACGAGACCTCTAAAATTTAATTTTCTTTTACAAGTCCACAGCAGGGGCGATCTCAGAGATGGAAAGCTGAGTTTGACAAAGGCTTATGTCTGATAGAAACAAGATCCAAACAAAAGAAAGATACTGCAGTAAGGTTTTACTGTAAGGTCCACAAATCAGCAATACATTAATCATTTACTAATGAGTTCGTAATGATGAATTACTACATGCACTAAATCCTTCAGGACATGATGAAGTGTATACGTTAACAGCTGTCTGAGTCATACAAGAATTTCTGATTTCCTCTAGTTTTGCACATCTGTCACACTAAATGATTGCAGATCATCATATAAAACGTAATAAAAGATGAGGAGGACATGAGGAAACACAAAACACAGTTTTCAAAATAATCATTTAATTTGTTGTTATGAAACACCTATATCACCCATGTGAAAAAGTAATTGCCCCCTAAGCTTAATAATTGGTTGTGCCACCTTTAGCAACAACATCCTCTTCCAGTAACTGGAGATCAGTCTTTCACATCACTGTGGCGGAATTTCAGCCCACTCTTCTGTGCAGAATTGCTTTAATTCAGCCACATTGGAGGGCTTTCGAGCATGAAGTGCCCATTTAAGATCCTGTCACAGCATCTCAAATGGGGTTCGCGTTAGGACTCTGTCTAGGCCACTCTAGGCATCACCTTCATTTTGCTTCTTTTGAGCCATTCAGAGGTGGATTTGGTTTTGTGCTTCGGTTTGTTGCCTTGCTGTATACCCCAATTGTGATTGAGCTTCGAATCACGGACTGATGACAGTACATTCTCCTTCAGGATTTTCTGGTAAAGGGCAGAACTCAGGGTTCTGTCAATTATGGGAAGTCACCCAGGCTCTGAAGCATCAAAGTATCCCCGCACCATCACACCACCATCACCATGGTTCACTGCTGATATGTTGTTCTTATTGTGGAATGCTGTGTTAGCTTTAAGCCAGATGTAACGGGACCCATGTCTTCCAAAAGGTTCCACTTCCCACTCATCAGTCCACAGAACATTATCCCAAAAGGCTTGGGTGTCATCAAGGTGTTTTTTTTTTTTGGCAAATGTGAGATGAGTCTTTATGTTTCTCTTGGTTAGCAGTGGTTTTCACCTTGCAACCCTCCCATTTTTGCCCAGTGTCTTTCTAATGGTGGAATCATGAATGCTGACCTTATCTGTGGTAAGCGAGGCCTGCAGTTCCTTACATGTTTCTCTGGGTTTTTTCTGACTTCTTGGATGAGTCATCGATGGCTCTTGGAGGAATTTGGTAGGCCGGCCACTTCTGGGAAGATTCACCACTGTTCCAAGTTTTCTCCTTTTGGAGACAATGGCTCTCACTGTGATTCACCGGAGTCCCAGGGAATTAGAAATGGCCTTGTAACCCTTTCCAATAACTTTCTTTCTTATGTCTTCCAGAACTTCTTTTAATCACTACATACTGTGCTGCTTGTTGAGACCTTTTATTGTTGGAAAGGTTCTATTAAAGTGATGTTAAGATTCGCCAGGACCGGCACTATTCAAACCTGGGTGTGTCTAGTCTAACTGAACCCCATTATTGATTAAATGTTGCTTAATAAATAATTGGTTGATTAAATAATTGGTTGGTTACTTTGTCACACAGGGCCAGTTGAATAATTATTGAACACCCTTTTTCCTTCAATAAATGAAATGGTAATTTAAAAACTGTATTTTATGTTTACTCGCTTGTCTTATTATTATTATTTTATTATTATTATTTTATTTATATATTTTTTTGAATATCGGAAACAATTAAGTATGACATATGCATTCTGTTAATTAATATCATTACTTAAGCAGTATTATTTCATTTACATTGTCTTATTCTATACAATGTAGCTTGACAAAAAAGTGTAGGCTATTTAAGTAACTTGGGACAATTTCCAGTGTGAAGCAACATCACTAACAGGTTGTAGATATCAATCAACAAGCATAGCAGGGTTAGCATGGACAATCAGCCCAAAACTCACTCTACATTTATATGCAGACTTATAATTAATTCAAAGTGAAGTATTAAAGTAACATTTACGTTCAGTGGTACTACTGGAAGACAGCGAGTCAAGCAATTCCGTGATTGATTCTGGCAATTCATTCAGCTACTGTGCTCAGCTAAATTTAAGTGGTTTAAACAAGCAGCATGTATTACAAGTAAATATCTGGGGTAAAGCGAGCTAAACAAACTTTTTTGGGATATTTTAAATGCATCAATCATTTTTGCTGCCAATAACCATGCTTTTACTGTATAAATTCTTAGAAATGATTTTGTAAAGGTGTCTTGAACTCTGGGGAGACATGCTCCCATTTAATCAAGACCATCTTTATTTATGAGGGATTTATGAGTTGGAAAACTGGTTTTCCTTGGTTTTTCAAGGGAGTTCAGTTCAATCACCATTTAAACTTAGCCATGCATGGTAAAGCATACTTTTACTAAGCATTTGGGATAACTAAAAGCTCCCAGCTAGAAAACAATGTCTTCAAGAGTGGCTTAATGGGGAGAAAATAAAAAGAAGTGACTCACTTGATAAATTACATCCTCCGTCAGATCCATTTGTCTATGCATATATAACTTTTCGCACAACTGCAGATCTGCTATTAGATGTCACATATATAGCAGTTTTGGAGAGAAAGGTAAGTTACTAACTAATAAAAATGTTTCAGCTGATACTCAATGTGTAAGTATCAGTACCAGTTTTTCAGTATCAGAACACTCTATATAGTCTAAAAGGACAATGACTGTGAAATTTATACATTAATGACTGCAATTGCCTTTTTTCTTCCATGCTTTATTTTGTACTTATCATGCTTATAGCTACAAGGTTGCCATTATTCGTTTGATTATTCAGCATGCATTATTATAGTTGATCGGTGTATTAACAATAGCCAATATAGGTCTTGTTTGGTATGTGTGTGTTCGTTGAATGATTTCCTGAAAGATGAGAGCAAGAAATTTAGGTAGGATGTCATTATATGCACGTGTTTATATTCGGGACTGATGAATGCCATAGGCAGAGAATGCAGTTTACACCCTGCCCTAAGACCACGTTGACTGAAGCAAACACTTTGGGGTCAGCCCAGTTAGAAAGAGTTAAAACTCATAGGACACCAATGTATCTTTGATTCGAGTCATCCATTAAGAGTCACTCAGGAGTTCTCATCAACCAAGAGCTTCACAAGGTCCCTTCAGAAGGTCCCTTCACCCCTCAACATCATGAGATCACGCTTGCTCTGGGACTCAAGACTGGCTCCTGCAAAGCCTCTGACTCCAGCGTTTGCACTGCCGTGAACCGCCTCTACAGACCCGACCAAACCTTTAACTAATCAACATAGTTGGGAATCCCCTCCAGAACGACAACGTAACAAGTGAATCCCTGTCCAAAGAGATAACGCAAACGCAAGTACAATACCTCCAGATTCTCACTGAACTTGTGCATTTAATTCAAACTTTACAGCCCTTCTAAAGTGTTTGTGTTAGATTAGTTTCTATGTATTAGAATAGTCTAATAAAGTCTTGTCTGATTTTAAAGGCAAGTGTCTTGTGTTCCATGCTTACAAGTTAATGTCTTAAACTGCCAATCTTGTTACTGCGCTCTTAACATAGTGTTTTTACTATATTTAGGATATTATTGCCGGTGGCCACGGAGGTAATATCCCATGCAGAATTAATAAAAGCACTAATTTCAACGTATCACTGGACGAATCAGCTGTTGAAATGTTAAGCTTGCAAAATTTCCCCTTCTGAACTGATCTGCTGGTTTCCCCTCCATGCTGTTAATACTTATAATAATGTCATATAATATAGTCATCTCAGATAAAGCATTTGAACCTCTCCAAATTCACCAGAGTGAATCATCACCTTCTGCAAATCATCTAGTGTTTATTTTGTATTGTATTATGCAGGAGAGCTGTTCCCCTTTTTTCTGGGCAATATAATTTAGTTGGCTAATGTTTGCCAGCCTGAGCTCATCCAGCTCAAACTGAACAGCAGAAACACAAGAAGCAAAGATGCCACGTATCAAAAATATAGTACAGTGCAAAAGAAACTACTACCTGAAATACCTGAAATACTACCTGAAAAGAAAATGATATTTGTCTTACCAGAAACTGTTTATTTGCTTGAAGCAACTCATATAAATAGAAGTATACAATAACAATACAATTTATTACAATATTTTTATGGAGTATTTATGGAGCTTCCAATAATACCATGAAATAATGATATGGTAAATTCCCACAAGCTTCATCAAGGACTTTTTGCCTCAGGCTGTCACAGTTTATGGTCAATCTCTTCTGCTTTTCTACTTACTACAATATATGTACATATGACAATGACAATTTCTTATAAGCTCTTTCTGTCCCCCAAAATACAGTCTACTGGGTTATTATGCTGACAATATGCTGTCAGTGCGATAGTACTATAGCAATTTTCAGTCTTTCTTCTTTGTAATTGCCATCTAAGTCACCAATATATGTATTAAACTCCACCAATAACAAAATCTGGTAGGATAATTTCTAATTAAATTGAATTATTAAACTGAATCGGATCAGCCACATTTCCAAACTGGAATGAATCAAGGAACGGTTTGGGAAATAAACCTCTGTTTTATCAACTCAAACCTTCTCAAACCTTCTCTTTTGTAGCCACAACCCCTAACTCTAAAATAAATTCCACTGACCCCCTTGGCACAGATTTATTTTCTGACTTTAATCCAACTATTCAAATACTAGCTTTTCTTCATGGTCAGGGTCAGTGGTTCCACTCTGAGAACCAGTGCGCTTGCCCACTCATAAAATATGATTAGCTTGTTAGAAAAGGCAAGAAAGGAAAACAAACAGGAAAGAAAAAAAAAAATTCTCGGATTGTCTACTATACACTCAGCACTGTATATTAAAAAGGTGATAAACACACACACAGCACCACCACCGCCAGGAAATTAATCAACACATACAAGAATAGCATCAGTCCACAGCATGTAGAAGGATCCGGTACGGTGTGGATCATTCTTTTCATCTCCCTGCACAAGTCTACATTAATCTAGCTGTAGACTGCGTAAAAGAGTAATGTTTATCTGGCCGTGGCAGGCCGGATAGCGCTGGAATTGTGGTGATGTTGGAATGAGGGTATGCCTGAGCCGAGAGAGCGGGGCGGATGGAGGGGAAGGGTGGAAGGTGGAATTGAATGCTTCAGCTGAGCTGAGAGAAGGCTGTACCTGGCTGATAACTCTTACAGTCGGATGCATTATTGTGCCATGGCAAACACCCGTGACGGAGGAAATAAGCAGCAACTACAAAAGAGACAAACAAATGACTCGACACTTCACTCAAAACTCTTCTCATCATACATGGCCTGCCTCTACAGAGTGACTTTGAAAGTCAAACAGAGTCGTAAACTATTTGCGCACTTACTGCATGGTCAAAATGAATGTGTTTAAGGTTGTTCTATAAAAACAACCAAAAAAAAAAAGCTGAATACATAGTTAGAAAGCACATAGTGTAATTCCCCGTGAGCTGCTGTATTGATTTTTACTGATTTATTTGTTGTGTTTTGTCCTAATAAGCTGCGCTGATCAATTTTGCCATAGTATTGGCCATTATAAAGATGAGCAGTTTATTGACAATGTACTGCAATGATGACACATGAGAGCACATGTCTGTAATACCGGTAGTGGAGGTGTTGTTGAGAAGTGGAGTAGGTTAAACAGAAGCAGCAGCAGCAGCAGCAACAACGACAACTCTTCCTCTCTGAATCAGTCTTCATTCCTTGGCTATTTTCCTTAGCGCTTTTTGAAAATAATAGCAGCTACAAATCATGCTCCTGTCAGTGTGGCTCTGGAAATTGATGTTCTTTCATTTCAGAACAATGGAGAGCCTTATGAAATGGCTGATGATGCCATAATTCCAGTGGCTGACGTGTGTGTGGGAAGGGGGGAAGCAGAGATGGCTTAAGGAAACCCAGCATGGGTTACAGCTAGATTCCTGGGCAGATAGCTTCAATCAACTTCGGATGAGCTAGAATATATATACACTTACTTACACTGCACAGTGCAAATCAAACCCCATAAACACACCCTCACCTACTTCTACTCCCCTCTCCAATCCTGCCAGTGTGTGTTGTGTTTTCCCTCTGACTGTGGTTTTTTTTTGGGGAAAAAAAAAGTCTTACCGAGTGGTCCATGGTGTTGAAATCTGTTCTTCCTGTCTTTATGATTTACAAGGCCATGCTTCATTGTAGCTGTCACAAAGCTTATTTAAATATGCAACAAGTGAATAAAAAAGCCAATTTTTAGACCACATTCTCATAAGTCTTGTCATTAAACTTCACTCTGGCTGTGATTAATGTTCTCACCACTGGAGATCTATTAGCTCACACAGAGCTAACCACTCTCAAAATATGTGCAGCCGCAAATCGTTTTCCCCACATGCTCCTTTTGACAGCACTGTGTAATTGAAAAGTGATTGTCTTGGCTTAGTTCCTGTGTGTACCTGCCTCATTCCTGATTGTGTGTATGAGAGCGAGGACGAGAGAGAGAAGGGAAGAGAGTGATGGGAAAACAGTGCAGATGAAGCCATCGTGCTGGCTAACAGCCGAGCAGTCACTTCAAAGCCAGTGGGCCAGCGAACACACGTGTGACCAATGGGGCTTTCCTGCCTGTCAGAGAGGAAAGATGAGAGAGAACGAACACTGGGGGTGGGCGCACCCAGCCATCCAACTAACCACCCACCCACCAACACACACACACATACACACACACGTGCGCAAAATCTATCGCTTTCACTTTCCACCTCTATCTCTCTCTGTGCTGTCAGGGCTGAGGTTATGGTTGGCTGCTTCCTCAGCCATGGTGAAGTGTGAAGAGACAGATGGGAAAGTTACATCTGTCTGCCAGCACACAGCCTGGGCCTCACATACACACATTCACACACCACTAGGTCAGAGTCCAGTACACATGCGCAGTCCCACATACCGTCCATCCCTTTTTATGCATGGTACACTGTGTGTGTGTGTGAGTGTGTGTGTTTATTGAGTGAAAGAGGACAGACTGTTTCTCTCTTCGCGCTCTTTTTATCACTTTAATAAAGGCTGTTTTGTGTAACTACAGACATCACTCCTCCCCTCTCCCTGATCTCACTCACTGCCTGTTTATTACACAATCAGTGTGCCATTCAACGGAAGCCTATCGATACCACACCAAGCGCCATATTGCAGCGTGCTTGGTGCACTCACACACTCAATCCAGGATCTTCGGAGTCCTACAGAGAGTTATTGGGACCATCAAGCTTATTATTGTACCATCTCTCACTGCATCGCTGCGAAGCCACAGGGTGTGTGTGTGTCTGTGTGTGTGTGTGTGTGTGTGTGTGAGAGAGAGAGAGAAAGAGAGAGAGAGAGACAAAGAGACAGAGAAAAAAATGTGTGTGGTGCTTGGATGGCGAGAAGGAGAAACCACCTACAGAAAGACGTCAGGTCCTCTTATGAAACTATCATTTATCCCCTCCATGTGTATGAACATGTATACTATGATATGTATTATATAATACACCATGCATATATATATATATAAAAAATCATGATGTGTATAATTCCTGTTGGATTCTCTCTTTTTTTTTCTTTTGTACTACTGAAAAAAAAAACCCTTTGTACTTCGATACTCAATTGCTTTTAATAATCAGCTTCTACAAGAGAATTTGAAATATTGTTACTGTAACTACAAAGGTTTCCAGCTAAAGGGTGAAAAGGAAAAATGGAGATTAATGACTATAATTATTTTCTTTTACAACTCAAGCATAAACCTATCGAAACCCATTTGATGTAGATTAAACTTCAAATGATCATGAAATGTATTAAAACATTTGAAGTACTTTGAGGGCTCATCACCATGCCACCACACACCACCACAGACATTCTTGCGGCATATTTAATATATTAACACACTTTAGGGATATTTGGCACGAGTATGATCATGTAAGCTATACAGGAGTTATTTAATAATTTAATTTAAATTAGCGTTAATTATTAAATTGAAAGCTTGTTTAGTATTGGCACCTAAACACCCTGTCTTGCATAGCGTGCCCTTATTTTGTGTTGGAAGTCATACAGCGATGTTTTCAGGCTAGTAACTGGGGGAGTTTTTCTCTCTGGCGCACACACACTTCCGAACATTCACCCTAATTTCCTTTCTCCCTAATTTAGTCTTGGCCAATTCCCATCCACCGACAGCTACCAATCGGAGAGGGTGAAGGCTAACATGTGTTTCCTCCGAGACATGTGAAGCCAGACAACTGCTCATGCTGTGTCACAGGACAGCGTAACACACGTAGAGGAATGCTCTATCCGCCCTCTTCTACATACATGAGCTCACAGATGCCCATGATTGGCTAGAGTCGCTGTGATTGACAGGGTAGAGAGAGTATGCTATCCCTCCCACCCAGACAGCATGGCCAATTTTGATCTCTTGGCACCTGGCCACAGATAGCCATGGCATCACTGGGACTCAAACTTCAATCACCCTTTCTGTTGCGACCTCGACTGCTCGTTCTCTGCCGTGTCAGATCAGATTCCATGTGGCAGCTTTTTTTTTTTTTGACGTAACAATGCTATATCCTTAAACGAAGGCTTAAACTCCGTTAAACACCGTTACACATTTTGAACTGAGACGTTTCAGCAACCTGAATGAAACTGAGTGTGTAAGGAATAGGAGTTGTCGATCATGTACAGTCGCCCACTCTGTTTTGTTCTGTTCTGTCTAGATCATATTGCTCTTGAGGAAATAAAGCTGTATTCGACTGAAGGTCATAACTCGCAACCTCCAACTAAGCAAAACAAAAGTAAACACCCCCTCAACAAGGAATGCCTACTTGGGAACTCCTCAACTCCCGAGTTCAGCAAGTGACATCAAATCATCATGGCTGCTCACAGCATGAACAATAAACAAAGTCGTACCATCAATTGAGTTATACTGTATATACAAGTATTTGCTTTGGATCAATCAACATATAGACATATTCACTTGTTAAGTCTATAACACTGACTATACAGGAGGAAGATATACATTACTCATCATAGTTAGCTGATTTTATTGCTAACAAAGCACGAACATGGGGGCATGCATGGTTTCTCCACTTTGTAGCTCGAAGGTCAAAAATGACGCAATTCTGAGCTCCGACTTTCCACTTCTGAGGTGAATTGAATGCAGCGTAATAGTCAGTACACACGGTTTATTTCACCCCCATCTTCTCTGTCCCTGTTTTTCCTCAGTGTCTCTTTAAATCGTGACTTTTACAACTCTACAGGCACCACGCGGCCAGATATAGAAAATAAAGGAGTGGTGTTGCAATCGTCAGCTATTAAATTCATGATGCCTGTGCTACTTTGATCTGTCATGTTTAGTTTGTTGCACAGTTTATTGCCTGTCTGACAGTCTGGTCACAACACAGACGTTAGAACCTTAAATGGAAAGACTCAGAAACGGACTGGCAGCAACAACAGGATAACAGGGGTCATGGTTTTTCTACTTTAATATCAGTGTGTGACACTGAGTAAACAACAGATCTGAACCTGAATAAACTTACACATACTTTATTCAATAATGACCTGTTTAGCATTTTTATTAAAATTGGAACAATACCTAATAGGCTTTTAATGAAATGACATGTGCATGTAATCAGGTTCTTTAAAGAAATATTTTTAAAAATAAAAGAACTTATATGTTCAGGTAATTTTGACCAGATATTAATAGTGCTAAAACATTTTTGTTGTAAACATAAGGAGGAAATACACGAAATAAAAAAAAGAACCACTGAGTTTTTGACATTTGACATATCATATACGACATACAGTGTCTCCAGAAAGTATTCGCCCCCGTGATCCCAGCACGGCCAAGCTGCCACTGCTCAGGCTCTTGAGCAAGGCCCTTAATCCTCAACTGCTCAGTTGTGTAAATGTAAATGCCATAAATGTAAGCTAGAGCTTGCATCATGGGAAACATGGATTGAGCCAAATATAAGCAAATTATTGAGAACAACCTGTTCCAGTCAGCTAGAAATTTTCATTTAGGGCGAAAATATATGTTCCGACAGGAAAAAGAGCCAAAATCATAGGGCAAAAAATGAGGTTTGTGTTTTGGCTGAGTTAAAGTGCAGATTTTGACTTTGAAAATTTGTGGCATAACATTGCATCTAAGTTGCCAGAGTTGCATTAAGGATGGAAGAAAATGCCAAAAACAAAAGGGCACAATACTTTCTGAAGGCACTGTATATTGAACTACAGTTAGGAAAGTAAAACGGTTACTGGATGTTCGGGGGTAGCGCGGAGGCCAACATCACAGCGTGTGCAGCAATTTCATCAAATACGCTGAATATCCAAAGAAATTCACCATCCTCATGTGTTTACATCTTACATGCGATGTGTTAATCGCTGCATTCGGTGACTTACTTTTCCTTCTACCTCATTCACAATTCCTTAACCCCATACTTTCCACCTTCATGGGAAATTTTTTGTCTTTGGGATTTGAGGAATTACAGAATTGGAATTTATCTTTATTAATCTTAAACCACAATTTGCATGAACAGTTTTTAAGGTTGTGGTTAGGGTTCAAATGTGTACCTTCTCTGCTATTTCACTGCAAATGCTATTGCTATATAGTTCAAATGAATGCAGCAGCCTGGGATGATGGAACATCCAGTGAACAGTGAAGTGAACAGAGTTAAAGCCTACATGTGGTATTGAGCCACTTGTGTCCCCTCTGCCACTCCATTTTGATTTGAGACTGATCCGTCTGTGAGATTGCTGCACGCTGTCTGACACTTTGCTGCAAAAAAAGACCACTTTTTCTCTGTGTGAAGATCTGGGGTAAAATGTGTATGTGTGTGTGTGTGTGTGTGTGTGTGTGTGTTAAACACAGGACAGCAGATTTACTTACAAAGAAATAGATTTTGTCTTTTATCCTTTCCCTGGCTGTTTCTCTTTCTCTCACAGATACACACTGATCATATGTTCATTCATTATGCAACATCGTTCTACATAATGTCAGTAATTAACAGTCAAGGAGATTGTAGAGTCATTTGCCGCAGTATTTCTAAGTATTTTGTGTGTGTGTGTGTGTGTGTGTGTGTGTGTGTCAGAGAGATGTAGGGGTTTAAGAATACCCTCAAACTAAAACCCTGTTAGAGTTTAATTAGTACAGCAAGAAAAAAAATCACAAGGGATTGTTTAAAATTTCAATTTAATAATAGCTATTGTACAAGCTGATAGTGCCTTTTTGTGTTCGATAAATAATGCTACTTTAATGGTAAGAAATGAATACATAGATATCGATGCAACAGGGAATGAATCATTTGAAATCTGGCAGAACAACTGGTACTTCAAATTCCAAACGTTATCGCTTGTCGCTTTTCTGACTAGCACAGCTACAAAAAAAAAATTCTTGTCCATGAGAGCAAAATGATCTGTGATCTGTAGCAGGGATCACAGAAGCAGGAAAGCAGTTTGCGCTTTCCTTCGAGCATGTTCAGCTGCTCTGTGACAGCCTGTGCATCATTTTCTAAAGAGTGTCTGGCTTTATGTCTCTCAGAAGAAGCACATACTATACTTCACCCTCTCCACTTGGTAGCTGTTGTGTGATAGTGGGTGGAAATTGGCAAATGACCAAACTGAGGGAAAATGGAGAAGGGTTTGAGTGCAGAACTCATGTGTGAGACCCTCCCTCTCCTGTCAAGGTCCCAGAGAAGAGATTGTTGTTACTATCATTGGCATCTACTGTGCTGGGGTGGACGTGCAACTAGAATTGGAAATTAAGCATCATTTAGTTGTGTTTATTTAGTTTTTTTTTTTTTTTGGAGTCTGATAACAAGTGACTTACACAATGAAAGGATCTCACACCTCAAAAATAAATAGTTCATTATGCAAGTAAACCTATATATTATGTTATACTATATACAATGTTCAAGTTGCTCTTGCTAAACAATTTTATAAAAATTTAAACAATTATTCTATGTGTATTTGAAAGCTAGTGAATTTAATGCATTGTCTACTAGGTGGAATAGAAGTAGCAGAGTTTTACGGAGTACAGGATATATTCTTATGTTTATATAGAAATGTAAGTTTTACAAAAAAAAAGAAATGTGTTAAAAGGAATGAGGGAGTGATATAGCAACCAGATAGTTGGCTGGTTTCTCAGTCTAACAAAGCTAGGCAGTTTAAAGTGATTCCACATTTAGTCACAACAAACGAACTAATATAATCAAATGTACTGCCTAATCAAAGCTCAGGCAAACTTTGTTAAAGTTTAGAGAATGGTCAAGTCCATGTAGGTAGCTGGACAGCTATAGCTATGAGCACACTGGAATTCCACAAATAAAGAAATTTCACAAATAATATGTAAATGTGTTGTACTTCTAAATGCACTACCAAATCGTACCATACATATAATTAAGCTGTAGCTATGCGTGATGGCTAGTTAAGCTTTTCCAACGTACGCTGTCGGCCATGTTGAATTACATGTGACTTGGTCAAACAAAATGATGTCATGTCCTGGACTTGGGGAAGGAGGTAGGACTCTCAGGAAAGGTGGACTGAGCGTGGAGATCTGCAGCCAGATGCTACAGATGCTGTGGTTACTAAATGTGTTTCATCCTTCTGCATTTTTACAGGCTGTGTCTCACTTGTGTGCGTGATTGATGAGTAAACTCTGTACATATTCATTCAAAACACACACACACCCTTAATTTCTATACACTTTATTTAAAAATCATAATATAAAAATATATAATTGTGTGTTCTGTAGCTGCAATGCAGTGGTCTCTCAAGTTAACAATACTTGCACTGTATTCTCCTTCATTCGCTCTATATTCGTCCCTGTTTATGCATAAATAGTACCTGTTTTCTTGTTATGTGTTTAGATCTCTGTTTTAGCCTGATATTGGTATCTTTGACCCCTAGCTTGTGGGACTTTTGGCTCTACTTTTGAGACGCTATCATAAAACTTTGAACCGAGAGAGAAGACAAAAAACCCGAGACGCCTTATGTCCACCACTAAAATATTGATGTGAAATCGACGTAACTTTAATCAAATCATACAGTATATTGTTCTTCTTTTGGCTGCTCCTGTTAGGGGTCACCACAGCAGATCATTGGTCCGCATATTTGATTTGGCACAGTTCCTTATGCTGGATGCCCTTCCTGACGCAACCCTCCCCGATTTTATCCGGGCTTGGGACCGGCACTGGGAGCGCGCTGTCGCGTGTTCCCTGGCATGGGGATCGACGCCGGGCCGCAGTGGTGAGAGCGCCGACGCCTAAACACTAGTCCTCCAGGGACCCTCTAATCACACAATATGTCATTAGGAAAATGACACAGTCTTGCACATACTTGTTTTTTTTTTTAAGGAAGTGAATGGAGCTAAATTAACTGAATATTGCAGCAGCACATCTAACTGCACCTCTTAGTAATGTTTTCATTCTAACGTATTCCCTCTAACCCTGCCTCTTTTTTTGCACTTGTCTCTGAATAATAAAAAAAAAAAAACTATTTTCGAAATAATATGTTGCTTTTGTGTTTGCATCATGTTTTGATTTCCATGATGTTGCATATGTTGATTTGAAATTCCTAACATGCAACAAGACGAGTGTCTGGCCGGTCATTTTCATATTTTAATGAGCACATCAGAATTTTTTTTTCACTTTCTTAGTATTAGGAGAGTGCTGTGTATTTCTTTCAATGTAACTTCATTTTTTTATATTAATTTGCAAAAAGTGGTTAGAAGTTAGCCTTGTTTATTGTTCAATAAGTATATTCGGTCAGCAGGATATTCCAGCACTTTTTCAGCAGGTTAGCCATGAAAGTTGAAGATGCGAGCTCTGGAAACGGGTCCAGGGAAGGTCAGTAAAATGAGGGAGGATGTTACTTTGACCCACTTTCCTCCTTCACTAGTTCTTGGCCAAGTTTTTGTGTCTTGGCATTAGCTTGCTGAAAAATGAAGCCCAAATAGCCTTGTGAAAAGACATGCTTTTACATATTCTACATTCAACGGGGATTCAAGCTTTCTTTACAGGTTTAATTTGGATAAATAAAAGTTCTTAGCTTTCAAAAAGGGTCCTACTTGGAATCCTAAAGGTAAACACTCTGTTGTGGGGTTTTAATGCTGCAATTCAATTCAACTCAATTTGTATAGCGCTTTTAACAATGGACATTGGCACAAAGCAGCTTGTTATCCTTTGTACTCTGGAAGTTCCAAGTCGATTTTCCACTCTAAACATGTTACGGTGCTTGGGCATGGAAAAACATGGATGCAGAGAGCAAGGTCATATTTGTCTGAATTTTATAAACATATAAAAAAAAGATGTACATGAATTTTCTTAGCAAAATTAGCAATGAGAAATTGTATATAACCATCTTGTTCATCTTTGCTCATCTTTGGCTTTTATCCCGTTTGTAAAATTGGGCTGAAATCCAAATCTAAACTCACAACGCCGTTAAAACACCTTTCACAACAATCTACATTACACCTACAGTAGATATAAAATTGTAAAATGATTTTTAAAAAATGTATTTTTTTTTATTATAAAATTATAAAATTGCGTGGTTTTACGATAACCTGGTTGCATAAGTGTGCACGCCCTTTTATAATGGGATGCGTGAATTGACCAATCACATTCAAACTCACGTTCAGAAGTAATTATCATACACCTGTCATCAATGCAATGATTCTGATTAACCCCAAATAAAGATCTGCTGTTTCTGTAGGAGTTTCTACTTCTCTCTTCTTGGTTTCCTTCAACTGCAAAGAGCTGACACAGCATGTAGAGGATTTCACTGTCCAAAGATATCAATCAGGAGAGGGGCATAAACATTTTTTCTAAAACATTAGATGTACCATGAAACACCGGCCATCAACAAGTGGAGAAAATGGAGCACCACAGTGATGTTACCAAGAACAGGACGTCCCTCTAAAATAGATGAAAGGACAAAATTAAAACTTATCAGGGAGGCTGCCAAGAGACCTACAGCAACATTAAAGCAGCTGCAGGAATCTCTGACAGGTACTGCTCACTCCCTGCATGTGACAGCAATCTCCTGTATTCTTTATATGTCCAGGTTCTGGGGTAGGGTGGCTAGATGGAAGCCTTTTCTCACAAAAAACCATCCAGGCCCTGTCTACGTTTTGCCAGAGCCATGTGGCAAAATGTGTTATGATCTGATGAGACCAAAGTAGAACTTTTTGGGCATCATTCAAAAAGATATGTCTGGCACAAAAACACGACAGCTTATCACCCAAAGAACACCATACCCATGATGAAGCGTGGTGATGACAGCATCATGCTGTGGGGCTGCTTCTCTTCAGCTGCGGCTGGGGCTCTAAGTCAAGATACAGGGAATCCTGGAGAACTCTAGATACCAGCTCCGAATCTATTTTGACACAGGAACTGCAGGCCTCTGTTAGACAGCTGAAGATGAAGAAAAATTTCACTTTCCAACACAGTAACAACCCAAAGCACAAATCCAAGTCAATAATGGCTTCAGAAGAAGAAGATCCATGTTTTGGAAAGCCCAGAAATCTATCAAAAACCCGTGGAATGACTCGAAGAGGGCTGTGTACAGGAGATCCTCTCACAATTTAGTAGATCTGGAGCATTACTGCAAGGAAGAGTGGAATAAAATCGCCAAATCACGACGTGCTAAGTTGGCAGACTCTTACCCAAAAAGACCGAGTGTTGCATTACAAGCAAAAGGTGTTTTAATAAAGTACTAGCTCAGGGGTGTACACACTTACGCAACTAGATTATTGTAAGTACATTTGCTGTTTGTAGATGAATGTTGTTGGTCGCTATATATTAAATGGGGAAAAAGATCTGACATGATTTATTTTGGGTTTTTTTTTTTTTTTTTACATCACAAAGACAAAAATTGTAACAGAGATCTTTAAGCTTTTAATATCCACTGTATATACTATGTTATGTTATATAAATGATTTAAAACTCTGGACATGGTGTTGTATTGTATCAATTATTTTGTGAGTGTGTGTGTGTGTGTGTGTGTGTGTGTGTGTGTGTGTGTGTGTGTGTGTGTGTGTGTGTGTGTGTGT
>JAKKZJ010000009.1:22505152-22529016 GCA_033441845.1 Pangasius mekongensis | reverse complement strand
TTTTTTTTGTGTGTGTGTGTGTGTGTGTGTGTGTGTGTGTGTGTGTGTGTGTGTGTGTGTGTGTGTGTGTGTGTGAGCATCAGAAGACCTGAAAGACACAGCTGTAAAATCCATACAGCGGGGTCCTTTGTGGCATGTGTTCATTTTTGTGAGTGTTTACATAATAATGATTCTGCGTGTGTGGACTGGCAGTAAGCATTATTACTGGATGAACAATAGGACAAAGACAAAGACACACCTGAGGCTGTCTGAGCACAATCACACACACACACACACACACACACACACCAACACTCATCGGCACCTATGAGTAAGGAGATTGTGTGCGTACACTCACATTTGTGTTTAAGTGCCAGAAAGATAATGGCAGCAGCTAGAAAGCTGAAAAGAGTTTCTCAGTTGATCAGTGAATACACTGATGAAATACACACCCGCTAACCCTACGCCAGTTACTTTTACTGAGAACGATGCCCATAACTTTTTCTTATTAGCAGTAGATTGGATTCATGTTCTGGATTAATGACATTTGAATTGCTGAGATTTGATTTTTGAGCGATTATTGTCCAGTTTTAATACAGATTAAATCCCTAACAAATTGAGCTTTCACGTCTCGTTTATATGACATTTCTTCATATTTTCTGTGGAGTTTTAACTGCAAAAAAACAGAAGCAAGTGAGACAAAGAAGAACTGTGGCAGATTCTCCAAGATGTTCAGCAAAACGTACTGATAAGTTCTTTATAAACTTGCACAAAAATATAACCGAGACTACTGATGATTTTTTTTTTTTTTTAAAGCAAAGGATTGTCACTCCAAATATTGACTTTATTTAGTTTATTAATGTTTACTCCTCTTTAAAGTAGGGCTTTTTTATCTGGATTCATTATTTTTGCTTTACAACATTTATGTACACATGCCTAAGACATTACTATGTGTATACTCTTTAGGTATTCTCCCTTTTTTTTTTTTTTTTTTTGCTGAAATGTACAGCATCTCAAATGGGAATTGATTTCCTTGTACACGGCTCAGCAGACAAATTGATAATGGAGCAGCTTTGATTTAAACCTCAGATCCTTCGACCACTTTGCTCCTATACTCTTTTCATTCATTAAAGAAGCCTTTTTTTTTTAGACTTTACATTTGTATAACTGAGAGCACATGAATAGCACATTGGCAGTCAGATGCATGATAACTTGTGATATCTGTTGTGATGCGACTTGATGAATGCCTAATTGCATCCCCATTGACTAAAAGCATGCAGTCCTGGTTCAGTAATCAAAATCTGACCACAGTAACGTGCCTAAATAATCTGCAGAAGACGATACGTGTATTGGCTGATATTGATTATTGGTTGGTTTTTCACCCGACACGAAGACTACACACCAGCATGACACGAACACGCCCATGCGTAAAGAGAACAAAGTAAGTGATTGCTCCTTCAGAAAAGTCATTTTCGGGTATAGTGCTAACATGGTTCGAATCTGATATAAAACACCCAGATGCATGGACAGCCGTAAACTCAGAGGGATTTTAGTTTAAAGGAGGACAGGTCGGGCACCGTGCCACCCACACACACACACACCCACACACACACACACACTTGCACACGCAGCTTCACCCTAGTCAATATAACTCTGATTATAAGCGTCTCATTCTCACTCGAATATCCGTCTTGTCTGCGCACAGCATATCTAATGTCATGAAGAGTCATTAGTAGCCGTAATGGGGCAGATTTTCAATCATTATGCGTCACCCCAAGGACTACTGAAGGGTCAGGGTCACGACGTTCATCGCCCGTCAAAATTGCGCCAGAATCGATCTCAGGTCCGTTTCCTCCAAGTATCCAACCCTCATGAATACTGTACACACACACACACACACACACGACGCACGAGTGTCCAAGCGCACGTCGGGAATGTGCTAAGAGAATAGCTGCACGACGCAGCCTGGAGATTTTCTACATGAATTTTAAATGGAAAATGGGATTTACGTCCTGGATTCATTATGCATTCCGCGTGAATTAAATGTTTTAAAAAATGCATTAAAAAAAAACCCGAACACCTTTCTGCGTAAAAAAGTGTGATTCTGTCTGGCATAACGCACTGGGTCATGATCAATCTTTACAGCATCTAACAAAAATTTCCAAGCCAAGAAAGTAGGAGAGGACGCTGTGTGTGTGTGTGTGTGTGTGTGTGTGTGTGTGTGTGTGTGTGTGTGTGGAGAGAGAGAGAATGAATGTATTAATTCAAATAGAATTCAAACAGAAATCCATGGAGAGAAAATTCAAGCAGGGAGTGTTTTCTAAGCAAAAAATATCTGTTTGTTTGTTTGTTTGTTTGCTTGCTTGTAGATATGTAATTTGGAATAGGGAGCATTGTAGTCCTTTTGGTTAGATAAGCTGGTAACAGAAAGCTGCAAGCATTTCTTTTTTTTCTGAGAAAATCCTATTAGTTTTTGTGCATTAACGAGAACACACACAAAAAAAAAATCATACTGGGTTTATACGAAGCAATTCTAAAATCTTTTGCATCCAAACAACCCATAAATGCTGTAGGAAAACTCTGAGGTAATCTGAGCTTGCGTATATATTTTCTTCTTGTTTTTTTTTTCTTTCTTTTAAACATTTTTTTAAAGACTGGAGCACAGTCAGGTGGAGTGGCACATGTGGACATGCGAGTGTCCGGCGCCGGGTGTGTGTGTGTGTGTGTGTGTGTGTGTGTGAGGTACCTGAGCTCTGGCTCTTGATGTCTCACCAGGGTGCCATGACATCTCTATAGCCTACTAGGTCTAGATTTGCTCATAGCCATGTTTATATCTGGACATGTACATTAGATATGAAATGAAACAAACGCGCCTTTACCTGGAACTGAGTGGAGATTTCACACTGCCATCACTTCATCCAGCTAGTTCTTGGAAAAGGTAAGCTGTGTAGACTTTATCTTGGAGAACATAACAACGCGTTTTCATGTCAGCACCGTGTTCTAGTGGCTTTTACTGCTTTTACTGCTCATCACTGAATGTCAAGCTTATTGCGCATTTCTCTCGGACTGTCTTCTGGTAAAACGGCTCACGCTCTATGCACATACCCCCTCACACACACACACACACACACACACACACACACACACACACACACACATTGCAAGGTATATATGTATATAGGGGGATGAACCTACATGCTCTCAGGCGGTCTCACTCCTCGCTTGGTGTGTGTCCGCGGTGCCGGTGCTCATTCGGTTCGCTCGGTCGCGCAGTTGCACGTCTGAGGACATGTTGCTCGCGTGGTTGGACTGTGGAAAGCCTGAGCGCTTCTATTCTGATTGCTCACGGGTGTATGGAGAGACAGGCGAAGTAAGTGAGAGCATGTGGGGAGGGGCGACACACGCACAGAGATTGAGAGAGAGAGAGAGAGAGAGAGAGGGAGAGTCTACCTGCACGCGCAATCATAAGGTTTAGTTCATCAGCTACTTGCATGCATGCCTGAATCTGTGGCCAGTGATCTAATTTCAAATAGGCACATGGGCGGCACATGGTAGCAATATCACACAAACCCGGATTTACATGCTAGCATTGCTTCTTAATCATGTTTTCAAGTGATTCAGGTGAAGTTATTGTGCCTGGACGGGTTACAGACTGTCATTTTTAAGCCTTCAACAATTCCCCAGTCGCTCACTGGAAGAGTAGTGAAGATTATACAAAAGTTTGTGGACACCTGACCGTCACACCCAAATGTGGTTCTTCCCTAAACTGTTACCACAAAGTTGCACACACTTGTATAGGATGCATAGGATTATAGGATGTATGCGTAGGATGTATAGGATTTCCCGTCACTGGGAGTAAGAGGCCCAAACCCGTTCCAGCATGACAATGCCACTGTGTGTGATGGTCAGGTGAGCACAAACTTTTGGCCATGTAGTGTATTGCATGTATAACATTCATTTCACTACAGTTTGGTCCTTCAATCGTAATCCTCTTGAATAAATGTGCGTGTGGCTCCTGATATTTCTGCTACACTTATCCTCATACTCAGTAGTTTACAATCAATTGTGTAATTGACTGCGTCGCTGCACGAGCTGGAAAAACGACGCAACTGCAAGACTGTTTGGAAATCAGTAGAGTGATTCAGTGCTAGACTAATGGATAAAGGCAACTTTTTTGTGGCCTCTTTTGTTGTCTCTTCTTCCATTTATTTATAAGTTTCGCTAGCAGACCACATGATCAAAAAGTTTGAAACAGCCCATACAAGTAAATGAGATAGGATTTGTGGGACATTTCTGCCTGCAAACAAAAGTAGCGGAAGACTGATATAAGAAACGTGCATGACACCCTTCCTCTATTGGAAATGCTGTATGAAATTCGATCACAGGTGGTCAAAGGCTTTGTGTTTCGCGACTGGATCACTCGAGACCAGGTGTGAACTGGGCCTTAAAGGCATTGAGCTGAGAAGAGTTTCCAGTCTCAGCACCACAGACAGCGAACACCCAGCCAAGACACACAGGCTGAGAGAGAATCAATAGTAGAGCAGAGTAGTGAGTTGATCACACTCAGCTGTAAAAGAGCGGCTTTAAGTATTTTGGTTCAATGTGTTTTTTAAGGTGCGTCACATTCTGATATATCTCTCCGCTTGTAAACTATTTATTGCACTGGGGACAGGTGTGCCCTCTGGCTTCATCAAAACACAGAACACCACACCACCCGAAGCGCCTTGAGGGATGTGAACTAAAAGACAGAGGAAGGTATGTTTTCTGTCCACAGCAAATACCCGAGGGAGTACAACTGGAGCATTCTACTGACATATGCTTGGGGAACTCTTACTAAGGGGCTTTAGCAGGTGCTGCATCTACCTCTGGCATATGTGCAGCTCACCTGTAGCCCACAGGAAAAATAAGCTATGCCAATGTGCTTTGTCATATTCTTTGCAATTTCCATTAAACGTTGTAAGATAGTGTCAGTTATCTTACATCGCAGTTCATAGTTGTCATACTCTTCTTAGATCATTTTGCCATCAAACAAACCAAAAGGAGTATTGTTCTTCTAATCTAGATTTTCCGAGCACACAATTATGTAAGCTAACTAAGCAGTGGTTTACCAGGACATATGGTAGTTTGGATTAAGTACACTGATTTTTCTGATTTTACTGGCATGTTTTTCTGTGTCCGGCTGTGAGGACTGGTATTTATTGACGTTTGAATTGCAGTTGCATTGCTAATGTTCGTCCCTCCTTTAGAGTGCACACTGAGACCCACCCCCAGAGGGAGACAACAATCACTAGTGGGGTGAGAACAGCATGGCCACAGACTGAATTATTCGAATACAATGAATATTAGAAGGAAATTACATTATTTATTATGTACTAGGAATGCAAACAACTGTTTTATGGACAGAGTTCACATAAAAGTTCATATTATATTACATACTGACTATTGGATAATATGACACTATTTTCAAAAGCATCAGGTAATGGGATATAACCAACTACCATATTTCTTGACCAACAATGTATAAATGTGGTTTGGAAGAAGTTGATTGCAATATAGGAAATCATCTGGTACATACATGAAAAGTGGGTTCATGTTACACAACAACTTATTATTTGCTGATGTTGAGGGTTGGAACATCTCAAAAAGTTTCTTATGTCTTATGTCAAAGGTCTGATATAAATGGCACAGAATATTAAATGGCATGTAAACCAAATGTTATTTCTCCAGATCGATCTCTCCATAGCTAAGAGAAAATCTTTGGTGCAGATAGTCCCTCTCTCTCTCTCTCTCTCTCTCTCTCTCTCTCTCTCTCGTTGTTGCCAGAAGCGAATCATAGCAAGCTCAGGTGGGCAGCAATCAAGGGACTTACTGCACCTTCAGTAGAATAAATAGCATATGTCTGGTGTAGCACTTTTCTGAGAAATAGAAATTCATTAAAAATAATTTGCAATCCACTGGAGATTTCTGGTAACATCATCAGTCAACTGAAGTCCAATCAAGGATAGTTATTTGAGGGCATTGTTTGTTAATAGCTTGTCTCTTATAGGTTATATTTGTCTTATTTACACAAATGTGATGTGCACTATCCTCTCTAGCTATGCCAAAGCACAATCTATGTATGTATATATATATATATGTGTGTGTGTGTGTGTGTGTGTGTGTGTGTGTGTGTGTGTGTATACACATATAAAGAGTCATGTTTTAATGTTTTAATGTTGTGGCTGATTGGTGTGTATACTGTATATACTGTATATTTTGTATATACATATATAAATCTAACACAAAACAATATAAACCTAATATACTTGAGCCAATGAATCAGCTGATTAACAGCATGTCCTGAGTCCAACTGTGTGTTGCAGAGCAGGGAAAACACTAAAATGTGCATTTACTTAATTCAAATCTCTACATCGGTTTAAAGTGAATAAACTGAGTTACATTAATACAATTTGCTTTCCTACATCCTACATGATTTGATCAAGTATTTGATCAAGCCCTGAATAAAATCAAGCCCTGCGCATTCACCCAAGCGCAGGATCAAACCCTGGTTACTGGAAGCAGCAACATTGCCCACTGCACTATCATGCCGCATACGATCAGGTTCATTTAATACTATATTTATTTCTTGTCCGTCAGTGCCAACAACATCCTCGCGAGATTTTATAATGTAATTAGGTCACTTTAATACTACACGAGCTGATCACATTCACGCTACATAATTCAAACTAGTAACTATAAACCTGGTTAAATTAAACTTAGTATAAGCAATGAAATCATGTTTTGATGATGAACTAAATATTTTTATGTAAACGACAGGTAATATGTTGTCTGAAAACTGACCGAACTCATATTCCCTTTTTTTAAAGTGTACAGAACATCGATGCCTCAACAATGTTGACGAGATCATCCAAGGTTGAAGGATTATGAAACTCTCTGTATTGAAAAATGCCTAAAAAATAAGATAGACGCTATGCATCTTTGAAAATCGCTGTTGGTGAAATGATCACCATATAATTTGCATCCCAGAGGATGCCACGTGTATTTGCCCCCCCTCCCTTTATAACTGCCTTTTTCTCAGAACTCTTTGAGCTCACAGGATGCCGATTCTGAAACCAAAATTGGGTGCGCCTCCAAGGCGTGTGCTGGTGTAATTTCCTTGTTTCCGTGTAAAGGAGAGCAAGGTCAGCTATTCTACAAAGGCCCAAGGATGCACATTTTTACTGACATTTCTGCTGATCTTCAGAGGCATATGGATGCATTAAAATCTCTCAAGTCCTGTCTCCATGAAACTGGCCTTATGTTTCGAGTGTAATACCCTGCAGTATGCAATCAAGCTGTTGCATTGGCCAAACCTGGGGAATTTGGAGCGCCATCACAGCACTGAAATGTATCCACCAAAGAGTGAGCTATGGCTTCAGAAAGTGCATGAGCTGAAGGCTTTGCATTTAAAACCCAGCAATCGCTGTTCAGTTGGCCTCCTAGGAAAACCATAGTGGCTAATGAAGTGTAAAAATTGTGATTAAAAACGTGCTACTAGGTCCATCTACTGTAGCATGGAGAATTAAATTACCATCTGAAGAAAAGACCTAGTGCGAATACTCTTCACTTGCAACTCAGTGACTCAATGTGACAGACACTGCGCAGCTAATGGTTTTTGTTCATATGACATTTGAGGATTCTTCTACCGAGGAAGACTTTCTCACGCTCAACACGTGGGTGAGGGCATATTCAATGAGTTCAAGTGCTTTGCTTATGAAAAAAGTTCCCCTCGACAAGCTGGTGGCTATCACAACAAGCTTCAGTAACACAATTACGCATAATCACGCTTCATTGCTCTTGTGCTGCAACAATCCAGATTCTTCCAAAACTTGTCAGTTACTATCGTGTCATTCATCATCAAGTGTTAGCTGCTAAAGTATTGAAGTGATTTTGCTTATGCTGACCTTATTCTGCAGGCTGACGTGCTGATCGAGTCAAGGAAATGTTGTGCAGCGTTTTATAAAGCTGCTAGATGTCATTTCTTGAAATGAATTATGTGAGACGTGACAAACTTACAAAGTAGGTGGCTTTTAAATTTGGGATTTCTAGCATACTTGACTTTAAAGCTCAACAAACCCGAATTACAAGTTGCGAGGAAGAAACAAAGAAATCCACCACATCATCAACGTAATGAACGCATTTAAACAAAACTGGATGAATGGATATCAAAACTTGGGGACAGGAAAGTGACACACTTTTCAGCCTGAGTATTTACTCTGCTCACCTCAAGAAAATTAGACAGGAACTGACTGACACTCAAGATGCTGTTACATTCATTGCAAACCCGTTCCATATCAATTCAGTTCTCTCCACCCTATGTGTCTGGTAAACGTACAACACCCCTGTTTTCTTGTGCCCCTAATTGGGACAATGCAGATTTTGTTCAGAAACTGTTTTTCTCCCAGACCTCCATTCCTACTTTCTCATAGCCAACATACACTCTTATGGCAGCATTATTAAATCCAATCACACTGCTCTCTCAATGGCTACGTTTACATGCACATCAATATTCCGATATTAAACGGTATTTGGCAATATTATAGTTAGTATTGAGTCATGTAAACACACGCAATCTAACTGCCCGATTCAGATTAAGACAATATCATGATTCATCAAATTCCGATTCCTGTTCAACTGGTTAAATTATAAGATTTCCACCCATTATCCAACCAGGACAATTTTTACCATTATTACCAATACAGTTAAAACAAATCAATGCATCTTCCTAATGCTTTCCAGAATTTCAGACTTCTACTAGATCTTACTGTCCTTCCTTCCAATGGTAATGCAACCAGATGCGGACTTGTGATACCATTATGTATGACACTTGGAATAGCTGGCTCCAAACTGGTAGGGCGTCTGTGTTTTAAGCCTGAGGAATTTTTCAGCCCTGATTCTACAAGCAAATTCTTTTGGGTAATTAGAAATCACTTCACTTAATTAAGAGCTCTATAAAGCCTTCATTGCACATGTTTAACTCACTCATTATTCATAGAGAGAATTTCTTCCCAACCCTGACTTCAGTTCAGCTTATTCACCATTGTTTATTGCTAGTTCCACTTAACAAAATAGGATATTCATCCCAGCAATAGATTTTGGTTTCGATATGCCTTGTACCTTCATTTCACAGTGTGTATTTCACAGCCTGTATATCTGTTTTTCTGTTATGGTGGTTGTAGTGCACTAGCTATTATCCGAGTCTAAGTTCTCTGATGTCTCTTTTAGTGTGAGCATCTCTTTCAGTAGACCTTAACACTAAGGCCAATTCTCAAAGCTCATGAATGAGTCATTTCTGCCTCCCTCTCTCTCTCTCTCGCTCTCTCTCTCTCTCTCTCTCTTTCTGTCTCTCTCTCTGTCTCTTTCCTGTTCTCCCTCTCTATCTCTCTAATCTATGTCTACTTGTCTTCTGTTTATCTTTTATCTATCTCTCAATCTCAATCAAGTGCAGCCTTGGCTCTGTGCATCAATAAACTGTGGTAAGGATTACATACGCTTCTTATTTTTAAAGGGAAGCTGTCAATACTTATCCTCAGAATGAGATAACAGAGAGAATCGAATATATATATGCCTTCTATAGCAGCTGTCATTCACAAGTGCAGTGCTATTAAATCTTTCCATTCAGTTCGGCTGATTAATTTCACATTCCATCTTTCTATGCAATCTGATATGATGCATCCACAGTCTAAGTGAAAAGCCATGAAACATCCTTGCTGCTCTTGAACCTTTAAAGACTAGGTAAATGAATTTGTATGGTGATAATACAATGCCAGCTCATGAATATAATATGGATATGTAATTTTTGATATATCATATCACATGTCGAGACAAAGACCCCCAACCTGAATTTAGTCAAAAACCAGGAAAACGTATGGCTTAGCCATCGAAACAACTGACCATTGAATATAATCTCCTTCTCTAAGGGTATATGAACATGGTTTCTAAATGGTGCTCTAGGAATTGCTTTTGCCCTAGAGTAGGTTCTTGGCATGTACTTGTCCTTGTCTATGTCTATTTAAGTGAGTCTATGTGAATATACATGTGCAGAGAAAGAAGATGTGTTCTACATTCATCCATCATCTTTGGTGTACTGACACATCACCGAGATACGAGTCATTAATGCCATTCTCATGCTTTAATACTGACTCAGGAACCCATATAAGATGCTCCTTCAGCTCACCTGCACTCTGTTATTCAGATGGTCCATTTAGGTCATGAGGGACCTATTTTCGAGTTTAAAATGAATATTCCTTGTGTCGTCTTAGATTGCTGCTCCACTTTGGTGCACCATGTTCCCTTCAAGCCTCTATCACCACCCAAATTGACCCACCATCCCTCAAGAAAGCCATGCATCAAGCAGAATTAAATTATAGAGAAAGCACATTTCAGCATTTGTCTATTATACAGTTCGTGCCATCGTGGAGTTACCAGTATGGCATCCAAAATGGAAAACATTAACTTATGCCAGTATTCAGTTCAATTCAATTTTATTTGTATAGCACTTTTAACAGTGGACATTGTCACAAAGCAGCTTCACAGAAATAATATAAATTGTAAATGTATGAATTAATCACTAATGAGTGAGCCAGAGGCGACAGTAGCAAGGAAAACTCCCTGAGATGACATGAGGAAGAAACCCAGTATGAATAGAATAGACAGCTGGCAGTGTGCACAGTACGTTAAAAATTGTATGTGGTTGTGTTTTTTGCTTTATGTTATTATAAATAACAGCTTCGAACTAGCACCAATAGTGGTAGCTACTGCTGAATACTGGTCCGTGAGCATTTCTTTACAATGAGGGTCTGAAGCGAGAGCAAGCCCTGGAGAGTGCACCAAAGTCGATTGAATAAACAACTGAATAAAAGTCTATTTGAATTGAATATTGAATAAACTGAATAAACAAAGTCTCTTACCTGGAGACTTTGAAAATGGTTGAATGAAACATAATCAGCTCCATGGCAGTGCCTGAGGTGTCATTTTAGTCAGAAATAGAGCTCCATATTTAAAAAAAAAAAAAAAAAAGCCAGTTGGTGGTACGTCAGTCATTGTGATCTGGAGCTTTCGGGCTATTGGTCACTTCACAAATACAAATGATTCCTGTTTTGGTAATGGCACAGGCTTTTCATACCAGCATGCTCTCTCTATATATATTTTAACTCTATGGCATCAAGACACTCCTCTGTACTGACACCCATGTGGTGGATCGAACTACTTAACAGCTGAGTCTTGCCTATTCGCAAAACAGTTGAATAAGCACTAATAAAACCTTCTTGTTGCTGTACTAACTCGTTGTAGTAATTTCTCTCTCTCCAACTGGGTTTTAGTTTGATAGTACTCTTAGTCACTGACCTGTTTTACTATGCTTTTAACGGAGACTACAAAGCAAAGCTATGGATAAAGGGGGCTGCTAAATGCTGCATATGTGTGATAGTAGTGCATATGTGATATGCCAGAAATAAGAAGCATTTTCCATTCGCAGTAGGAAATAGATCAGTTTACATGCATGTGTGTGTGTGTGTATGTATGTGTTAGCACTTTTGTGTCTCTCAAGGTACCCACACTCCACACTCCTGAACACTGTATTGATAGATCTGGAAATGAGACAATGCTGAAGCTTTCTGTGGTAATCAGGCCTATGGTAAGGGGAAAAAAACAGAACTTTGTAGGGGGAAAATAATCAACACCTCAGATCAGTTGTATGCATGTGTGCATATGTGCAAATGTTTCTCATCAGTGTTACGTATAAATCCCTCAGTGGACATTCTGTGTTAAGAGAGAAAGAGTGTGAGCGTGAGAGAGACAGAGGAGGTGAGAACAAGGGAGAACAAGTAATTGGTGAAACAGAGACAAAAATAAGTGTCTCAAAATAAAAACTTGTCATTTAGAGGGCTCTGATGTAACCGATTTTGCACATCCATAAGTGTTATGATGGTTTCTACCACTTTCTTACATTTGCAGAAATAAATAAACAAACAAACAAACAAATTAATTAATTAATTATTTATCCACCTTCAAATGGCCTACTGTGGAATATAACAGCTAGCCATCAGTATTATCAGTATAGAGGAGAGGCACGTTGTTGGAAACCTGCCTGTGTGATGTGTTTACTTAACATGCACTGTGTTAAATACAGCTTTAGGCGTGTGTCTGTTCTGTAGCCTCTATGAATAATGCACATGCACGCTGTCACATGCATTGTCATAGCTGATTAATGGCCCTCTAAGGAAGTTTGCCAATTTACCGAGTACCTACCGCCTAATGTTAACAGAATTTCCAGCTCACAGGGGAGTCGGGTATGAGTTTAATTTTGGTTACTGTTAAAGCTGGCAGAACCTCAACCAACAAACCACTGACCTTTTCTAGAAGCATATGAACATGGCTTATAACCTCTTCAGGGGTCTGATCCAGGAATCCAATAAAAATCAGTATTGACTTGAATTAATGTAAATTGCTTTGATGTTGATATCAATTTTTCATTTGATGGTAGAATAGATTGCAGTGAGCAATTTTGAAAAGTCACTGGTGTTAATGTGTTCAGCTGTTGTTTTGGCAACATCAGTTGAACATTGTGATCCGCTCAATCAACACACCTGTGCCTTCAGGTGTTTTGTGCGTGCAACGGTTGAGCGTGTGTGCAAAACGTATTGCAGTGCTCTTCCTGCTCGAAGCATTTTTTTTTTAATTCTTTATTAATGTTTCATTTTCAGCAAAATGGAAGCGATGAAAGTACATACAGGCCCAAACTCATTCTTCATTCATGCTTTGTGTTTGGGATTATGGTGTGTATCAGTGAATGTTGGCTGTTACAGCATACACCTCTTGTTTTATCATGCATGAGCAACCTGACCTTCTCCCTGTCCCCTTCCACCTTTTCAGATATCACTATTTAGCCTGATTTGCCTGATGGTGCTTGTATGTGTGCCGTGACTGTTTTATTGTATTATAGTAAATAAGACATTTAATTGAGTTCCTTTCACAGAGCACTGCTCCCACTCTCATGTGGTTCCACTGAAACATTGGATCAAACAAACTGCATTTCCCACTGCCTGTTCTTTTCTAACCCTCTCTTCCGCTTCACTGTCGGATATCTCTGGTATTGGTCTGTTTTTTTTTAAATTTTTTTTTTTACATTTCTGTATTTTTAGTGCGTTGCGTGCTCTTTGGCTTTAGTCTGTTTGTGCATCGTCTTACCTTTTGCATATTTTCTGTTTGGATATCAGACTTGCCCTTTGGTTTTATTTGCCATTGATGTTTTTAATAAACCCTTCATTTGCATCAAACTAGCCTGTAATTTCTGTGAACCCCTAAAAAAACTTTAATTGCACAATGTACAGTAAGAGAAAAAGTTACGTTAGCAGACTGGTATTTTTTAGCCTATATGATGTAACGATGGTCTGAAGGGCTGGAAAGGCATTCAAAATACTCATACTCTGTCTTCCAAACTGTTACATCTTTGTTTAAAAAGAGTTATTGCAAAAAGCTCATCTTTTTGGGGCCTAATGTTGGCAGTAAAAATTGTTTAAAAAATGGTGCGCTGCATTGTTCTGTTAATCTGTAACTGGATATTTAATTATCAGTGGGTTACTTCAAAATCATGGTCACTTTCATCAGGCATTTCACACAATTATATATATATATATATATATATATATATATATATATATATATATATATATACACAATTAGCTACGTTTGAGCTATTGTCACAAAACCTGATCAGTATGTCTTTCTATGGTCGGTTTATTGATCTGTGTAACTTGGCAAGAACTGGCCACTGGGTGCCATATTTGTGAGAGGTGCTTGGACCCCACAGATCGCCTCTTGAAGTTATATTTGGACATTGTTATCTGTTGAGTTAGATCCAACCAACTGCCAATTTTTTAAAATGCTTACATAAAAAAAATTGAACTGAAATTGTAAATGTTGCACTTATTCTCATTGTGATTATTAGCATACATAGCGGGGGTTAACACAGTGGTTCGATAGGCTGCCAGATAGATACTGTTAAGATTATTCTGACTAAAAACTTTTATGGGCAGTGTATAGACTTTTACATTAATAGATCTCTTTTAATGTGACAAGCCCATTTCTATATGTTCTCATAGCTTGCAGTCTGTAGACATACTCCTTCCTGTATGTGTATTTAGCCCTTTTGTCCAGACCTACTGTGTGATCTGTGCAAAGACAGTGAGGTCAGAGCTACTGATGGCATCACTTCTTTGCTCTTTTTTTGTTTTGCATGTTGTGAGGTTGCTAATAAAATTAGCAAATGCACAGAAAGGGTTTAAGGACTTAATTTAAATCTGCATTTACTTATTTTTTTCACGCAATCTTACACATACTGTATGCTACATATTGAGAATAAAAACAATAGAAAGCCAGTGAGATTTCACTTTCAGTATCTTTGTAGACCTACACTGAATAACATAAGGGGACTAAAAAGTCAGTATTTGGCAGTAATTTATTAGTGGTTTCCACAATGTTGAATACTGATATATTGAAATTACAACATATAAAAAAAAAACATATTGGCCCTTTAGCCCAGCAAATTTATTCAATGTGGCCTGGCCTTCCTGCCTCCAACCTTATCAATGACCCTAATCACAAAAAAAGGTATGAAGAGAGAGAGAGAGAGAGAGAGAGAGAAGAGAGAAAGGTGTGTACATGCAGGAATAGCACAAGTTAATTCCAACTTAGATAGTTAAAATTTTATGCTACCGTACTTGGAAGAGTGATATTTTGCTAGAGACAGAGACAGGAGAGATCGTTAAACTGCTCCCACAGACATGCCAAGAACACATGTAACATGTAATGTTTTCTATGGTTGTAATAACTGATCATCTATCAGATATCTTATTCTGAGAAATGTAGGACATTTGGTTTTCACATATTGTAAATGTTTTGTATTAGCAGAATTAAGGGAATGTTAAAGGATGTCTGTCTGATCGTCTCATCGTTGTTATACCACAGCTGTCTACAGTTCTTCATTCTGTTTGACCAGAAGGTGTTCAATTTAATTGTCTATAACTTTATATTCATGTGCTCATTCTTAGACATTATTGTTTAGTAACAACTAATTCACAGGGATTTGTATGTCACATGCTCCAGGTAATTTGACAAAGAAAAACAGATATTTGTTAATATGGTGAAGGATTTAATATTTATGGAAGGAGCACTCTGTACCATTAAGTTTTCCGCCATGGGAAAGACTTCAAGACTGAGAAGTTTGTATTTTGTGGTTTCTGGGCAACATGACAAGTTGTCTCTTATCTTATTAACTTCAGGAGGGAGAAAAAGAAAGGCTGGTGAGAGAATGGCTGTTTATTGCTGCTGCAACTTAAGTGATAAGCCACTTGCTTTATGGCGTTCATTAACATTAAATGTAACTGTATAATCATTGGCAAATTGCTGTGTTACATGAGGAACAAAAAACTGCATGTAGTTATTGGAAAATAAGGTTGGTAAGAGCATGTGGCATCGTTGATTATATTCCTATAATAGTATGCCCCATCATGCTTTATTCCTCTCCACTTACCCGATCCAGACTGGTATTATCTATCTGATAATACTTATTGGATTTGGGAGGAGTATTGGCCTAACACTTCGGACTGGTATCAGATCGAATTCGTAAAAAAATAATCAAATTCAACATATTTTCAGATTTGATCCTCTGAGGAATTTTATGCCATGAGTGCATAAGCATTAAGCATTTTCAAAAGAAAGTCACAGAGGACACAATCACATTTATAACATTTCATCCCCTGTTTAGTGCCCATTGTAAAGGTGACTACATTGACTTTTAACATGCAAAAAGACCTTAAAGTGGCTACATCCTTCAGCAGAATGAAGGTAGAACTGCTCTTCATAGAAACACATGAATATATTCTCAAACACTCAAACAATTTACTAAAAAGAATGTTACTACCAACAAAAATAAGTAGAATTAAGAACATGCATTTATACACACCACCTGCGTTTTAAACCTTTATTGGTTGAGGAAGAGAGGCAGAACAAGGACAAAGGTGATTATCTAAAAAAGGGGGTTGTTGGAGAGTGAACAGACTCCTTTTGTCTCAGACTTACATAAGGAATAGCAATCGATAGTGCCAAACAGAGCAAGACAGGCGTAAGGAAATTGAAAATTATTCACGGTGCATATTGGAGGTACGAGTATAGCAGGGAGGTGGTCTCAGCTAAGAAGAGCTCAGACTGCAGCAAGAGCCAATCACAGCATGGGCTGTATTGTGTGTGTGTGTGTGTGTGTGTGTGTGTGTGTGTGCTCTCCGATGGCTGACAGAAACTCTGTTATGCTTCACTGCCATCTATTCTCCACTAAGCCTATCAACTCAAGTATCAAAAATAGAAAGCTAATGAATGTAAAGTTTTTTTAAACCACCAACTTCCTGCATGTTAAGTTCTAAAACTAAAAGGAGGACGCAAGTGAACAAAATTAAACTTATACTATATGATATATGGTAAATTGCTAAAATTTGGAACACGCAGCTGCTATGACTAGAACTGTTCATGTATTAGTCATACAAGCAAAACTTAATATGTTAAATGTTTCTCCTATTAACTATTAAGAACTACTAGTTAATTACTCAGTAAATATGTTAGTGGGAGTTCATGATTAACTAACCATTAATTACTCAATCTTAAGCAGTAATTATTGAGTCTTACATTTCTGCTGCAGAACTACTAGCGATCTATGACTCTTTTATAATAACTACTGATTATTTACTGACCGCATTGGCATTAATTCCCAATAGCTAAGCCTTATTGTCCTCTGGACATCTATTACCTAATACACTACAGTATATGGCCAAAAGTTTGTGGACACCTGGCCATTCACACCCATATGTGGATGATGAACATCCCATTCCAGATTTAGTCCCCCTTTTGCTATTATAATAACCTCCACTCTTCTAGGAAGGCTTTCCACTAGATTGTTTGGGGAACAGTTTGGGGAAGGCCCACAAGAGTGTGGGGAAGGCCCACATGGGCCTACATGGGTGTGATGGTCAGATGTCCACAAACTTTTGGCCATATAGTGTATACCTTAACCTATTCCATTACCTCAGTGTCTAAAGTGTTAATGTCTATATGAGTTATTATAGATCTCCTTGGAAGAGCGCAGAGTCAGAGTGGTGTTTTTATTTAGCCAGAATAAATCGAGAAATGGACAACATTAATCTACAAAAGTACAGGGTTGTAACATAGCTATGAATAAAAATATTCTCCATTATACCACAAGTGCAGTTGAAATCTCAAATCTCATTTGTCAGAAGGTTTGTATTATTTTCATATAACAGCACAGCTCGGACAGTAGTTCCAGCTATAACATGAAGGATATGTTTATATTAATGCACTCATTCTAATGCATTATTGTTTCTGTAGCAGCAGCTTGTTCACAGGGACACTGTGCATAATCTAAGATTAATGATAAAAGGATTTAAAAACGTGTTCATTACATTTCATAAGTCATTGGTGGGGTGACGTGTTTTTTGTTGAGACATTTATGTAACATTTATGGAATGAGTTTATGGAATGAGTTTCCATTGTAAATGCTTTGTAACAGTGAAAGTTTCCCACCTTAGGAAAGTAATCTGGACAGAGGGGTTTGTGCTTCCAGACCATGCTGTTATACGAAAATAATCTACTTCGGTTGGGTAGTAGCGCTCTGCTGTGCGTCATGCCACATCAGATAGTGCTTCCCCCTGAGTGTATTATGCTGCCCGGTGAAACTGTAGTTCAAGGAGGAGGTATGTGATAGTCTTCACCCTCTCCAGTTGGTAGCTGTCACGTGATCGGGGAGACCTGGCTGGTAGGTGGAAATTGACCAAGACCAATTAGGGAGAAAACTGGGGGGTAGGGGGTCATCTCTCTATGTTCCATTCAGTGTTAGCTACCTCAGCATTTTAATATTCAGAAATTTAAAAAAACAAGCAACTGTTCATCAAGAAGACCAGATATAGGGTCTTCAGATTCTGGATGCTTATTATGTGCTTTCGGAGAACCTTGATATAACATTGTAATTTAAGCTAACATTAGCTAGCTCATGGAAATACTGAAAATAAAGAAAACCATGTCTAAATGACACTATTTTTTTTTTTACTACTGCAAAGTTAACCATAACTTTAAATTTATGGTTAAAAGTTTTGTTATACTGTATTTATATGTATTAATGTATTAATGTATTGATCTATATAGCTTACTTATCTAGCTAACAGATAAGTAGCTTGTCTGTGTAGCTATTGGGCTAGTTACTGACTGTAAAACATTAGCATTGCCACCTCACTGCTCAAGGTTCCCATGTTCACTCGTGAGCTTGGGTTACTGGCTGTGTTGAGTTTTACATGTTCACCATGTGTTTGCATCAGTTTTCTCCTGGTTTTCTGGTTTCTGCCCGCTCTCCAAAATACATGCAAGTAAGTGGACACTAAATTGCTAATGAATGAATGAATGAATGTAATGGCACCTTATCACCTTGATATCACTTTGTATGAAGTGTTAATCCCTTTCCCAAAGGAATTTGATAGATACAGTATAGATGTTTTCTCTGTTTTCATGTCAAACCATTGACATGAAAGTCATAAGTATTTTATAATCATAATATCAATTTTAAAATAAATAAATAAATAAATAAATAAAATCTATGTCCTGTTTTTTTTAATTATGCTTTGCTATTTTGGATTTCATTCAAATTTTCCTGAATTTGAATGAAAATGAATTTTCCTAATTTTGACTGGTGTATTTACCATGAACACTTTAGCCACAAGATCTTGAGTATCGCAGTTGTAACAAAACTCTCTCTTCTTTATGAACAGGGCTTACCATACCTGACTGATTTGAGAAAACGGGTCTATTTTGAGAAAATAATGCTCTAAAACTATTTTTCAATCTTTAGCACAAATAAAAACTATTCAGGCTTGCTGAACACAAAACTAGAAGTAGCACATTCTAGAATAAAAAAATCCATCCAAAATCTTTTTTTTTTCAGTAGTTGCAAGTGTTACGAGTCTTGCAAAATCTTAGACTCCGGGCACTGTTTGACACTTTGGTCTTATCAAATTTCTAAGCACTCTTATCTATGCTTACAGAGAATGTAACTGTGTCATCAGCTGCCCACATCCATGTCATTCCTTTGAAATGTAAAGTTTAGAGACAATTAAGGCATTGTAATTTTTATGTAATTAATTACAGAACTAACAAAACCTCAATGTGACATGTCATAGTCTGTGATTGTATTATAAGCTTAAGTCCAAGAAACAGTTCAAGATGTTCAAAACTAAACAAATGGGGAAAAAATGGTTAATTAAATTACTAAGTCAGATTAGAGTTCTCTTGAAAGACTTTTTCATGCAGTTACTATAAGAAAAAGCAACTGAATACAAAACAAATATTAATGTCAGATTATTCATGTGGGATCCAAACTGCAAAAATTGACATCTTAGCAAGTGAAACTATCTTCGATATAGTCAAATTTATCTAGTATTTCCTATTATAAGATTAAACTATAAAATATTACACTATATATAAGAATATAGTGTATATAAATATACGCTATAAAAATTATTTCTAGACTTAACTTATTTCAAGTTTTCAAAAAAATCGCAGATAATTTTGCTAATGTTAAGCTTTTATTTCTAGAAAGGAGCAAAATTGTCTGCCAATAGAAAAAGGAATCTAAAGCTTGAAAATGGTTTAATAATCTTATATTCAGTTTATGGTAATCTTGTAATAGGCAATACTAGATAAATGTGAATATATTCAAGATTTTCACTTGCTAAGATATCTTTTTTGTAATGCACCTTTTTGTTCCAAGTTTATTTTCAGGAAATGTTCTATGCAGGTCAAGCAGATATGCAACTTCTAAAGAGTTATCCACTATTAGATATTTTATTACTGCAATTCAACAGTCCATGAAAGTCGGAGCAGGGAACAGGCTACTTATGAGTTCACTGTATAAAGTGGTGTATAAAGAGTCACCACTCTTTCATTAATGGTGGCATCTAATTAACTCATTACATTTTATATCTGGGGGTTATTGTTACACCTAAGATTTAGAGGGCAATTAAGATTAAATAAAGTGAATAAATAAAGTTAATTTAACACAATAGTTGACATGAACAAACCATGTACTTAATCCAGTAGTTAATACACTGTAAGTAACATTGATCAAACACTTGTATTAATTGATACAAGTAATAAACCAAGCAAATAACCAAGACCTGCATTAAACTATGTTTATCCCATTCATAAGTAAAATTAAGCCCACATTCTGGACCTGGAGACAAGAGTTCTGTATCTTATCAACATTTAGAAACATCTGTCACTGAAACCTTTCCACCGAGTTCCCACCAGATTGGTGTGGGTTCAGAGTGGCAAGAAACCCTGGCACTTCTGATGTTCATCGATATTGGCATCCTGCATCTATCTTGTAAAGATTATGGCATAGCAAACAGTTGGTTCATGTTGTACTTGAACACTTCCTAGATTAGCGGTGAATTCCCACTCTGGAGTGACAGTCTCTTCCACACAGGCTACACAGAAAGGGCAAAGGGGCTGGGGCAGAACCTGCTCTCTCCTTTTTTCTGTCCAACTTGGCAGCTTGCTTCACTATTTTGGTGTTTTCTGCCATTTGAATACTTTCCAGAGCTGCCAGCTTCCAGGCTGCCCAGAACCTGCAGTGAACTCCCAGCAGTCTTCTCTGAATCTCTGAGATAAGGGTGTCCAACTGGTCTTGTGCCCTCTGCAATTTCACCAAAAGCAGGTCCTTGGGAATGCGACCAGGGTCCATGTGCCTGACATGTCCAAAACACCTAAGACATCTCTGAGAAGGGCAAACATGTTGTGGATGCCTCTGTGTTTTTGTTCTTACATAGAACGTGCAGTGTCCACCATAGGCAGTGTAGGTGGATGCTATTCAGTCTCATTTCCTGGTCTGTGTAAGTCATCCATGCTTCACTGCTGTAGCGGAGAGGGCTGAGGACACAGTCCTTGTATACCTTCACCTTAGTGCTTTTGGTCAAGAGGCTGTTGCTCCACACCCCCTTTTTCAGACTGGCCATGACAGCTGGTGACTTTGCAATTGTGCTGTTCACCTCGGCAGCTGGGGACATGGTGCTGGAAACCTGAGATACTTAAACATGTCAACCACTTCAAGGACATAGCTGTCTATGCTGACAGATGAGAGCTGTCTGGCCTGAAGCTGACTCCCCCCACTGGCAGGAGAGCTAATCTGCCACCAACATCTGTGCCCCAGACCTGTGGACCACCTTGTATTTGAATGTCTCACAGTACTGTGAATAAGCAGAATAATGAGGCAAAGGATGCAATCCAAGAATGTCTCCAAAACACTGAGTGGAGTGTGTTTGAGCATGCCACAAGCAGTTTTGATGAATACACTGACATTGTGACAGCTTACATCAGCTTCTGTAAGGACATCTGTGTTCCCACCGAGACTCACATTAATTACAATAATGACAAGCCCTGGTTCAATCCCAAACTGCTACCAATCTCAAACTGAGACAGCTACACAACCAGTCAAGGAACAATCTAAACAGAGAGATCAAAGCCACCAAAAAGAGCTAGTCCAGCAAGCTGAGCAATGTGCTGTCCACCAACGATCCATCAGCTGTGTGGAAAAGCCTGCAGCCTCTATGTGTTGCACTAAGCACCTTAAACAATTCTCACCATGGTATGCATGTGCAAGTAGGTGGGTGGGGTGGGTAGCAGAAGGGGGGTGTGCGCAAGCTGAGCTTCCCCCGATAGCAAAGGGAAGTCGGAGAGCCCGTTCATCATCCGGCCATTCCCACACAGCTGCTGCATGCTTGAAAAGCTCAATGAAGGCCACTGGATCATTGGTAGAGGCCAATTTTGTGTGATGTTGTGAGTGGGGAGGCTTCCATGGTGGCATCTGAGTCCTCTGTGATCCCAGGTTTCAGCACCACTGTAGAACCCATGGGTGCAGAGGAAGACTTGGGAGTCAGGAGGTATTTCAGCCCAGTGTCGTGCTTGCATTTATTTTCAAAATAAATGACAAACCAACAGAAAAGGAGTCATCATTGGCTCATGGCTTTCGACTCATTCAAGTTCAAGGTTTACGTTCACTCTCCATGGTGTGTTATATTATTATATTGCTGTCATCAGGGGTGTGGGCTGCCATGGCTTCCTCAAAGTGGTCAGCAAGCTGCTGTGACCTCTCTTGCTTGGCCCTTCTTTCTGGAATAGTGAATCTTTTTGGGGATGCATCCTACCTTTCTGGCCACAAGAGAATGATCTGTATTGCAGTCAGCACTGTGGTAAGTGCGGGTATGGAGCACACTTCTGAGGTATGTACACCTGGTGATGTAGATCTAGCTGGTGCCAATGGCGGGAATGAGGGTGTCTTCTTTAAACCCTGTGGAGTTCTTTGAAATGGAAGTATGTGTTTGTCACACAAGAAAGTATCACAGTTCAAGCAGTCTTTGTCCGTTTTCCATTTTGCTTCATGGCATAGGTGTCCCAAAGCTAGGAGTGAGCTTTTGACCAGTTGATAGCTGCAGACTGGAGTGAATGCTCAAGCACAAGCAGCAAAATTGTTAGCAAATTGTCTGTACTTGCCATGTGTGAGACAATGTCATAAGATCTCACCAGAATACCATCAGTGTGTATGCATTTGGTGCTTGGGCATTGAGTGTCTGAACATTGTGTTTCACTCTGTGAAGCAACCAGGTATATATTGTAAGTGTCAATGGTATGCCAACCTTCTCACAATCTCTCATATTAGCTAAGGAATGCGCCACAGAGCTCGGTCATGGTGTAGTAGTCTTACAATGAGATCCATTGTGGCCAGGGTTGCACAGAACAGTGTATTCAGTGCTATGTGCTGCACTTCAGCCTCCAGTCCAGATGTGCCAAGGCAGCATTGATTTCACTGCGAAATTAGTGCAGGGAACTTCCAAGCTGAAACCTGTTTCTTTGATAAGGACAATGTGTTCGCCCTATCAATTTTTTCAGTGGAGGGAAGAATGGAAATTCTTTTACATTTCCTTCTGAGTAGAATAAAACAAGATGAAAGAGCAGTGGAAGAGATTGAAAGAAGGAGCATGTAAAAAGCATGCAAAGTGACTGAAGCAAAATGGAGATGAACTGCAAATCATACAAAGTAGATGGATTTTCGTTTCTCTCTTATGTTCTTTAATGTACACACATTCCTATCTCTGGCTTATTATCATCAGCTTGGCATGCTTCTGTCTCAATCCCGGACTATACTCTGAGCTTTATTGTATTCAAGATTCAAGATTCAAAGAACTTTATTAATCCCAGGGGGAAATTGCTCTAATGTTGCTCTCTTTTCCTGCTTGTGTAAAGGTTGGCTACTTTCCATCTGAAAGCAAACCAGAGATTTCAGAGTGCACGTTAAATAACATTGGCTCAATTATTCACTGCTCTCTCTCCTGACTGGGTTATTAAAAGGCCTTGAGTGAAGAGCAAGAAGTCTTGGTGTTCAATACACAGAGCTCAACCACAAGAGCTTTCTGTTCAATATCTATCAGCTCTTATACCTAGCTAACAGCCTACAGCAGCCCTGCCTTTACACTGGGCTTTTTTTAAAAACACCGTCTCACTCACCTAGTCTGAGCGGTAGTGTTTATATTCTACACACTCATCCATCCAAAGACTTGATTGCGTCTGAAGTAATGCTGAAATCAATATGTGCCTATTGGTGAAAGGCTTTTCTTGCCTTTGGCTGTCCTAAGCTTTGAACTGTAGTCTTAGCTATTGTGTGTGTGTGTGTGTGTGTGTGTGGTGTGTGTGTGTGTGTGTGTGTGTGTGTGTGTGTGTGTGTGTGTGTGTGTGTGTGT